>CAWUFW010015698.1:0-347812 GCA_963921515.1 Calotriton arnoldi
GGTGCAGCTTGTGGCGCAGCCTGTGGTCCATTCCTTCTTAAGACAAGTATTGCAGAGAGAGAAATAGAAGAAGCACGTAACTCCTTTTCAATTTCTAGTGGCTCTGAAAGCTCAACTCCTTCTCCAGCCCAGCTGATGGCAAGCGTGGAGCACGATAAAAGTGAAGAGATGGGGCCCTTTCAAAAAGCCAAAACTTTCTCCCTATTCCAGAAATCTGGGCTAAAGACTTCGTATGTGGAGGGCCATGTTGATGTCAGCAGAGGACAAGCGGCAAGTTACTCCACAAGTAGTTGCCATTGACAACTCCGGGGTATGGTTCTCGAGAAGAGGTAGAAGGGCCAAGCACCAGCGCTGCACCTGTTTTGCAGATTTCAGAAGAATTGTTGTCGGGGGACCACTCAAGTGCAGAATTCTGGTTTTCAAGTGGCCACTACAATTAAGCCTAAAGCTCACCAACAAGAACCCTGCTTTAAAAATGCCAGCGTTTCTCAGGAACTATTACCAGAGTCTTTCAAAATGGCGCTTGATTTAATCTTGGCTGAGATTTGCGGTTTAAAGGTACAACAAGCTCTGGATACGGAGATGATAAATCAAAGGCTCGCTAAAATGGAGGAAACCTTGCTGGCACTTCCAAAAAAAATACAGGAAGCCGAGCAAAGAATCTCTGATATCGAAGATAAGTTGGCACTTGTTCAATCTCGTATTTCACCGGAGTTTACAAACATTGCGGAATTGTAGATGAAATTAGAAATGATGGAGAATCATTCAAGACGCTCGACAGGCTTAGGATGCAATTCCATGGCATCCTTTGAGGTGGGGTTAACGCGAGGTGGGATGCAACAGGGATTCCCGCTATGTGGGTGAGTAGAGTGGGGACTGGGATGGGGTTGCAGAGAAAAATGAGTGGATGGAAAACAGATTTTGCTGGTTTTCACTTCTATTGATTTTTTGTTTTCAAATGTTTTGTTTTTGGTTTGTTGGTGCTAAGAAAAGAACATAACTCCATAACAATTGCAGAGTATTAAAATAATTTCGTGTAATGTGAATGAACTATTGAATCATTGTAAAGCAGCCTCTATGTTGAGCTGGTTGTCGTCTTTTTCCCCTCAGATCTTGTTTATTCAGGAAACACATTTTAAGTCAAATTCACCGAAAATGACTCTACCTAAAGGGTACAATCAAGCTTATTTTGCTTCTACAAGTATGTCTGTTCGAGGGGTCGCCATAATATTCTGTAATAATTGTAATTGTGAAGTACAACAAGTTACTCAAGATTCTCAAGGGCGATGGATTTGGCTCAAAATTGAGCTTGAGGGTGTATTGCTCAATCTCTTGAATTACTATGGCCCCATATTTGATGATACTGAGGCTTCTCGGCAAATCTATTATCTATTAATTTCTTCGGAGGGTTCTATAATTTGGGGCGGGGATTTTAACTATATTCAGGACGGGCGTTTCCCCGGTGGGCCGCTAGGGTGGGGGCCGGTTTTGGGCCCCTGGGGGGGCCGTTTTTGCTACCGGGGGTCGGCAATATCGGCCCCCTGTAACAAAATCGGCCGAAACCGGCGCTCGCAAACTGCTCGGCTGCACCCTCCCACACCCCAGGGGGGGCCGGCCGAGCAGTTTGCCAGGGCCGGTTTCAATTGCCAGTCCGGCCCTGCTTGGCGTCAAGGCCATCCAGGTCAGTCCCATTATACTTGTTATTCTTCCAGGTTCAAGAGGGCCTCTTGAATAGATTTTTTCCTAATTGATAAATTGTTGTCCAGAGGGGAGTCAGAGATTATTTCTAACTCATTTTCTGATCACTCAGATATTTCAACTATAGTTAAATTAAATAAACCTGGGCTGCGTAGTACTAAGCGTTGGCATTTTGACAAATCTCTTCTTGAAGATTTGGATTGGATTAAAGAAACACAGCTTTTTATAAAAAAAACTTCTTTGAAATTAATGAGAATTCTGCCCCTGTATTTTTTGTTGGGGAGGCTTTTAAAGCAGCTTTTAGAGGCCAGGTAATAGGCTACAAGGCTGCGGTGAGTAAACAACGAGCACAAGTGGTGTTGTCATTGCAGAGAGTGGTTGAAAGAGCCAGAGATAAGTTAAATAAGGCCAAGTCGGAATCTCAAAAAACTGCTTCTCTGCTAGATCTAGTGACAGCTAATGACAATTTGAGGCAATGTTTCAAATTAGAGGAAATCAAGGGGAGTAAGGCTTATAAACAAAAACTCTGTGAGGAAAGCCAACATATAGGACAATTCAAGATAATAATTACAGGCACTTAAGTGGAAAACAAATCGCTTTGCACACTGCTATTTGAGCAAGCCCATGATGCCTCATCACTTGTGATAGTGCCTAGTGGCAAGAAGTCTCAGATGAAGCCTGCAACCGTAGCCTAAGACGAAAAAATTAAACGAAAAAATTAAACCTAAAATCTTCCATTCCACCAGTGACAGTGTCCCTGAATTTAACAGAGGATGAATAAGGCCCATGGAATTCCTAAATTCCCTTGATTGGGGACAATAGGCCAGAAAATCGATAGAAAGTTAAAGTGGACCAGAAAGCCATTCTTCAGCCACTCTCATCAAAGTAATGAATATCAGCTCCACTCTCTGTGTTCCGATTTTTCCTGAAACTGGAAATCCTGGCTAATGTCTAGCTGTACTCATTGTCCCAATTCTGAGGAAATGAATCAGAGGCTGTTGCTTCGGTATTCCACCTCCAACTGAAGAAGCAAGAAATTTGGTAATTCAGACTGGATTCATACAGGTTAATGTGCCAAGGTCACTTCCTTCTTGTCAATCTCTTAAATATCTTTAGATCCAACTTCCAATTGTTAATATCCTTTAAATGTTGAGAATGTTAAGTAGTCTATGCAGGTACTTCACTAGAACCAATATCTGCATGTCCAGAGAATGAAACAAAACTCAGTATAATGACAAGCTATCTAACAGAGCCTGCTTTTTGCCAGCATTATCTACATTTCTTTTTTGATGGCTATCATCACATGACGGCTTCCCTTGCTTGTTATTTTCGCCTCCTCTCAAATGTCTAGGACCTTGGCTAGTGTTCTTGCTAAATAAATCAGTTAGTCTTCTCATAAATATGGCATTCCCTAACAAGGAGCTTCTTGGAATCCAGGCTGTAGGAGGCTAGCTCGGTATATGGTGCTCACTTATGTAAGTGTAGCACCCTGCACTAATCCAGACAACCCTTATGGTGATTTTAGTGGTCTTAGACAACCTTAGAAAACTCTCTAAGTGGTAGCTGTGGAGAGCAGTCTTCAGGCTTAGTCCAGAAGGGGTGTGAAGCAGCTTGTTTTACCAGCACTTAATCTTATGGTATAGGTTAAGTGAAAAAGAACCACACAGTGTAGTTATAATTTTTTTTATTTATTATAAACACTCACTAATACATTGCAATATCTCCTACCCAGAGATATAACCACAATACACACAATACTTTGATAATAGAACACGTAAGTAGCAGAAATACACAGAGGTCTCCAGGGGGAGACCAAACCATATACTAAAATAGTGGAATGCGAACCACGACCTAAGTCAAGATGGGACCCAGAAGACGTAGAAGAGTTGGGGACCGAAGGAACCACCCAAGGTAAGTACCCAGGAACCCCACGGAGGCCGTGTGCAGAGTGGGAACACGACCGCGTGCTCAATACAAGTCAATGGGTAAGTTGCGGTTGCAGTTTTAAAGAAGAAGGACCCTTCCCAGCGGACCCTGAAGAAACCCCATGGAAGATGTTAGGTTGCAGAGTCACCCCACCCGTGGATACCCCAGGAACCAGGATATCTACACCAGGGAAGTCGGGTGCATAGGTGCGAAGTGACTCGGAAACCGCTGTAGACCACTATGGAGGACTTCAGTGAAGATGCCGCTGGCGAAGGAGGCGAAAGAGTCCGGTGGAACCCAAAGGTGGATTCAAGAGGAGAGGTACCTGCAAGCAGAGGGGACAGAGTCTATGCCACTCAGGAGTGACCAGGAGGCACGGAAGACAGATGCCCACTGATGTCTGGGATGCAGGAGAGTTGACGGTGCCCTTGAAGTGGCAACTGTGCGGACCAGGCGATGCTGTGGAAGATCAGGAGCCATTCATGAGCTGTCCCACGTTGGATGTCAAGAGCCAAGGGGTCCGTGTCCAGCAGGGGCACCAACAACCCTTGGCAATGGCAACCAATGTAGTCATCAAAAAAGGTGTAGTGACGGGACCAGCAAGGTCCAAGTGACTCACCACAAGCAGGTAAGTCAGAGCAGGCCCCAAGCAAGCAGGGGAGTCCACTGGAGCCAAAGAAGACCCTCAAGAGGACCCACAGGCTGAAGGCACGGGAGTCGCAAGAGGACCTTGAGCAGCTCACCAAAGGATGAAGGCCCATGGTGCAGAGGATGAGGTGTAGGCAAAGAGCTTGGCTACAGGAGATGCTTGAGGCTGGAGCTTTTTGGAGCCTGAAGAACTCTGGTGAGGAGAGTCAACAAGCCTTGGCAACGGCAAGTGAATGCAGTGCACAGGGGTACTGCTCCAGCAGTTCCAACGAGGGATACTGACTTAAAACTTGCTGTGAAGACAGGGCAGGCCTGAGGGAGTTGCAGAACGACCACCTGTGTTGCTGAACCTTTCAGAGTCTGTGGGAGCTCAGGAACAGCAGACCAGTCAGCTTCATTGCGGTGCCGGCAGGTGCAGGGAAGTGACTCCTTCACTCCAAGGGAGATTCCTTCCGGTATTTTGGATGTCCACAGGCCTTGTGATGAATCTGTATGGAGCACAGGCACAGACGTTCCAGAAGACTGGCAGGCCGACAAGACCAGGAGCAGCAGGAGTCTTCCCAGTTGCAGTCTTGGTTCCCTAAGCGAAGTCCAGCGAATTCCAGAGTGCCCAGATGGTTAAAGTTGAGGTGGTTTTGGATCTGAATCTTGTCCCACGATGAATCTAGGGACCCACCTACAGGTAAGCCCTTAATTACCCTAAGGAAAGGGTTGGGACGATTCAGGGGTCCCTCCCAGAGGAGGGGCTGGACAGTGGGAGGATACTCCCATGTCCTTTGTCCATTTTCACATCAAAGTGGGAGCCAATGGCTCCCTGAACTGGTTTCAACTGTAGTATGCAAGGAGTTAACCAAATGTGCCCTTCAAAGCAGTCTTGTGGCGCTGGCAAGTGCCCCCACCATGTCTCAATACACTAAGTCCTGTCTGGGAGGTGGTCACACCTCCCTGTGACAGGAAACTGATTGCCCTGCCTTCCCCTGCTTGAGCTTGGCTCAGCCCATGGGGGATGCAGGGGACCCGCAGCGGCCGTTGCGGCAGTGCAATCCCTGCAGGGAGGTGTGAGGGGCCGCCGATGGAGCCGGCAACCATGAGGCGTGGCCTCCGGGCCCTTGCAGGAGTGGATTCGCACCCATTTGCCTCAGATGCAGCTGGGACGGTGAGTGGCCCGCCCAAGATCAGGGTTGCGAGCAACGGGGGTGTTGCGAGTGAGGCCTTTGTTCCTGGTTGGCTGTGCCGGCGGAAGGCTTGGAGGTGGTGGAAGCCATGTGTGGTCACTGACTGGAGGTGAGACCCATGGCCGCACCCCTAGGATAATGACGCCCCCTCACAGAAGGGCAATTGACAACCCAGCGTGCCTGGGAGGGCTGGCTAGAACCCTGCTTGGGCCTGGGGCTGAGAGCCTTGGAATCTGGGGGGGCGGCCCTGGCCCCTGCTGCCAGTAATGTCGCACAGAGAAGCCCACAGCGAGGACAGTGAAGCCCCCCCTCTCTGAGGGCGCACTCGGCATACTGGCATGCCTGGGAGGTTTGGCGGGCCCCTGCCTGGCCCTGATGTCATGAGCTCCAGATTCTGGTGGGCGTTACGGACTGCTGAAGTGCAGAGGAAGGGGAGTGGACAGTGTTTGGAGAACCACCTTCCCACCCTGGAGACCAGCATGAGGGGGAGTGGGGTCCCCCTGAAGACCCGACAATGGACCTCACTGAAGTGATAAACATTGAGAGCCCAGCACCGCCTGTGCAGAGCACACAGGATGCTCCTGTATGGAGCTGGGACCGGATCCAGGACTGACAGAATGCTCATGCTGTGCTATGTATACGCCTTCGGGTGTTGGTAGCTGCAAGTGGGCCCATATTGCAGTTTGCTTTCCTCCGCGGGACCCTCGTGTTAATCACTGTGATGGGGCTCACCAGATCACTGAAACCGAACCAACCTTCTCTTAATCCTACAGAGCCTGCATCTCAGACAATGGAATCTGCCAAACTGGATGATATACCCCAGGCCATTGAAACCTCCTGAATCTCTCTTGAGGCCAAGATTGACTCACTGACAGATGTCTTGACTCTCTTGCGTGATGACTACCAAAAACCAAAATCAGAGCAGGTCACTCAAACAGAGAAGAACCTGACCCCCCTCACACTCCAAAGAACTACCTGCAGGCCCAGGTGGCTGACCTCAGTGAGCAGGTCAAGTTCCTGGAGGACTGGGCAGAGGACGAAGAGGGCCGCTCCCGCCACAATAACATCAGAGTGGTGGGCCTGACGGAGGGCACTGAGGGTCTGCGAGAGGAAGAATTCTTTCAGACCTGGCTTCATGAGCTGCTCTCAGAGGAGGAACCTACCCCATATTTGTCGGTGGAGGGAGTCCATAGAGTGCCCACGCTGCGGCCACCACCAGGGTGGCCACCAGGGGTGCCCACGCTGCGACCCCCACCATGGTGGCCAGGATCCTCTAATATAAGGATCGGGATGCTATCCGACGAAGGGCTTGACAACCAGGCCCCATCATTTGGGAAAATCACCACATCCTCATCTTTCCGAACCACACCTTGGTGGTCCATTGAAGGAGCGCATCCTTCCTAAGAGTCAAGCGACAACTTCACAACCTGGGTCTGCGCTATGCTCTACTCTTGTCAGAGAAACTTAAAATAGATGCCCAAAAGACTCATTTTTCTCATACCCAGAGGATGCCTGGAGTTGGGTGGAAGCACGGGATGCCCCTGAGTTCCCCCCGGGTGCGCCGGCATTGAACCTAGGGGGGTCCAACAGTGACTGCAGGCTAAGTCGGCCATGCCATTGCTGACCCAGGTCTTAGACTACTAGTGCTCGAACCTGGACATAGTTGTGGAATTTCTCAGCTCCCACCTGAAGCCCTCTGGAGGGGAGACCCACAACGATACCTCCTCCTCTTACTGGGACCTTAGCCCCATGCCTCAGGGGACCCCACAGACTGCGGATGACATTATCTGACTCCAGCCAATGAGTCTATCCACCCCTTGGGGGCTGTCTGGGGAGGAAGAGGACTGCCCATCCTGGGGCTCAGGTTACCTGACTGATTTCGTGGGCTGTGAGCCTTGACGGTGACACGATTCACTCCCTGTGCTCTCGTTCCCACCACCAGGGGGCCAAATTGTGGGGCTTTCCAGTATTCTAATATGCTTCCAGACACTCCCCTGTATGCATATCCTGACTTCCAGGCATTTGGACATCATTTAGGAATTGACATCCGTTCCTAATCCATGCCGGGTTTTGTGGAAGCCAGTCTGCTCATGCTGGAAACTCCATTACCTATAATCCCCTGCTCACTGCTTTGCCTCCACCCCTGCAGGCCAAGGATGGGTGGAGGAATTCAGCTCACCTGTGGCTGGCTGCTGCTAGCCTGCTCACACCTGATGCGCATGAGTACTGTGAGCTCTTTTAAGCCCCAGCTCCCTTCAGCCCAGTGTTGGTCATTGTAGCTGTTTTCCGGTGAGACCGATCCTTGTTTCCTGAGCTTTTGATATTCCTTGATTCCCGAGCTATAGTTAATCCTTGTTTATTGATTCCTGAGCTATAGCTATTCCTTGTGCCTGAATTAGCACTGCCTGCAGTGCTACCTTGTTTCCTGAGTTCCTGAGCTATAGCTATTCCTTGTGCCTGAATTAGCTCTGCCTGCAGTGCTACCTTGTTTCCTGAGTTCCTGAGCTATAGTTATTCTTGGTTCCTGTTCCTGGGCTCCAGCTATTTCTTGTTCCTGATTTGCACTGCTTGCAGTGCTCTCTTGACTCCTTGTTTCTTGAGCTGTAGCTATTTCCTATTTCCTTGAGCCAGTACTGCCGCAGTGCTACCTTGACTCCTGAAGCTTTAGTAATTCTCTGTTACTGAACCAGCACTGCCTGCAGTGCTACCTTGACTCCTGAAGCTTTAGTAATTTCCCTGTTCCTGAACTAGCACTGCCTGCAGTGCTACCTTGACTCCTGAAGCTTTAGTAATTCCCTGTTCCTAAACCAGCACTGCCTGCAGTGCTACCTTGACTCCTGAGCCTTAGCTCAATTCTTGTTCCTACTCCAGCACTGCCTTCTATGCTACTTTGTTTTCTTGATTCCTGAACCTGCACTATTCTAGTATACCCTTGTAGCCTCCCCTTCTGTATATCCTTTTCCAGCCCCTGCCTTTCTTCCAATTTCCTTGGTTTCAGTTCTAGTTTGCTGTCTTTCTATTCTGCTGTCTTGCTTCTGTTACCTTGTATGTTTGTTACCTGCTTTCTGCCAAATGTGCCCTGTGATTTCCTTCCTTTCCTGTTAAGCACTCCTCCTTGGTAGCTCCTTGTCTATTGTGCTTGTGTTTAGTTCTATCCCTTTGCTGTTACTGCCTTGCGTGTTCCTGTTTGATCGCCAGGATCCGTGGGCACAGCTGACTACCTAGGTGGTGTTTCTTGTTCACTGTGAGTATTGTCTTTGAGTTACAGTTATAAGATCACCATAGGTATAAGCTCCACAGACCCTGCCTTTGCATACATATCCTATATGTGGGTATTTTCAGTCAGTATCTGTAACAGCAATTGTGGGTGAGGAACTTACTGAGCTTCAGTTTTACCGTGTGGAGCTCCTGAATGCTTTACCCCACATTCCCTTTATTGTTAATGTTGTATTATATATATGTCTTGCACGTCCGTCCTGGGTGTAGTTAGTCTGAATGCTAAATTGCCTTGTGAGTGCCCTTCCTTTCTGAGTCTTAGCCATCTTGTACAGGCTTCCCCTTTGGATCCTTTTTTCTCCTCTGACTCCTTGTGTGATCCTGGGCAGCGCTGTACTACTCTTTCTGTGCACGGTACGTTTTCTACCCAATCCCCAGTCCTTGCTCAAGTCCCTGACTGTGTTCCCGACATAGTCCCGGACAGTCCCTGACAGACGGCACCTAGGGATTGATCTTCCAAATGAAACTCGAACTGCGGTGCCCCAGTTTCCCCTGCAATCCTTCGTCATACATTCTTGCCCGGCGCCAACACCCTTTCCTTTTACAAGCCTGGTCCAATTTCCAATTTCAGACTTACATTGCAATCTAGTATGACCAGAACCCGCATTGGTATGGTTACGTTGAGGTTTGAACAGCATCCTCTGGGCGTGTCGTCCGTAATATGTTCTGTTTGTAACACCCTGTTGGTGTCTCGTTTACTGGTTTTTGTGGGTTTCTACATGCGCTACCTACACCCACTGCCTTCCCACCCTCTAAATCCCTTATCTTAGATGAGTCCTCTGACTCCTTCACCCCCACTGGAACATACGGGGGTCCACCAGTCATAATACCCTTCAGATCATTTCCTGGAATATTAGAGACATGCATTCACCCGCCCACTGCTATAAAATACATTCCTACCTTAACCTCAGATTGGTGGACATAGCACTCCTGCAAGATTCTCACACTACACGCACGGAGGCTGACTATCCCCAGCGGCGCTGAAGAGGCCAAGTCTATTCCACCAGTTATTCTGCATATGCTATAATTGCCCTTATCTGGATACAAGCGGGTATTCCCCTCAGGTCCTAGCCAAGGAGATACACCCGTTGGGTCGCTTTTTTCTCCTAGAGGCTAGACTGGACGGCATACCTCTTTTGATCTGCAACATTTATACTCCAAATATTTACCAAATGCCCTTTTTCCACTGCCTGTCAACGCACCTGGCTTGTTGGGCTCATCTGCCGTGGGTTATAGAGGGGAACTTTAATTGTGTCCTCGACCCCTCTTTGGACAGATGTCATCCCCACCTTCCAACTCCCCCTACAGTAGCTACAGCCCATAGGATGACATCCTGGCTTCACCAGTGGTCCCTTAGAGATGGCAGGAGACATTGCAACCCTCATGTCAGACTATACTCGCACTATTCCACTGTCCACAATTTCTATGTACGCCTCAACCACATAGTATGCTCCACCTCAATCTGCTCCTTGATCGCTTCCTCTGCATACCTAGGCAGATAGCTATCGGACCATATCCCCATATTGATGGGCCCCCGATGGGGGAAAACTCCCTCCCAAATTCCCACGTGGAAAATGCAGCCTGCTACTCTGGTGGACTCCACCTTTGCTGCAATGATCTCGGACTAGATGGTGCAATACTTCGAGCATACTGAAGTTTATACCCCTTACCCGACCACAAAGTGGGAGGCCTATAAGGTGGTCCTCAGAGGGGACTGCAGCCGCACTATCAGTTGGGAACACCATATCCTCTCAGAGGCCCTGCATCAGGTGGAACAGGCCTGCATGGTGAAGGAAAGGCAGGCGGTGGATGATCCAGAGCAACTGGCTGACCTGACACTGCTCTGGGAGTGGAAGGCACAGCTAATGGAGCATTTACACTATTTGGATTATAGGGTGTACATTGCCAGATCACATTCAGAGGGCGACAAATCAGGCTGGATCCTGGCCTGGCTAATTTGGCACAAACCACATCAGTCCCCATACCAAATCTCCATCGGGCAGATGGTATCGACAGCCCCTCTCCCAACCCTCTCTGCGCTTGAGAGACTTGAGATAGATGCTCCCATTATGGCGACAGAGGTCAGGCAGGCAGTTCTGGAGATGGCGACCAGGAAAACACGGCGGACGGATCGACTTCCAACTGAAGTTTATAAGCACTATGCAACCGTTTTGGCCCCACGCCTGGTAAACTTGTCTGACTCCATACTGGAGTTGAGTCATCTCCCACGAACCATGAGTGAGGTGCTACTAGTCTCCCTGCTGAAACCAGTGAAATATCCCCTAAACCTCTCCTCATAATGTCCCACAGCCATTCTGAACACGGCCTATAAAATCCTCACCAGGATTCTGTCCTCTAGAGTCCAAAGATCCTTCCATGTCTGATTCATGCTGACCAATGCAGATTGATTCGGGGCCGTTATACTGCATATATTATTAGAAGCTTCATCCACGTTATAAAGGGGGGGCAGCCCAAATGGCCCTGTGCGGCCACCTTGGTTCTCGATCTGGAAAAGGTTTATGAGTCCCTCAGTTGGGAGTATCACTTTGCGGTACTTCACCCCTTTGGGTTCGGGCCTGTTCTTTTGAACTCATTAGGTTACTCTACAACACGTCCACTGTGCAGGTTCAAAAGGGAATACTTGTGTTCCAGTCTATCCATGGTGGGGAGGGGCGCCCATCAGGGATGTCCACTGTTGCTGCTTCTTTTTGCCCTATTGGTTGAACCACTAGCCTCCCATGCTCACCAAACAGAGATCCTTTGGGGAATCCCCCTCTTTGATAGCATACATATAGTCTCCCTGTTTGTGCATGATGTATTGTTTTACATCAGAGATATCTCTGCGGACCTTTCCAGTCTTGCAAAACATCTGAACATCTTTGGTGATCTGTCGGTCCTCCAAGTGAGCGGGCAAGAATTGTGTGTTTTTGCATTAACACCTGCTGCACCCCCTTATCGATTGGTCATGGGTGACTCCCCCTTACGATGGGAAGCTCGCTCATTCCGATACCTGGGCATCAGCGTTTATTATTCTGCCTCAGATCTCCTGCAGGATAATTTGCTGAAAACAATGTCACTTCCTGGAGAACCCACGTATTGCCATTGCAAAAATGGTTATGCTCCAATGCCTCCTTTACCATTTTGCTACTCTCCCAGTGATTCCCCGTCAATCACTGTTTTGAGATTTGCACCAACAACTAGGGGAAATTATCTGGCAACGTGGCAGGCACAGAGTGGCCCTTACAAAATTGCAGCTACCACCAGATTTGGGTGGACTTGTAGCCCTGAACTTTGAAATATATTACCAAGAGGCACTGTTGCAATGGCTGGTCCATTATCTGGTGGGCTATGATTAGGCAAATACCAGTGTGGCCACATCTCCCTTGTCTGAGGTGATACTTCTCACTCTCTTGGTCCCTGGAGCTAGGCTTCCCTGAACACTCCTGAGCCTGGGGCAGGTGGCATTCCATTATCTTGGGAGAAGTTATGGCTTACTTGCAACTCTCCTTCCTATGCTCCCTCTATTCCTCTACTGGGCCTCCGTGGCGGCAATCCGACCTCGGGACCCAGCCAACCTATCATCTCTCTGGCACCTATTTGCTAACGGTTAATTACCCTTCTTCAAAGAACTGGTGAATCAGTATGGACTGCACCAGGGGTAGTTCCTGACCTACGGTCTCCTTTACAACGTCTTGAGAGACTGTTGGCAGATCAATACCTCCAAACCACCCACGAATGTCCTGGTAGACACTTACACACCTTAGGTAGTGGAAAGAGACTGACAGCCTGGCTTACAAGAGCCATGATCTCCTACACACAGCACTCTATACAGTCCCTCCGCAACACCTAGGAGACTGAGTTTGGCCTTGCCAACCATGACAGGGAATAACAAAAGGCATTGGTGCACAGGTACAAGATCTCCAGTAACACTTGATAACAATTGATCCAATTCTATATACTACATATGGAGTACCTTTCACCACAGTGACTACACAGTATCTTTCCAGCTGTCCCTGATACCAGTGCCCTGTGCCAACCCCAGAGGCAGATCTCCGACATGTCTTATGGGACTGCCCGACCCTGGCTCAGTTCTGGCACGATGTCATATCTGCCATATCCTCGAACACAAGCCTACCTCTTCTGGATACTTGGGAGGCATGTGCCTTGGGTATCTATAAGTGCCAAATAAAGTTTAAGACGGTGGCTCGCTTCACCGATCTGGCCCTGACCCTGGTGAAACGTGCTGTGACCATGCGCTAGAAAAGCTCAACACCCCTGACAGGTATGGCCTAGAGTGTAGCGATGGCATGATGTGCAGAGGCCTAGGCAACAGCACTGCACAGGGAAGAAGCCAAAGGCCTTCGTCGCCGTCCTATAGCACCTCTCTGGGACGCATTTCTCTCATGATTCCTAGATACTGACCGGGAGCCCAATTAGACCTCACCTCTGCCTCCTCCTGATTAGGAACTAGACCATTTTAGGATTACACCCCCTTGCCATAAAACATGTACAGAGTTGGACCCATCTCCTCCCTCCTAACCCTTTCTGACCCTTCCCGACCCGATCCCCAAATCCCCCTGTCCTTTTGTTACCCTCAAGCAGACAAAATGCTGATTTAGAAATTGGTGAGGTACAATGGAGTCCTTTTCAACAGTCCATCCATCCAGAGTCCACATTTGAGATTTTTCTATATTCTCTCTTAATATGCTGAACTTCCGGGGGGCGTGGCCTGGTCGAGCACCAAGATGGTGGCTTGACCGTGAAGCTCCCAGGCAACCACGCTGCAAATGCTGCATGGAGATGCATTAGCGTGACAAGCTCAGCCCCCGAGAGTGGCGCCGGTGGGCTGAGATCTACAGGCATGCGGGGAGAGCTGCGGGGGCGGTGAGAGAGCCCAGAAGCACCCAAAGTAGCTGCCTCACGATTACGGCCTGACGCGGCCCTCGGAGGCCCCGCGACGTCAAGGGTCGCGGGTGAGCCTGAGGGCGGGGCCGCGGTCATCGAGAGCGGCTGCAGGATCCAGTTTAGCCCGGGGAGCCGCAGCCACCACAGACGCAGTCGCAAGGGACCAACACTCCTCTGTTCCTGAACCGGGAGGCTGCGGTGAGTTTGGCGCTGTGATGCGGGTCCCCCCCCTCCTGATAGTTTAAATAAGCGCTGGAGATGAGAGGGGAGTGCTGCATGGTTTGGGCCGGGAACGGCAGTCTGCCCAATAATAGGAGGAGCAATGGACACTTGCGGAGGCCCCTCGTGGAGCGGCTTGCTCATGTGAATCCCCATGCTTCCTGTTTATTGTAGATATAAATGCTGACCGCAGCATGCTACAGAAGAAGGGCGGCTAAGGTTGTCAACGGTGCTGCAGATGCGGTGAAGTGACGCAGATATCTACCGCTCACGCCCGGAATCATGATCAGTGGGGCAGAGGGGTTATAGTTGCCTCCCCCTCCCTGTGCATCGTGCCTCACACTATTGACCGGTTGGAAGGATTTGCAACCTACCTCGCCACAGCGTACAATTGGTCAGCATGGGTAGGGGTGACCCTAAACAGAGGCAGCTCACCTTTGAGGCCTCCAAGACCCCAAGGAAGGAGGGCGGAGATGAAGCGCCACATGATGATGCCCCAGAGCACGTCGATCCCCCGGGAACTGGTGATGCGGTGACGGAGGGAACCGCCGCCATTATGGCTGAGCTGCGTGCTGGATTCAAGTCCATAGATGCACGTTTTGATGAACAGGGCGCGCGGATGGAGGGCATGAATGGCCGTCTGGAGCAGCATGAAGCCTGCATAGAGGCTGCTGAGAAGCGCATTTCCGACATCGAAGACACACAGGCCGCAGTGGTTAAGCACATAGACCGCGCAGCACGCCTTCTGAAAACGACAGCGGCAAAGGCAGAGGATCTTGAAGCGCGATCGCGCCGCATTAATTTACGAATCGCGGGGATTGCGGAGTCTACCAACACTGGCCCCATGGAGGCATATGTGGAGCGGGTGCTGTCAGATCTCTTTGGCAGAGACAGTTTTTCAACCACATTTGTGGTGGAGCGGGCTCACCGGCCCCTGGCCCCCAGATCTGCTCCTGGGGCGCCCCCTGGCTCGTCATTGCGCGATTGTTAAATTACCACGACAGAGATGTTGCACTAAGAAAGGCCTGAGAGATGGAAAATCTGCAATATCAGGGAATGACCCTATCGCTCTACCCAGACTTCACGCCCATTGTGCAGGAGGCTCGGCACAAGTTTCAAGATATCAAGCGAACTTTGAGGACCGAGAACGTCCGCTACGACATGCTGTACCCGGCGCACCTATGTGTTCAACTTAACAGTAAAACTATCATTTTTGACACGCCTGCGGAGGCAGCAGACTACTGGAAACGCCACAAATCGGGCAGAGCTGCCTCTCCTGGAAAGTAGGGCTTGTATGGGCCGTCAACATTGAATTAACATTGGGGTGCTCTCCATATTCTCAGAGAAACGCTGGCCTCGGCGCAAACTCAGGAATACTTTAGACTCAAGATGCTGTGGTGCTTCCCCCTTTCTTTTCTTCTACCAATGACACGCTCATCATATTGTTCCTTTATGCATGCAGATACATACAAATGATGTTACATTGTTATCATAGTTTGTGGTTCGCTCGGGGCGTTGCTGACCCCCTAGGAGATCTCCTACTACTGGCAATTGGTGTGGGGTTATTTCTTTGTTTTTTTTCCGCTTATTAAGTCAAAATGTGTTGGGATTCACTGGATATAGGTTGGGTGGATATCCGATGTGGGTGGGGGGTGGGGGGAGGGAGTTCCGGTTGAATATATTTGTGTTATTTTTTTCTTTCACAGGCCATGGAAAATAACGACGGCTGGGTATCCAAGCATGACCAAAATGTCACAGTAGACTGCATAGTACTACACCTGTAGTAGTGGGGGCGGGGGGGCGACTCGGGGGGCTTGAACTGCGTTGTATGACATGGCATGTTAGAGGGCTGTCAAACCCGTGTAAGGGATGGCAGGTGCTTGCGTATCTAACTACGCACACGATACATGTAGCATTGTTGCAGGAGACTCATTATGCCCTGAAATCAGATAACAAATTTGCAGCTAACTGGGAAGACAACGGATTTTTCGCTGGGTATAGTACTTACTCCCGGAGAGTCTGTATATTGATCCGCAAATCACTCCCTTTCACGACTCAGACTGTGATCGGGGACCCAGAGGGCCGCAGGTCTACTAGTGGCGGGATCTGTAGGTGCACATCGCTTGCTTTTCATAAATGTTTGTAGAAAAGGAAGGCGCACTCTAATCGAGGTCATGCAAAAGTCAAATATAGTGCAAAAAATCTTCTTTTTATTGTTGTAGTCTTTACTGTAAAACAGGCACACAGCCAACGCATTTCGTTCCCTTGTGCCACGGGGAACTTCGTCAGGGCTAGTTCAAAAGTAGAGTGTAATACCCCTCAGCAGTCAAATGGGGGTGTGGGAACGCCCACTTAGGTTCTCCAAAATGGTCCGCAAGAAGATAAGTAAATCCAGAAAACACTGTGGCAATAACCAATTTGTCCAAAAGGGTTTATTTTGTGCCGGTTTTCATGCTGTGTGGCTCGGCGTTTCCACTTAGAAGATCCTGAGATCTTTATCTTTTTGCAACTGCTGTTTGTGCGATATTATCGCGGGCATTTATCTACTGTCGGCCAGACACCACTGGAGGTCTTTTCACCTATATTTAGATATTAGATTAACGTGTGCATCCCACATACATCTTCTCAGGTCCAAGGGAAGTGGTTGCTTCATACTTGTGCTGCCATACTCCCCGTCAACTTTTGGACAAATTGGTTATTGCCACAGTGTTTTCTGGATTTACTTATCTTCTTGCGGACCATTTTGGAGAACCTAAGTGGGCGTTCCCACACCCCCATTTGACTGCTGAGTTTTATTACACTCTACTTTTGAACTAGCCCTGATGAAGTTCCCCGTGGCACAAGGGAACGAAACGCGTTGGCTGTGTGCCTGTTTTACAGTAAAGACTACAACAATAAAAAAAAGATTTTTTGCACTATATTTGACTTTTGCATGACCTCGATTAGAGTGCGCCTTCCTTTTCTACGAACTTTCTTGTCTGTTTGACATCCTTCAGCAGCGGATGTCGGGAGCAGCTGCACTCACAAGATACATATGAAACATTTGGAACTTAAGTGCTTGACCTTGGTCAGCTGCTGTGTGTAATTTATTGCTTTTCATAAATGTTTACGCTCTTAACATGGATGCTCAGGGCTTCTTTGCTAACATTTCAACTCGCATTACTGGCATACCAATCGACTCTATAATATTTGGTGGTGACTTCAACCTTACGCTGCAGCCTGGGTCCGACACCATGGGCACTGGACACAGCACTAAACCCTGCTCCGCGAGAGAGCTTCAGACACTAATACATAGACATCTCCTCGCGGATGACTGGCAGCACTGGTTCCCGGCTGCTCAGGGATATTCATTTTACTTGGCAACACATGGTAGTTGGTCCCGTATAGACCGATGGTATGTTACCCCTGATTTACTCCTCAACACACAGAAGGTGGACCACCTGCCGCATACTCTATCGGACCACTCGCCAGTGCTGCTATCACTGGCCCTACCCGCTGTGGTGCGCCCCTCTGCATCTTGGCGCTTCCCTGCTGAGGCGCTTCTATATACCGTTTTCAGGGGTGAAGTACAGGATGCGATCGTAGAGTACTTTCAGATAAATACTGGCTCTGTGCCTCGCTATGCTATGCTGTGGGAGGCCTTTAAGGTGTACATCAGGGGCATCTGTATTGCTAAGCAGGGAGGGGTACTCCGCACGGTTCGCCGAGAGCTTGATGCCACTGAGCGGGAGCTACGAGATTTGGATGTCCGGATGCTGACCGGCGTGGACCCCTCTCCGTTGCATCATTGCGCTAAACTACTGGGAGAGCTTCAGGAGCTGGTGCAGCGGGATACGGCTTACTTGGGGAAGTACGCTCGCACGAGAGTATATGGAAAGGGAGAGAGGCCGGGACGAACTTTGGCGCGCTTACTTACTCCCAAGCACCAAACTACATATATTACGCGACTACAGGCTGCAGAGACACTCATGTCATGGATAGTACTGGCATTCAATCGAGCTTCTTGTCCTATTACACTCACCTTTACACAACGTGCTAGCCACCTGCTGGCGATGCGCTGACAGATTACTTAAATGAAATAGCAATGGTGTGGATAGAGAGGGGGCAGCAAGAGTTCCTCGCTTCGCCTATTGGTGCAGATGAGATTATTGAGGCCATAGATAACCTGGATGGCTCACGGGCGCCCGGCACAGACGGTCTTACTGGCACATTTTATAAAGCCTATAAGGACAAACTTGTCCCGCAATTACTGGAGGTTTACACAGAAGCGTTAGAATCCGGTGAACTCCCCCCCACTATGCGCGAGGCGATAGTAACTTTGCTCCTGAAGCCGGGCAAGCCGGCTGACAATTGTGCTTCTTACAGGCCACTGTCCCTATTAAACCAGGATTATAAAATATTAGCTAAAGTATTGGCCACACGTATTTCGCTTATAATTGGACAGATGATATCCCCCTTTCAGTCGGGATTTATGCCGAACAGGTCCACCTCGGTAAATTTATGTGCGCTGTTTGCAGTCATCAATTAGATCAACCCTGCGCTCCCTGCCATGGCGATATTATTAGATGCTGAAAAAGCATTTGATTCCCTAGAGTGGGATTTCTTGCACGCATCATTAAGCAATCTCGGCTTCCCTCAAAATTTTCAGTCGTTGGTTCGCCTTTTGTATACTAGCCCAGTCGCACAGCTACGTATAAACGGGGTAATGTCTAATAGATTTGCGCTGTCGAGGGGCACCCGGCAGGGATGCCCGCTCTCGCCCCTGCTTTTTATCATCGCAATGGACCCGCTGGTGCGGCATTTGCAGGAACGACACGTACAGCGGGGAATAGGTTTTCATCAGGGTCCTTTACTCGCATCATTATACGCGGACGACATCCTCTTGTTCGTACGTGAGCCGGCTTTAAATCTTCCTCCTATTATGAGAAAGGTGGTGCGGTTTGGCGTTTGCTCCGGACTGGTCATTAATTGGAAGAAGTCCGAGATATTCCCCTTGACAGATGCCACTACACCATTCACGCTGGAGTTCCCGCTGCGCTGGTGCGACGATCCCCCCAAATATCTCGGGGTAACCATTCATCGCATGGCCTCGGAGGTAGTGCGGCTAAATTATGGTCCGGCCATTGATCGTCATTCTGGACAGATAGATCGCTGGATTACACTGCCTTTATCGATTGCGGGACGCATAGCGATCATAAGATGGTTGTGCTGCCCAGGTTTTCATACCTATTTTTGAATATACCTATCCCACTCACAGTTACCTTCTTTAAAACCCTTAGGGGGATGCTGACCCGGCTGATTTGGGTGTGGGGGCAAGCGCGGGTGGATTGGAAAACTCTCATTCAACCCTCCGAAAGAGGGGGATTTGGTGTACCCAACTTTTACTTGTACTATCTAGTGGCGCAGGCGCATTATGCTTACTTTTGGTATCATCCGGATGCACGCTTACAGTTCCTGAAGCCTGAGCACACACAGGCCCATCCTTACCCTCTTTCGATATTCTCCCCACGGGCTTAGGAGAACGCCGGCTGAGATACATACCTTACAAACCACAAGTTGGGCTTGGAAGCGCTTGCACAGGTACCTGGGGGCTGAGCACTTGTACTCTCCACATTTGCCGATTCAAAATAATCCCTGGATTGCACCCATGACTGAAACACTGACGCAGCGGGCACTCAACCGCTGTCAGATACAAAACGTGGGTGGCATGTTCAGGGACGATCAATTATGCACGTTGGCAGACTTGATGGCAGATCGGGATGCAAACATGCTAGACTGTCTTCTTGTGAACAGAACGCGAACGGCACTGACCACAGCGTTTCACCCTGAGACAGAGGAGTCTGCAGACCTCCCCCCACTAACAACAATTATTGCCGCGCCCAATGGCGTGCACTTAGTTTCTAGGCTATACCGACAGGCTCAGGCGCTCCAACCAATGATGGGCGATGGAGCACGCGCAGCCTGGGAGAGAGACCTAGCGCAGTCCATGACTGTTAAGATGTGGGCCTACTGTTATGAACAGACGCGCCTAGTGTCTAATAATTATAAACACAAGCTCCTGCACTGTAAATACCTACATATAATCTATGTCACCCCTGTGTTGCTCCAAAGATGGACTGTACAAAATCGGACTGCTGTCAGAGATGTGCGATGGCACATGCTGATTTTATTCATTTGGCATGGAATTTCCCTGCGGAGCAGGCCTATTGGGGGGCAGTGTTTGGGTATTTTCAACAAATGGTTGAAATTGAGCTCCCGCACACACCCTTGCTGGCCCTACTGGGGTATGTGCTCCCGTTGAGTCGGGGGGTGAGGCGTTTCATTGCAGTGGTGCTGGTACTGGCTAAAAGACAGGTTTCCCTGAACTGGGGTGGCACTTTGCTGCCTCTAGTGGGGGCAAGGCTCAGGGATATGATGTACTGTGATACGACTAACGATGTATATGCATCCCTGCTCCCACTTGCCTCCCGCCCTAAAAACTTTTGGCAGCCACTCCGCTCCTACCTGTTATCACATCCGGAACTCACGGACTGAAATGTATCAAATGATGATGTGATTGTTGGACTAGCCGACCGGTCCTAAGGATCGGGAATGCCAAAATATTTTTGTTACATGAGCCTGTATTGTTGTTTCCTTGTTAATGATCACGGAACTATCGATACTATGTGCGGTCAAATTTTATTGTCACTATCTGCCAATGAGTGGTTCAAGTAACCCACATGCTGATAACGGGCATTTTCTTTTTCTCATTGTATAATTTTTTGAAAAATGCAATAAAAACAAGTTAAAAAAATATATATATGCTGAACTTCCGAGAGCATCCTGCTAACCATTGTACCTGTACGCCATACCAAATGTAATTTGAGGCTGTTGTATCTTTGTCAATAAAATCAATAAAATGTCTTTGAAAAAAAAGACATTATTTAACCTCCCCTACAACTAAGAACCTGTAACTTTGAATGCTTCACTTAATTTGTCCAAGTTCTGTTTTGTAAAATAGAAATTAAGGGGCACATTACGATGACGGGTGGACAAAGTCCGCCCGCCACCGTAACGGAATGCGGGACCGTCCGCCAGGGGTGCGGCGGTCCCGCACCTGCTATTAGGATGCCACCACCACCGTGGCGGTGGCATCCCCCATTCCCAGCATTGTGGCGGGCAGTGCTCACAGCACCGCCCGCCACAATGCTGGAAATGCACGTTGTGCATTTGCATGCACAAGGTGACAGGCACCGCGCGGTGCCTGCCACCTTGTGCATGCAAATACAGAGAGGTACCATAGGTACCCCCATGTCCACTCCCCACCCCCTCAACACCCTAGGGGCCACTAGCGGGCCCGAAGCTAAACACCGTATGCCTTTCCATGGCGGCAACGCCGCCATGGAAAAGCTGCTCTCCGCATGTATCGTAATATGGATGGCGGTGTCTTGTAGACACCGCCACCATATTAATGGTGTTTTCCACCCGGTGGACGTGTCGACTGGCGGAAATGCGGCGGACGGTCTTTCCGTCCGCCGCGGACCCCCCAGCCATCCTATTATGGCGGGGGGTCTTTCTGGTGTGGTGTTGGGCGGTTCGCCCCCGCCGGGCCGGCGGCACCGGCCTGGCGGGGGCGAACCGCCCAACATCGTAATGACCCCCTAAGTTCAAACCCTAAACCTTGCCTATCTTTTCATAGACACATTTAACCCAGCAGTGAAACCATCATGAATATTGTCATGGTTCCACAGAATAGAGGTCTGGCAGGTACAGCATCTACCTCTGGGAAGCTATCGTTTTGCTTAGTTACAAGAGTGAAGCACTGATTTAGCTTATATTTCCATATTCAGGTCCGGACCTGCTGCGGTGGGAGTCTTTTGCGGAAAATGTAGAGTTTGGGACAGCAAGATGCATATGTCTCCAGATCACTGAGGTGCAGTGCTTAATTTGTAAAGAAAAAAAAAGCATGCTGGTGCCCAAAACTCTGTTCAGAAACCTGCGGCTGGTGCTATTAAATGTCAGCACGCCGAATACCAAGGCTGGGTATTCTTGATTCCATCTCATGCCTCTTTAATCCACTATCAGACACTCCCTGCCCCTTTACCTTTTGCAGGTTCCAGCTTTCTCCCTTTATGATGTTTTTAGGTCTCGCCTTGGCAGCGCTTACACTGTCTCTTCGAGACATGCTGTATTCAGGATATGAAAGGGAAAACTAGGACAAAAGTCTTAGACAGAAAGTGCACTACTACAAAAACACTCGAAGAGTGTCTAATACATAATATACTCAGTTAAACTAGTTCATATCCATAAACAAAGCTTTAACAAAATCAAAAGCAACAATTCAGTTAGTCACAGTATCCCAATAAATGCCCTCGACACGTCACTCTGTTGCTTCGTCGTTGTTTGTTTATTCAAATGTAGAATTTTCAAAAAAAGTTCATTGTCTTTCAAATGTCAATCATAAGTGACAAGCGTGGATAACTCAAATCCCAATGCATTTCAGGTGTAAAAACCACCCTTCTTCAGGGGGATCTACAAGCAAATCATAATGACAATAAGTATACATCATATATAGTTTCATGGAAACATTCAACGTTATCGCATGGCCCTTTCTCCTGTGAGGTGGGTATACGTTATAAAAATTTCTTATATTGTAAGCCCAGGTCCAACTCAAGTTTGTGGTGAAGTGCCGTGAGAAAGAAAACAATCATATGAAAAAGTGAGAAAATGTAAAACAAGAAATCCGACTGTACTATATATATATATATATATATATATATCCAAGCTCCAAAGTACCCAACGTACATGTATATGTATATATATATATATATATATATATATATTATCTACTGGCGGTCGCCAGTAGATAGTTATAGTTAGGACCTATTATCCATAGGAAATTCGTAACATTCTTTTCCCATTAACTTTGGCGCCGGTTGACGAATCTTCGCAAAATTTTCAAAACTAATGGCCCGTTCTGGTCCGCTCCTATCTTGAAAGTTTCTGGGTGATTCATCAAGCGGGAGCCAAGAAAAAAGGGGGGTCCCAAAACGTGTTTTCTCCATGTTAATTCCCATAGGAAATTTTAGACACGGCTACAGCCCGAACTGCTGAACGGAATTACACCAAATTTGGCAAAAAGGTAGCCCTTGATTCAGAAAGTGACCTTTTTTTAAATGGTGTAAATCCGTTCAGTAGTTGCGGAGAAAATCAAAAAATAGAGGTCAAAAAATCAATTTCCCATAGGAAACTTTATGCAAGGCTACAGCCAAAACTGCTGAACGGAATTACACCAAATTTGGCAAAAAGGTAGTGCTTGGTTCAGAAAGCACCCTTTTTGAAAATGGTGTAAATCCGTTCAGTAGTTGCTGAGAAAATCAAAAATAAAAGCTTCGATATCTATGGCCGCGGTGGATCTGCGCACCCTCCCGATCACGAGCTTCATGCTAATTGGCTGTCAACACTCCAAACCAGGAAGTGTTGGCAGCCATCTTGTGACTCGGTAGAACCGAGCCACAAGAAAAGAGTAAAACAAACGCGAAAAAAAAGGAAAGGGGGCAGGGTAGAAACACCCTGACCCCCTAGGCCTGCTTAGGGGGTCCCAAAAAAGCATTTTTATTTTTTTAAATTGGCGAGATTCGCGCACCCAGCGCGAATTTTGGCCGAAAATAAAAAAAAAGCGAGCGCGGGCTCCGCGCTTCGTGTTCAAAGCCCCGGGTGGGCCAAGTCCCGGGGCACTGAAAAAATGTGTGGGGGCCCCATTCCCCCACACTGCCCCGGGGACCGCCATCTCCCGGGGGCTTGATTTATGAGTTGCGGGGGGCACGCAGCCCTGGGGACCGCCACCCCCCGGGGCTAATTTTTTAATGTGTGGGGGCCTCCAAGGCCCCCCCAAGCCCCGGGGACTGCCACCCCCCGGGGCTTTCATTAATGATTTGTGGGGGGCACACGGCCCCCCCGCAGCCCCGGGGACCGCCATCCCCCGGGGCTTCTTTTTTAAAAAAAATAAACCTGTGTGGGAGGGCTCGAGCCCCCCCACACGCCCCAGAGACCGCCACCTCCCGGGGCACTAAAAATGTAAATTTGGGGGTCCGTTACGGACTCCGAGCCCCGAGGACCACCACCTCCCCGGGGCTGTGCACACGATGGGAGGGGGCCGCGCGGCCCCCTCCTGGAGCCTGTGATGGCCCTGGGGACCGCCACCCCCAGGGCCGGCTCCTGCAATGTCCCGGGGTGCCCACCCCGGGACACTGCTGTTTGCAATGACAGGGCGGAGCCTCGCGGCTCCCGCCCTGTCATTACAAACTGCTTTGCTTCATTGATAAATGAAAAAATAAAAATAAAGGTCGGCCCGAGGGATGGGGTCTCCGGGGCCAATAGAGGCCTCAGGAGGGGGCCACGCAGCCCCCTCCTTTAGAAATAATAAAAATAGGTGGCCATGCCTCGGGGGATGGGGTCCCCGGGGCCGAAATTGGCCACGGGAGGGGGGCCCACACGGCCCCCTTCCCGTTCACATTTTTTTTTTGTTGTTAAAAAGGGGTCAGGCCCTGGGGGATGGGGTCCCCAGGGCCCAAAAAAGGAAAAAGAAGGGGGGTCACACTGCCCCCCTTCTAAAAAAAAAAAAAAAGACGCGATCGTACCTGAGGCCCCGCCCCCTCCCTTCACCACTCTGCAAACGCGTTTTAAGTTGGGGAATTAATTCCCCTTCAATACTAGAGAGGTGGTCCAGGCCATGCCCCTTTTTACACCTCTCTGCAACGCAGCTCTGTGGCGCTTACTGGAGGTACCTGGTGGGCTAGTTATCCCCCAGGGACCCTCAGGACTCGAGGGGAATTAATCCCCCAACTTCAAACGCGCCACGGGGCGCGTTTGCACAGTGGTGAAGGGAGGGGGCGGGGCCTCAGGTGACATGTGCGCAAACACGCCCTGTGGTGCGTTTTAAGTTGGGGAATTAATTCACCTTGAATCCTGAGGGACGCTGGGGGCCAACTAGCCCACCAGGTACCTTCAGTAAGCACAACAGAGTTGCGTTGCAGAGAGGTGAAAAAGGTGCGTGGCCTCGGACCGCCTCTCTGTAACTCAGCTCTGTGGTGCTAACTGTAGGTACCTGCTGGGCTGGATTGGGCCCAGAGACCCTCAGGATTCAAGGGACTAATCCGCAACTTAAAGCGCGCCTGGGCAGCGTTTGCACACATGTCACCTCAGGCCCCCTCCCTTCACCACTGTGCAAACGCGCCCCATAGCGCGTTTTAAGAGGTAGTTTTAATCCCCCTGCCCTATTATGTACTAGGGCCTTACAGAGGAGGTCATGCTAATCACAGGGGTACCCCAACGCATAGTGTTCCCTAGTGTATGTAGGTGTTTTCACTATATTCTAAGTGTCTTTTAGAATAGCACTGGCTCTAGGCCTGGTTATTCAGAGTCAGTTACCACCAGTACCCGTCTGAAAAAGTTGTGGGCACAGGATAATTTTGCAACAAGGCCTCTTTCTGCTCCTCTGTTTGTTCTTTCTGCACATGTTTTGCTTCTTCCTGCACTTTTCTTCGTCTTTGTGGACTTCTGTTGCTTCTTTCTGCATTTCTTTTGCTTCTTTATGTGCATTTTTTCTTCTTTCTTCACATGTCCTACCTCTGTAGGCATAGTTAGAAACTAGCATTTAAAAAACCTTTGAAATTAACTGAAAAAACCATAGGTTTCAGGCACGTTATAGTTAGAAATTAGCATTTAAAAAACCTTTGACAATTCACTGAAAAAACCATAGGTTTCAGGCACGTTATAGTTAGAAATTAGCATTTAAAAAACCTAAGAAATTCACTGAAAAAACCATAGGTTTCAGGGACATTATAGTTAGAAATTAGCATTTAAAAAACCTTACAAATTCACTGAAAAAACCATACGTTTCAGGGGCGTTATAGTTGGTTGGACATTTCACTCGTACAAAACCCGTGAAATTCCCCGTTATAGTTAGTTCAGCTAACTATAACTTCGCGCCCCGCAATGCACTGCTGATGACGTCACATATTACATCACTCATGACATGGTCAGTGACATCACTGATGACATCACTGATGACATCTCAAATGACATCACTGATGACATCACTGATGACATCATCCATGTGAAAATTTCATGCATCTTCTCACACCCTAATATAACTTTTGATACACCCACTCTAAATTACAGACTACCATTCTCACAACCATAGACACTCCAACACCAATAACTACATACCCACTCACTGATTCTTAGGTCTACACACACATCCACTCACTCACCCGTACAGTCACTCATACTTATGATCACTCAGTACAGGACTATCATATGCACTCATACACCTATATAGACACTCACACACCTCCACTCATCCATAGAGGTACTCACACACCTAGTCAGTCATGGAAATAATTAATCACACTGCCATTTACTCAGATATGCAGTCATACACACACCAGCTCAATTACTCATACAAATACTAGCACATTCTTACGCTCTTATACAATCAATGATACAAGCACACACTCATCCATACAGCCACTCTCACAATAACACACTCTCATTTGTAGCCAATTATGTACTCCAACACACATATATACTACTTTTCACATATGTAGTTACTCACACATGTACCACTGAGATATACATTCACTCACTAACACACCCATACACACACTCACCCACCCATACAGTCCATCACAGATGCACTCTTGAAACCATGCACCCAGTGAATCACCCACTCACACATCTATGCTCAGAGTCACACACACCCCACCCACACAAACACTCAGGCACCCATACAGATACTCAGACAACAAATCAATAACCCATATAGACACTCATGTAGCTATTTGCAAACCCATGCAGTCGCTTACACACCAACAGACACACGGATACAGACATTCACACAGTTTACTCACTAACCCATGCATTCAGAAAGATATGTTTAATCACTCACTTATAGAGTCAGTCACGCACCTACTAAATCATCCATTCAGACACTTATACACCCACTCATTCTTCAATACGCCTTTCCCTATATATATTAAACATATTTAAACTTTACAGAAACACACAGTCACTGGATGATGTCATCAGTGATGTCATCAGTGATGTCATTTGAGATGTCATCAGTGATGTCATCAGTGATGTCACTGACCATGTCATGAGTGATGTAATATGTGGCGTCATCAGCAGTGCATTGCGGGGCGCAAATTATAGTTAGCTGAACTAACTATAACGGGGGAATTTCACGGGTTTTGTACGAGTGAAATGTCCAACCAACTATAACGCCCCTGAAACGTATGGTTTTTCAGTGAATTTGTAAGGTTTTTAAATGCTAATTTCTAACTATAACGTCCCTGAAACCTATGGTTTTTCAGTGAATTTCTAAGGTTTTTTAAATGCTAATTTCTAACTATAACGTGCCTGAAACCTATGGTTTTTTCAGTGAATATATATATATATATACATATTCAGGATATGGGCATCAAGCAACACCCATCTTTCTAATTGGCTCCTTTTACTGTCCTTTGTAAGTGGCTCCTTTTCATTGGTTAATATGGTCATTAGTCCCTCCATTTTTTCTTTTGTAACCTCCCATGAGGACTGCTCCTCTTACATGTGGTGTTACACATCATGTTATTTATTACTGTCTGAGCACTCTTTTTTCCGTTAAGGCTCAGGAACTCAAAACGAGCCCACGCTTGCTCCCTCTCCTTGTAATTATGAACAGCTGCTCTTTATATTTGCTAACGCTGGCTCCCCCTTCTTGGCTACAGCTCCATCGTCTCACTGCTTGCCCGCCCCCAACCACCTCGCAGAGGTCTCCATGTTTTTACTTTTAATTTAAAATACTGCTTCACTCTTAATATCCCTGTGCCGTCTCTCCCCACCCTCTCACTCCTCCACAACACTGCTTGACCGCCCCTCCGAGATAACTGTTTTTTTTTTTGCTTAATTTAAATTAGTGGAGCCCAGGCAGGAGATTAACTGATTTGGCAAAGATCACAGAAAGTTGAGCTGACGGCGAGGCTTGAACACTGGACCCCAGCTCCCGATTCGGCAGCTCTGATCACTGAGCCACATCCTCTCCCTCTGGGGATAGCATGCTACAGAATAACAGCTCTGAGCCTGGATTAATATGTAACTCAGAAAGATCAAAGGCTGGGTATTCAGCAAATAGCGTGCCACACTCACAGCAGTCAAGGCTGAGTGGACAGTGACAGTAAAAGCATGTCTCGCACTGTACTTAAAGAACTTATTTTATGAAGTGGCCTAATGGACAAAGCTGACGACTGTGGTACTTAAAAACCAGGTTTGAGCTCTGGTGTTGGCTCAACATTCTGTTCTTCTGGACTAATCACTTAACCTCTCTTTTCTAAAACCACACACATTAACAAATAATAATCTAACCTAGTGCAACGTAATTTGGTGCTCATGTAAAGCCCAATAAAGTCTGTGGGCCAATTTCGCGCCATATAAATCTGCAACAAAAAAGGTAAACATTTAAAGTACTTCTCCTTATGAACGGCTAGATCAGCTCGCATACAAATTTGTTTTGTATTCAAATAAAAGTGGATTTACCAAATAATGTTATTAGAATAAATCAATGTGTATTTTTGTTTTAAGCACATACTATCAAAGTGCAAATCTTTACTGAAATGACAAGAATTCTATTCTAGCATGGCGGCTTCTTTTTCGTAGATTTGGATAAGCCGTCCCTGGAGAATTCCACTTAATGGGTTACGCACGGATTCAGTGGCGTAGCTAGGCACTCTGCCGCCCGTGGCGGTCCCTGCCTTTTGCCGCCGCCGCCGAGCTCCTAAGAGGGGGGGGGGGTGCTGGCGATAAATTTACCTGCCGCCCCGAATTCTCGTGCCGCCCGGGGCGTACCGCCCCCTCCGCCCCCCCCTTGCTACGCCAGTGCACGGATTCGTCCATGTTTTGAAGTCTGTCTGCAATGCTTTTGTTGTGACCAGAGGATACATCGATTTAATCGCCGCTTTGCATTCTGGGACGTGTAGTTTTGCCCATTCCATCGTAAAAACTCTATCTAGTTACACTTGCACTGGCTGACCCTGTTACACCTCTACTGAGAGCTAATTTCAGCCTTAGTTTTCCCACCAGAAGGATTTATAACCCCCTACCCTTGCCTGCATTTAGCCACGGTCTCAAGTTTTGTGTGTGTATGTGTATTGTCTAAGGGTGGCCACACTTTATGACCGTACACTTAATTTTTGCTATATCTTAATTTTAGATTTTACCATTTAATCTCCGAAAAACATTCACTTTAGCATAGACATACAACTGCATATGTTGTTCTGTACTTTCACACACCAGCTGTATAGATAAGTCACCCTCCACACTTGCTGAAAACCATGACTTCAACAAACGGCTCTTACCCTCTCTTTCATTTCTTTTCCTTTACTTGTTCCCCTGTGAAATGGATCCAAAAAAAGAAAGAAACACTTTGGCTGCAAATGTCGTCTTTTTCTTACATTTTTCTATTCCACAGTGCAGCCTCGGGATGGAAAGGAAAAAAAAAGTTCAAAAATACGAAAAATAAAAAAAACAAGCATTTGCAATGCAATAGGTCTCGACATTACTAAACGTTTGAGCTATTGGCTTTGCAAATAATAATGTTTCTTTGATTTTTAACTTTTTGTCAACAAATATCCCAGCAGTAGCATAAGTAAAAAAGTAAATCCATGAAAAAAGGAAAGGGGGCAATTCTATAGGCTGTTACTAGGTGTCCCTGTGGAGTTGTAAAAGGACCTCTATTAGCCATATATACTGCACCCTTAATGCAATTATAAAGAGAAAGATTGCAGCTGAGCATACTTTTCCATTTGTTTTAATTGAAAGTGAGATTTTTGTTAGCTTGCGTTTAAAAAAATACACTATTAAAATAAACAACAATGGTGCATTTGTAGAATACAAGCCAAGAAAAATCTCACTTCCAATAAAAACAAATGGAAAAATATGCTCAGCTGCAAACTTTCTCGTTAGAATTGCTTTAAGGATGAAGGGGCATATTAGCAAGGGCTGGCGATATAATTATTGCCGCTTTAGCGTCCGTTTTTGGGCGAAAAGCGGCGATAATTATATCGCAATATCATCAAGGACACACTAGCGCGTGTTTCCTTGATGTAGAGCCCGTTTTTTCACAGCCTCGCCTCGCATCGCTAATGAGATGCAAAGAAGGCGTGGCTGTGAAAACAACACATGTTAATATCGTGAAGGCAGCTCGCGATATTAACAAGGAGGTGCAGCGATAAAAAAATCGCGCTACCTCAGCTTTAACTCAGGAATTTAACGTCTGTTAAATTCCTGACTAAGACATACTTTTAATGGGAGATGGATTATGCTGATACGACCACAGGGTCGTATCAGCAATGTTATCGCTGTTTTCAATGGAACATCGCTGGAAAACCAGTGATGTTCCATTGAAAACACCGCTATCGCTGAAATATTATCGCCATAGCGCTATGCGTTGTAAATATAGCGTTATCATGGCGATAATATTCAGCGATAGCCAGCGATAATATTTCTATCGCTATGTACGGCCAGCGATAATTATCGCTGGCCGTTGATAATATGCCCCGAAGTACCTTATGTGGTTAATAAATGTCCCTTTACAACTCCACAGGGACACCCAGTAACAGCCTGTGGTACTTCAATTTTGTCTTGCTTCATGGATTTTATTTTATTTCTTAGTGCTGGGATATTTTTGGACAAAAAATAATGTAACAAACATTAGCATTTGCAACGCAAATAGCTAAAACTTTCAGTAATGCGATACCATTGCATTGAAAATGCTTGTTCTGTCTTTCTGTTCCTCCTTCTTTCCTCTGTATGCGTTTTCCCTCTCTTGCTCTCAGTAAATATCTGAACAGGTACAATAAATGTGGGTTCTCGAGTGCCACCACCAGCTCAAATTATCACTGTCTGTGGGCATTGCACCATTGCACTTTTATCTCCATAAAACTATTACAGAATTTCTTGGATTCAACATTTTATTATGGCTTTCCCTTTCATGAATGTCAATAATGTGCTTGCTTATGCAAATTACAAGTGTAGGAACCAATATACTCTACACCAGCCCAACATCTTTGAAAAGTTACCACACACATATGGCCTGTTTTACACTGCCCACAATATCTCCCTTTGGCATGTCATGCATTTATACTAATTTCTTTCTCTTTCATATAACTTAATTAAATAAAACCATTTAGCCATTGACTGAGAGTCCCAAGTTAGTTGTTATTTCAAGTGGGTTATTTTTGCTGTTCCAGGGAAGTGTGATGGGGTGACTGGTCTGTGTGGGCGGCAGGATGTTTATCGAAGACCACATAGAGGCTGAAAGAACATAATCATCCTTGAAATCGGAGATTAATTGTACAAGCAATGGTTTATATTTTCATTTCTGCAAGGGAATGGAGTGTGGTGTGCGCACTCTAAGGCCCGACCCTATTAATTAACCACCCCCCTGCGGTTATCTCTCAAAATCCAGATTATGTGCAGTGCTACCTAATCCTTTCTCCAAAGCAGGTAAAAGGTATTGAGCTAAAATAAAAACAACATAACAAATACAGTTAACAAGAATCCTAAATGAATAAATGCCAGAATGAAGCAGGCTACTAATGAAGAAATAATAAAGAATATACATAGAATTGACATTTTAAATTTTTTTAGAAATAAACAGAGTTATCATTTAAAAAGGAGTTTGGGTTGAAATCAGGAAAGGATAGGAGTTAAAAATAGCATGATCAATTTTCTATTTCCCAAGCTAGCTGTGCTGCTTGCCACAAGCACCCCATGCTCAGGCAATAAAAACACCATCACCGCAAGCCTGTGGATCACATATTAGGGCACACTCATATGAGGCACAGGAATGGGAAGAATGCATAGATTCACAGTGCAAATACCCGGAGCACTTGGTTCAGGCCTGGGGTTTATGTGTCTCAGCACCAAATCAGAACTGTAATTGTTGTCAACATTGTCAAAGTGTTTGCGGTTTCTAAATTTAAGCATTTCCCTCTCCAGTTTAGCATGTGGAGGATGTGTTAGGCTATAGATTTTGAAAGAGATGCTGAAGTGGTCTGACCAATACAATTTGAGAGAGTTAAAGATTTTTACATGATGCTACTTTATGAAATGCAGGTCCTCAATAGAGCCCTTATTGAGGATAGAGAAATTGCTAAGTTTTAGTAGGTTGTTGTCCTAGAAGCAGAATTTGAAGAGAGGTGAGTGGGGTGTTTTTTGTCTTTGTGCCAGAAGAGCTTGAAATTTGATCAAAAGACGAGGTGAGTTTGTCAGTTCTATGATCAAGGAAACCAACAATAAAACTCTTTTTGCTACCAGGTGGGCGATATAAAATGATATGTACTTTTCAGAGTGAGGCATGGCAAGAAAGAGTTTAATGAGTAAAATGTTTTGCACCCAAGTGAGTCTTTGTTGAGAAAGGCAGCCTCCGCACCAGTTTTTCTGCTGTTTCAAGGTAGAGGATGTTGTCTCCTACTGGAAAGGTACTTGTTTTGTGAATAAGCAGATCCCAGTTTCCATGGATTCATAGTGTCGTAGTCACCATCTTGAACCTGCAGACATATAGTTCAGGAGGGTAGCGTTGACATGCTGTGTCGACAACAGGTCACTAGGCTGAGAGCCGGTGATTCGTCTGACATTTCAAGGGCTTGTTGGTCTTCAATTGTCTCTGTGGTAATAGGATTGGTTGTGGGTCCTGTGATCTAAGTGTATGAAGGTGTGTGAGTATGATAGAGGCAATGTGTGTGGAAAATGCTCCAAAGCATTGAGGACGGAGTATATGTTCGGCTTTTCAGTCAGTAAGTATGTTGAAAGAGGTGTAAAATGGTGTTTGGAGAGCAGTCCCAGGGAGAAGAGTGCTGGTGGCAGAGAGTTGGAGAGTGTGGTTGTCTCACTTTGTACCATCTCAAGCAAGTGATCCAGCTTCATTTTAATGTCAAGCAATTCATTTTGTGACGTGGATTAAAGACTTTTGCTCAAGTTAGTAGTAAGCAGCTGTAATAAAGTCTGAGATGAGACATTTCACCATTCACATATATCATGCCTCTGTATGGTCCAGTACTGTGAAGAATCAGTTTCTGTGCACTTTATCTAATGCAGCTGGATTGGACCAGATAGTTACTTAACAGAGAGCGACTGTGCCGAGGGCCAGTGGTGGATACCGTTAGGGCCTTGAGTCAGTCCTTCTCAGTATCACTGTCAGTGTAGGAGTAACTTTGTTGCAAGTTGGTATTTAAACTACCTTGATTTATGCTGGCAGTCTGCTGCCTCTTTTCATTCCCGAGGATTGTGTGTCTGTGCATAAGGAGATGGGAGGAGTGGAGGACAGTGAGCTTCCAGTGTCATAGTCAAGAGACATGGTAGGCTTGGTAACAGTGTTAAAGTCCCACAGTAGAATCTGTTAGGGCCTTTAGGGTATGAAACAGTGTGATGAAGATACAGAGTCTGATATTGGATCATGACCTTCCCATTTGCATACACTGTGATGTGACACTCACATTTCACATTAGCCCTGAAGAATAAGGTATCAAAATAGAGTGATTGTTGTCTTATGCCTAACTAAACAGGCATTTTGCCAATGTTTCAGCCTTCTGTTTCTAATGATCTACCTTCACCTGGAAAGGGGCCATCTGAAGTGTTGTGGGTGCACTAGCCTTGTGTCAGTGTGGAACCTCTGGCAGTGTCAGGTAGTGCCTACTGCTAATCTATCAGATAATAGAACTGAATTAGGTGTAGTCTAGTTTGTTGTATTGAAATGCAAAATACATAATCAGAGGGCACTGAATGTGACCAGAAGAGGGCAGGCAGCAAAGAAGAACTGAGCTGACACCATGTGCTGTTTTCAATTACAAGGGAGTTACTTTTTTCAGTTTTTTCATCAGCAGTTTTGATTAACATGAGTAGATATGAGCACCACTGATCTTCCAGAATGTAATTAAGCTCTCCTTGTTCCTCTTAAGAGTACACTTTCACAGACACACCCACTCACTTGGATCCCTTTCCAAATCAGTTGTTCAGCCTGAAATCTGGCAGGGAGCCAGCAGCTGTCTGAGTAGTAGTAGTCCCACTCTGCAGGGCATGGGGACTAATTAGTCCTGATTTTCTTCCTGTCAAATCTCTCTGAAAGACAAGTGGAGCCGCAGTACAAGGGGAGGGGAATCATTATACGCAGTACCCGTCCTGTGGCTGTATACTATAGAGACATGTTTTAGTAGCCGTTTGCTATGCCTAGTCTTTTGAATACTTGAAAGGCATCTTTGTTGCCAGCAGAGACAACTTGGGCAAAATTAAAAGACTTCTGGAACCAGCTTCTCTCCATACTATCCATTGGTTCAATGGCTGTTAGTGTGCCTCTTACTGCCTCTGCCTTTACCTCTTTGGAGAGATTAAAACAGCAAACACACTTTGATTCCTGCATACCTTTGCTACTTTTAAGAAATACATTTATTTTCTTCTTTCTCCTTGCTTTCCTTTATCCAGCTTGGGCTCTTTTAGCCATTCATCACAACATTTTCATCTAGCTGTTAAACAGTGAATACCTTCTTATTTTAAAATGAATGTTCAACGTCTCAATCTAGTTAAGTCTAGTCAGTGAGGAATAGCTTGACTCCTAAGGTACAATGAGCAAGGGACCCACATCTGGACATAAACATCACACTTAGGACATCTACTGCAAAAACAACGAGGTAATTGAACTAATACCTGCATTTACCTCAACCACTAGTGATCACTTGGGCCTCATAACAGACCATAGTTTTTCACCCACTAGGTCACTCTAGACAGAGACCACCTTATTCAAATCAGTCTTGGTCCTGCTCCCATAGGAACAGTTCAACCTGAACTTCCAGGCTAGGCCTCCTCCAGATGGGATTACTGATCAGGAGGAGGACCAAGGTTGAGTGGCATACAGCTGGTCCCTGTCTAAGGTGTCATGGTGGGCAAATAAATGATGAACTAGGATGCAGCCCATAAGTAATTACCATTGGCTGAGACTAGTTCAAGCATTCCGACAATCACTTTTTTACATACCTCAGTATGACACCATAAGTGCAACGGGTATACCCACATGTGGATCCCGCACTCACTGTGCCACCCTACTGAGGAGGCCCATATAGGCAGAACCCAGTTCGGGGATGCTTGTTCTGGTTAAGATGGGACCTGTCCAGGCAGTTCGGGTTGGATGTCTTCTATTGGAACAGAACCAAGGCCGATTTGCATATGTCTGGTTCCTGTCTGAGATGGCAAAGCATGCAAAAAATGATGGCACAGGATGCAAACTGAGTACTTCCCAGTGGCTGAGATTAATTCAAGCATTTTAACCATCACTTTTTTGAATTCCTCAGTGTGATGCCCTAAGTGTGGCGGGTATGCCCAGAGATGGATCCTATGCTTACTATGCTACTAGAACCAAACTATACCCTACTGACAAGGCCCAACTAGGCCGAAATCCGTCTGGGGTTGCTTGTTTCGGATCAGAGGGGCCCTGGCCTGGCAGTTCAGTCTGGACTGCTCCTACTGGAGCAGGACCAAGACTTATGTGCTTATGAATTGTTCCTTTCTGAGATGTCAAGGTGGGAAAAAAACAATGGACTGGAGTGTAATTACCAGTGACTGAAATTAATTCAAACATTCACCCAATCATTTTTTTGTATTTCTCAGTGCAATGCCCTAAGTGGGACATATATGCCCAGATATGGGCCCAGTGCTCACTGTGCCACTGGAAGCCAACTACACCCTACTGCCAGAGCCCAAATAGGCCAAAGCCAAGCTGGGGTTCCTTGATCTTGTTCAGAGGAGACCTGGCCTGGCAGTTTGGGCTGAATTTCTGCTACTGGAGAAGGACCAAGGTTGATTTGCATATGGCTAGTTCCTTTCTGAAATAGCATGGAGGGTAAGAAAAAGATGGACAGGGATGCAGGGTAATTTTCAGTGGCTGAGATCCCTTTTTTGAATTCCTCAATGTGGCATACTTAGTGTCACAGGTATGTCTAGGTGTGGGACGTGTACTCACTGTGCCATTGGGACCAACCTACACCCTACTGGTGAGGCCCATCTAGGATGAAACTGGTCTGGGGTTGCTTGTTGCGGTTAGAAGTGCACCTGGCCTGGCAGTTCAGGCTGTACTGCTTCTCTTGGAACAGTACCAAGGGTGATTTGCATATGGCTGGTACCTGTCTAAGGCTGCCAAGGCCGGACTGGCCATACCAGGCATCAGGAGTTTCTCCTTGAGGCTGGAAGGGTGGGGGCAGCTTTTGTTACTGGGGGCTGGGTTTGTAGCAGTGCAGAAGTTTTAAAAGCACTGCAGATTTCCTTATGTATCCAACAGTATTCAGGCAACAATAAAAATGCCAAGATTACTCTGGTGATTAATGTACCTGCTGATCAGAGTTTTGTCTAGCAGCAGCTTTGACTCATCTAAGGTAGCTGTGAGAGGGAGATAGAGGCTGAAGACGAACAACCAATTCCTTGGCACATTTTCAACTCACCTGCACGCTTTCCTTTTCCCCTGCAGCCCGACACTTATGACGACGCTTCAAAAGGGCAGGAAGTTACACGAAAGGTAGAATCTGATGTCGATGATGTCGATAATGCAGATCACATGTTAAGCCAGAAACCAATCCTCAGGAAGGGAGGGCCTTTTAAACCCAGGAAACAGGAGGAATTGTTGTTGCTGGATGGAAACACCGAAACAGACGACGTGAGAGACGCAAGACCAGACGAGTTCCATGAGGAACGGGACATTATTCAGCCAAAGCCCACATACTTCCTCAACAAAACCTGGAAGAGGGAGAATCCTCGCGGCTTTAACCACCCAAACACCGCAACCAGGAATTCCTCCTTTCCCTCCGAGAGGTCTGGGGAAAGAGACGCGGACGCTGGTACAACGCTGGGGAACGTGAAGTCCCGACTCACCAACAGCCTGTGACGATGGCGCATGGCCGGGTCCTCGCAACGGAGCATCGCGACAGGCGCACAGCCCCGTTACGTTTCTGGAGAAACATGGCTGAGCAAGGTATGGGGCAGGATCTTTGGTAGGTGGGAGGGAGGAAGGGGGATTCAGACGCGAGTCTCACATCCGAGTTGAAAAACACAGGCTTGGGTTCTAATTGTGAGTGTCTTCTTTTGGTTTAAGAATTGTCACCTCCTCCCTTCTCTGGTGTGGTTTTTTTCGTCTTTTTTTCCCTTTTTTTTGGGTTACTGTCAGTGCATACCTTCAGTGCGTGAATCCTCAATGCCAATAAATATACTCGTCTACGGTTTCTTTTCCTGAAGCATTGATAGTGAGTGATGCAACCTGGAGCACAGGTGTTTTGCTCTCTGTTAAGCCTCACGCTATTCTCTTTACAACTTCTTTTTTCTTAAGAAAAGTGAAGTATTTTACCGTGGCATATTCTTTTCTTTCTCCGAGGGTATCCCGGAACCACGCCGCGGGCTCCGCCAGGACCTAACAAAATGGAAAGAAATAAAACAAGAGATTAAGACTTTATTTTGTTCTTCAATGAAAACTTGACTTTAATTGTGTGACAAAAGAAACAGGTGGATATCAATAAACAGACATTTCTTTATTTATCTTCTTTGCTACTAGTCATTATTGCCCGCTCACTGACAAGTGGTGGAGAATGCGGGCACTCTGAGCCATTGATAAAAATGAAGAACGTTGTACAACAATTAATTCATGGACAAAAGAAACTAGAATGGGCCCTTGAAAGGCAGATGTCCTCGCCAAAGCAAATCGGGAGACATTCAAGGATTCAATGAAAATACACGTGGCTAGCCTACATAAAGTAGCAGAGGATCAGTACAATCTAACTTCCCAATTGTCTGCTCAACGTTCAAATGTCTCTGGCCCACAGATCTCTTTGCAGAAACACACTCCCGGGGAAGACCCCGACGCTTTCCTGTTAAACTTTGAAAGAGCCGCTCGAGCTTGCGCTTGTCTTCTGGAAAAATGGCCCTTTTTCTTATCCCCCTTGTTAATAGGGGAAGCCCAGGCCGCTTATCAAATAGCTAATCCATATGGTACCGCCTCCTATGAAGAGATTAAATGGGTCATCCTAGACCATTTAGGGTTAGACACCGAAGCATTCCGCATGAGGTTCCGCAAGGAGCGAGGTACCTCCGGAGACAACCCTAAAACACTTTTTTTCAAACTTAAGTTGGCCGCTGACAAGTGGCTTCGGCCTCTTGAAAATACAAAGGAAGATATTATGAACCTAATTTATCTAGAACAGTATCTAGAAGCCCTACCCCCAACCACGCAAAGATGGCTGAAACAGCATACAGGTTTGACCATCAATCAGGCCGTTGAGATGGCCACCACTTATTCCAGGGCTCAACCACGTCTCCTGGACTCGAATAAAGGGATACCAAATTCCTCCAATAAAAAGCCTGGCAAAATGATAACAGAACCATCTAAAACCCGAATCTTTCGGACAATGACAAATTCCTTTAAAAATCCGCAATGCTTCGAGTGAGGAGAGTGGGGACATATATCTAGGTTTTGTCACAATAAGAAACCCCCTGAAGAACCCATGGACATCAGTTGCATTCCTCCGACTGTTCTATACACTCAAGAGTTAGGACACTGCTTTTATGTAAGTCTAAGTATAAAAGGGCAGAAGATTAGAGCCTTGTTAGATTCAGGGTGTCATCAAACCATTGTTTTACCCAAATGGGTTGATCCCTCACGCATCCTCCCCTCTAAGACAGTGGAAATTAGGTGTGTTCACAGGGATGTAAAAAAATATCCAGTAGCTTTGATATTAATTAACCCGCAGAGGGTGGGCCTATGGAAATAGCAGCCGGGGTGGTACCTAATCTTCCTGAAGAACTCATCCTAGGCACAGATAATGCAGAATTGTTTTCTATGTTACTCAACCAAATAACTCCCCTTGTCCATAGAAAAAGGAAGAGAAACCAATTTCAGAACGCTCTCCTTACCGCTGAACCATGGCAGATAGATCGTTATTTTCAACAGGCACAAAGACATGATGCAACTTTACAGAATGCTTGGAGAGCCTCTGAGGAGGGTAAAAAAAGACAAACACTTGTTTTCCTCAATTTATATAGAAAGAAGGCCTTCTTTATAGAATAGGCACCCCAGGGGCAGAACCCTAACTCTTAGTCCTTAAGGACTTCCGGGAACAAATTCTTTTTTTTCAAACTCACACCTCTTGGCAGGTCATGTGGGACCAGAGAAAACATCTCAAATGATATTGAGGTACTTCTACTGGCCAGGTATCCATGCTGAGGTGAAAACGTATTGCCAAAGTTGTGAGATATGCCAAAAGAAGAACCCGTATAATCCTCCTGCGGTTCCTCTCCAGCCATTGCCTATCATAGGGCAACCTTTTGAACGGGTTGGAATGGATCTAATAGTCCCTTTTCCAAGATCAAGCCAGGGAAATATGTATTGTCTAGCGGTTATAGATTATGCTACTAGATATCCAGAGGCAGTTCCCCTTAAGTCTTCCACAACTAAAAATATTGCTAGAGTACTCGTTGAAATATTCTCAAGGGTAGGTTTTCCAAAAGAAATCCTTACAGACCAAGGGACCCCTTTTGTTTCCAAATTAATGCAAGAGGTCTGTAATATCCTAACCTAAAACATCTCAAGAATGCTGTCTACCACCCACAGACAGATGGGTTGGTAGAACGCTACAATGGCACTCTTAAACTCACCCTTAAGAAAATGCTATTAGGAGAAGGGAAAAAGTGGGACCTCCTCTTACCATTGACCCTCGAGGCTTTTCAGGAACTCAAACGAACTCTAACCTGTAGTCCTGTCCTCACCTCCCCAGATTTTTCCAAACCCTTTTTGTTACAAACTGATGCTTCAGATTGTGGTATCGGGCTGTCCTCTCCCAGACTAATAGTGAAGGGTTTGATGTGCCTATTTTATTCATTAGTCGCAAACTCTTTCCTCAGGAACAAAAATATGCTACTATCGAGAATGAATGTCTAGCCATAAAGTGGGCTACAGGGAAGTTACGGTATTAGTTGGAAGGGCGTCCTTTCGTTCTTTATACCGACCATGCTCCCTTAACCTGGATGAGCAGGAACATGGGAAATAACCCCCGGGTTCTGAGGTGGTTCCTCTCCCTCCAACCTTACTAGTTTGACTTCCGCCATAGAAGCAGTAAAGACAATGCGGATTTTCTCTCCAGAATGCTCCTTTTCCCCGAGCGGGAAAATCTTAGGGAGGGGATATGTAAGAGGGAGATAGAGGCTGAAGACATACAACCCATTCCATGGCACATTTTCAACTCACCTGCACGCTCTCCTTTTCCCCTGCAGCCCGACGCTTATGACAACGCTTCAAAAAGGCAGGAAGTTACACGAAAGGTAGAATCCGATGTCGATGATGCCGATGTCGATGATGCCGATCACATGATAAGCCAGGAAACAATCATCAGGAACGGAGGGCCTTTTAAACCCAGGAAACAGGAGGAGTTGTTTTTGCTGGATGGAAACACCTAAACAGACGACGTGAGAGATGCAAGATCAGACGAGTTCCGTGAGGAACGGGACATTATTCAGCCAAAGCCCACATACTTCCTCAACAAAACCTGGAAGAGGGAGAATCCTCGTGGCTTTAACCACCCAAACACCAAAACCAGGAATTCCTCCTTTCCCTCCGAGAGGTCTGGGGAAAGAGACACGGACGCTGGCACAATGCTGGGGAACATGAAGTCCCAACTCACCGACAGCCTGTGGCGACGGCGCATGACCGGCACCTCGCAATGGAGCATCGCGACAGGCGCACAGCCCGCCACGTTTCTGGAGAAACGTGGCTGAGCCAGGTACGGGGCAGGATCTTTGGTAGGCGGGAGGGAGGAAGGGGGATTCAGACGCGAGTCTCACATCCGAGTTGAAAAACACAGGCTTGGGTTTTAATTGCGAGTCTCTTCTTTTGGTTTAAGAATCGTCACCTCCTCCCTTCTCTGGTGTGTTTTTTTCCCCTTCTTTTTCCCCTTATTTTTGGTTTACTGTCAGTGCATACCTTAAGTGTGTGAATCCTCAACACCAATAAATATACTTGTCTACTGTTTCTTTTCCTGAAGCACTGATAGTGAGTGATGCAACCTAGAGCACGGGTGTTTTGCTCTCTGTAAAGCCTCACGCTATTCTCTTTACCGCTTCTTTTTTGTTTTAAAGAAAAGTGAAGTATCTTACTGTGGCATATTCTTTTCTTTCTCCGAGGGCATCCCGGAACCACGCCACGGACTCCGCCAGGACCTAACAAAACGGAAAGAAATAAAACAAGAGATTAAGACTTTATTTTGTTCTTCAATGAAAACTTGACTTTTATTGTGTGAAAAAAGAAACAGGCGGATATCAATAAACAGACATTTCTTTATTTATCTTCTTTGCTACTAGTCGTTATTGCCCGCTCAGTGACAGTAGCATAGAGGGTTAATATGCCTGCCGCATAGAGTGCTTACTATGCAGATCACAGAACAGTATTTATGTGCATAGCTCAGTGGTGGTTTTGTCACAGAGAAGCTTTTGTTACTGTGCAGTTCATAAATTACAATTGTAGTCTAGGTTAGAAAGGTATGCTTTTTCCCAGTCTTTCATTGTCCTAATTTTGCTAAAAAGGGTTTGTTTGGGTGGAAATAAATTCTTATTAGAAAAGTCAACCCTAACCACTCTGAATCCTGAGTTTGTGCTTCCCCAGACCAAGCACTCTTAAAAAATGCCTACCAGTATAGATGACATGTGAGTCCTACACCTTGTAGTCCCCTTTGTCTAATGTAACATTTTCTATACACTGATTTACACACATATGATTCATTGTCTCTCTATTTGTGTGTGATGTTAAGTGCTCCGACACCTTACACTGGTATGAGAGGCACTATAAAACAAATAAAATACATGTGAGAGACGGGCTATGGTGAGGTAAGAGGAACTGTTAGAGGGTGATAGTGAGGGAATAATTGAATAAAGATTGTTGTATCCTGGTGTACTGTAAGGCTATCATTTACTATGCTTTAAAAACGAATACAATTGAATATATAATGAGAAATATGTTGTAGAATGAACAATCCTTCCCATTTTTTCCCAAGTTTTCTTGGGGTCTGACAAAATTTGCCAGGGCTGCTTTGGGTTCTCAGTCCGGCCCTGGAGGCAGCATGGTGGGCAGAAAAAATGGTGATCTGGGATGTGGTCACAAAAACTTACCAGTGACTGAGATTAATTGAACCATTCCACCCATCGCTTCTTTGTATCCCTCAATATGGCACCTAAGTGCGACAAGTAAGGCCAACCAAGTAACACCCTACCGACTAGACCCAAACAGGCTTAACTTGGTGTGGGCTTGCTCGTTCTATTGCAGAGGGAACGTGAACTATGAACTGGCAGTTTGGACTGAACTGCTCCTGTTGGAGCAGCAGCAAGGCTGTGTGGCATATGGCTGGTTCCTGCGAGGTTGCAATGTAGGCAAAAAAACGATGGATTGGAATGCGATCCAAGTAATTACCAGAGGTTGAGATTAATTAAAGCATTCCACCCATAACGTTTTTTGCATTCCTCATTAGCATAGGGCATGCTCCCAGGCAAATGATGAATACAAAGAGCTCTCCTGCGAGGATCAATGTATATCTTTTGAGGTAAACAAACGTAGCAGTTAATTAATCGCTGCTGACTAAAATCCTTATATTTAGAAATCCAAAATTAATTCATTACGCTAAAGTGAAAACTGCAGCAACAGTTCATATAACATCAAGTCTTATGAAGCCAGTTTATGCAACTTTCAAAAACATAGGTTCATTAGAAAAAATCCTTCCATGAATTGCAACCGTTGCACTAAAAACTAAGGGGCATATTATCAAGGGCTTTATCGCCGCTTTAGCGGCACTTTTTGCCGCTAAAGCGGCGATATTTTTAACGCCCTATTAGCAAGCTGTCGCTAACAGGCGTTAGCGACAGCTTTCAGGCGTTAGCGGCCGGGTTTTACATCGCCTTGCATGTCAGCGATAATTATCGCTAATGACATGCAAGGTAGGCGTTCCCCACTAAAAGCGACTGTAAACAGTCGCTAACACAACTAACCCCTATTAACAAGGCAGGCGAAGCAATAAAATAAATCGCGCTAAGCGCGTTTATCGCTAGATTTTAACACCTGCTACTGAGGATGACTTACCTGTTTAAAGTATAGGAGGTGGATTGTCAGGCTGAATCCATCCTTGCGTTAATGCGAGAATATCGCTGCTTTTCCAGCAATATTCTCACATTTTGCCGCTATCGCTGGAAATTTTATCGCTACGGAGATAAACCTTGTTACTAGGGTGTCATCTCAGCGATATTTTCCAGCAATAGGCGGCATTAAAAAAATTCGCGCTAAGCGCGGTTAGCGATAAATATCGCTATTCCTTGATAATATGCCCCTGATTCACAAGCAAAGTCCTTAAGTTTGCAACTCCGGTGTAAGCTCGAAAAGGCACTAGGGGGCATATTATCAAGAACGGCGTTAAAATTATCGCCGCTTTAGCGGCGGGAAACTGCCGCTAAAGCGGCGATAATGGGCTTGATAATATGCCCTTGAGAATTCCAATAGAAGCCCAGGTTCACACCAGAACATGGGCTTCTATTGGAATTCTCAAGGGCATATTATCAAGCCCATTATCGCCGCTTTAGCGGCAGTTTCCTGCCGCTAAAGCGGCGATAATTTTAACGCCGTTCTTGATAATATGCCCCCAGATCCCTCAGCAATGTCTCAAGAGGTTACACTGGAGATGATACTCAAGGAGCTATTGGCAATGAGAGTGACAAGGAAAGCTGTGGAAGAAAACATGACAAAAACAACAAATAAAGCCCAATCCATCAGATATTAGATTGCGACTTTTAATACACAGTTATTGGTGACAGAGGAAAGAGTGGCATCTATAGAAGATAAACTGGGAGAAGCAGCTGATTAGGAAAAGGACCATTGGAATATGCAAATGAAGATCATGCATCTGGAGGAGAAGGACAGACACATTTTCTATTTTGTTTTGCATTTTTTTAGAGCGCAAAGTCGACCCGAAGGTATCAGAGCGCTTTACATGAGCACCAGTTGCATTACAGACGGACACGTTCATTTTTCAGGCTTGGGGAGATTAAGTGATTTACCCAGAATTCCAGATGCTTGAGCCTCCCGTCAAGACTCAAACCTGGTTCCCCAGCTTCAAGGCCGGCCACTCTGGCCGTTACACTACATCCTCTTTTATTTATTTATTTATATACATTTGATTTTAATGAATTCCAGAGAATATGGAAAGTGATAACATGATTGAGTTACTGGCCAGATGGATACCTGAAGTCACAGACATAACAATAGGGTTGTTAAGAGCACACAGAATCAGATAATGCAACCACAGTTCCAACAGACTGAAAACGGAACAAAACAAGTGATTGCTTGTTTCCACAACATCAGCAGGCCTACAAGTTGAGCGCTCAGGGACAGATACATAGTCCTTTCTAATGGGCTGAAAGCAAAATACACGTCTCAGGAAAAAATTGGAAGATAAGAAAAATCCTAGCACTGAAACTGAGACTAGCGAAACTGGAATTACGCTGAGGTCTTCTGGACCTAGCCACAGTGATCAACACATACAATGGCAAGACCCAGGAATTCGAAGACCCGGATGACTTAGAAGTATCTGCACACTTTGGAAGGCAGTGCCAAGGAGACAACCAAAGTGTCAGCCACACCTTTGCAAAATGGCAGTGGAGAGCAGATCGACAAGGAACTCACAGATGACAGAGAGGAAGCTGGTGTGGTCTTTGGTCTCTAGCGGTGTCCAGTGAGCCCGCTACCTTCTGGGTATGTTTTTCAGCAGATCCTATGCTGAGTGCTGTATCAAACTTCAGTAGAGAGAGGAAATTTAAGGAGAAAGCTCTCTAATAATACCAATCACCATATAGTCCAATAATGTGCTCCCTCTCGCTCCACCTAAAGTTGGAGCCAACTGAATCTCCTTTAGTGTAGCGAATGGTATGATTACAGAGCTATGAATGTGTTTATTAAAAAAACATCAAACCCTCAAGTGCTAGTTAGTGGCATGATTCCTTATTGTTTGTGCTGCTGTATGAGAAACCACATCCACTCAAAGTCAAGCACCAGTGTTGCTACTTGTAATGAGAGAATGAGTCATAGTTGGTATTCAGTCCTCCTTAGGATTGTCCATGCTGTCCCAAACATATCCCTGTTGTCCCATTGAGAGTGTAAGCTGTGTTCACTACCTACACCTGACTAAGCTATCCTACCATAGCACCAAGTCTAAAACTGTGTGAGGCTGGGTAAATGAACTTTATTAGGAGCACCATTCCTCAAGGCTGAAACCAAACAGGGGTGGGTAACGCCAGTGAACGTCAATAAGAGTCTGCCTTCTGGTGCCCTATTGGGTCACAGGTACTTGTGAGGACACCATCAAAAGATTTATATATATAGCTATACTGCCTGTACAGGGCACGCTGTATATTTCAAAAAGCATATTGTTGAATTCCAATCCTCTGTGTTGCAAAATGATATGTTTTTGGTATCTAGAAGAACAGAAAGATACCCAGTTATTGGTGTGGAGGTCGAGGGTCGCCATTACATACTAAAGTTAGCTGGATTCTCAGATGAGAAAATCCAGGGCTACACTTTTAATATTTTCTATTAGCAATAAGCTTCTGAGCGCACTACTTCCTGTGGTCCCTTGCAACCATGGTAGTGAGCAGGCAAACCACTAATTAAACAAATGCCTCAGTAAGCTATTGCACACTTCCCTCATCTGTCATAGAGGCCACTTGAATGCTTCTATCCACAGAAAAACAGCTTTCTTTACCAGTTTACTCCCCAGTTACTGGTCTGTTTAACAAAAACAAAAGTAAAACTTCCGTCTACACTTTCATTCTGTCAAAGCACCATTTGGGGCACTCCTCATAGAAGTAACTCAAACTTGTTGATTGTGTTTCTTAACATAGCTTCAAAACTTCACTTCATATTCTGACAATTATTGTAGCTCGTCAAGTTTTTTTATTTAATCTCACAATAATAAAAGTCACACCCCAAATTCATCGAAACTCCTCTAGACAACTCAAATCATGTGCCAGGTGGTACTATATGTCTCACTTAATTGTTGATTTATAATTCAGAGTAACTACACTTCGAATTTAGAGTTTCAGCAGACATCTCTTACATTGGCAGTAACCGCCATCATGGCTCCTGCCAACGTAAGATGGTTCCTGTCAAAGCATTGAAAGTAAACAGTACTACCCCGTCCACATGATGGTGGCATATGGCACATTTCAATATATTTTTTTATTTTCAAATCCCAAAGTCGGAGTTTCTTTTTGAAAATAAAAAAAAGCAAGGACCTGCTCACCGCCTAGCCATGAACGTTTTCTCCCATGGTGTAAAGTTCATTAAGATGTTTTTGCTTTCACTTACTACCACGTTTTGGATAGAAGTGAGTGAAAGTAAAACATTGCCATTTTTCCTCCCACTCTAACTCAGGCAGGTGGACAAATGGCCAAACGTCTAGCGGTCTCTAGTCTGTGGGGCAGTTGGAGGTCAGTTGCAGAGATGGAGTAGTCTCTGTCACTGACATAATTTAGCTCCACCTGACTCTAAATGAGGTGGGTGAAACTTCAGTTTAGCAGAGAGGGTACTCTGTTGCTCTAGCTATGGAGTACCTTCTCCACCAAACTTTAAATTAGGCCCTTAGTCACAAGCTCACCCATTTACTCAGACACTCAGCTTTATTTTGCTCCTGTGTTCTCAATTGCCCTAACACTAACTCATTCTTTACCTCTTACTCCTTGAACTTCACGTTTTGATATCTTGTGCACTAATTGGGAATCAAATGTATTGAGAGTACAATGCATAAGCATACAGACTAACATGGACTCCTTCTTCAGATGCCAGGAGAGATAGTCCCTCTTCCTAGAAGCTCCTAAATACTTGCTATTCAGAACAGTTACATGCAAGGAGAAGACTTCAAACAATGGTAATTTGTAAACTTGTCCACAGTGAGCAGACTCACTTCGACCGAGATTACAACTGCCTCTGAACAGGAGTTTTACTTAAAAGCACTGAATAAATACTAATGCCTTGGGTGAGGCAAATGCCAGGAGCAGTAAATACCCCATATTCTTGGTCATGGAGGAGATAATGGGAGATTACTTTCAGAATCGGTATGTACAGCAGAAAATTTGACATGAATTGGTCTTTTACTGCATATTTTCTGGCAATATATTTCAGTAGGTTTAATCTGCCGAAATTTGTAAGAGGAATGTTGTAGGAGGAGTGATTTTTACTGCAAAAGGCCTCATCCTGACCAATTCATGAACACCTATTTGTGCAGGAATCGAACTTTTCCTTCGCACTCAGATTCATGGGCTAAGTGTCCTTAATTGGAATAAGGTTATGACGGTTCAATTGTTACATCTTACTCAGGCACATAAAGTGCTTTGCAGCCCTCATGGCTAGATCTGGGTAATATAACTATCATAATAACAAAAAAAACATAAATAGCCTAGCTTTTCTAGGATACTGGAGATACATTTTGCTGCCTGTCCACCATGTTAATTCGCGTTAGTGTCAGAATTGATATTCATTTTGCTAGAAGGGTTTTTTTTTTTAGTTTCAGAGAGCTTTATTAGAATAGATTCGTCAAAAATGGTACGACTTAATGAAGCATGTCAAATAACTCAGAAAAAAGAATAATAGGACATAGTAGTAAAGATAAATACCATGAAAATATTGGCAAATATTAAGAAAATATTGTAAGTACTACCAGATAAAGAATGGAGTTAAAATGTAAAAGAGGAAAAACTTAAAGAAAAATAGTACCATAATAGAATTGCCTTTTGTATTTTAGAATAAATAAGAAGAGAGAGAAAAGGAAAGAAAAAGAAGAGGAAAGAATAAAGGGAAAACAGATGCAAAGGAAAAATTGAACAGAATAGAGACAGGAAGTAAAAGACTAGTAGCAATACAGAAAAAAATCAAATATCCATAAGGTAGATGACATGAATTGGCAAAATATAATGAATTGAAAGAACAATAAATAGCAACAGTAGCAACAATATAAACTATTAGCACTAAATGAATAATTCAAGGTGGTTGGAAATTGGAAGTGCTATCCCGCATCCGTGCAGGAGGAGTAAATAGATATGTGGTGAGAGGTGACCAGAAAATGGCCTTCTGCAGAAGTTGAAAAGTAGATGATGCAGACGCTCTGTCAAGTCGGTGATGATGATAAAGTAAATTCCACCATCCATTAAAGGTGACTTGGCTGGCATCTTTCCAGTGAGAAGTAATAATTTGAAAGGCGACTGCAATAAGTAAATCTCAAACCTTCCCAATTTATGAGCACCAATACAAAGAGGTGAGGAACTGCCTACAAAAATAGATTTAAACTCAAAGGGGAAGTCTACAGAGCAAATAATGGAAATCATATAACAGATTCTCTTCCAGAAGGAAGTAATATAGGGGCAATGGAAAAAGGCATGCATATACGTGCCAGGAGCACAAGTGCAAGTCCAACATAAATTTGACAAGCTAGGGTTGTATTTACAAATAGAAGTGGGAGTTAGGAACAATCTATGATAAAAATGATATAAGGTTTGTGTGGTGCTAGTGTTACACGAAGTTTTATGTATTTTTTTCCATAAGGAGTTCCAGGTTTGTACCGAAAAAGAGGACTGTAGTTCTTACTCCCATAAAAACTCTATTCTGGGGGCGTGGCCAACCATCATGGCCGCTCGGACGTAAATCCGAACGGCTCCGTCCCAGGCCCCGATGCTTCCAGACATAAAGGCGTCCTAAAGTGCACCCCGGCTGCCCTGAGCCCCAGGAGAGAATGGGGGAACTGCTGAGTGAGATCTACAGGCTTCTGGGGGACCCCGACTTGCAGCTATAAGGTACTTACGGAGCCGCGGCTGCCTCCGAGACAGGACTGACAAAATGGCGGCTCTCCCCGTCAGGAGCAACAAGAGGCATTAGCACCGGGTGGCGCTCTTCAGGGACCGTCACTGGCTGGCAAATTGTGCAGAGGAGCAGGAGTTCCCCGGGAGGTGAGGAGCGTCGTGCCCCGGAGCTCTACAGCGGGCTATTTTGCAAGACAGGGGCCACCGGGAGCCACAAGACTCACGGTGGGAATCGGTCGGCCGATCCGACGCATCGGCGGGGGGCCCAACGGGAGGTGAAAGAGATGGGGGGATTGCTCGTTGTGGGCCACCGCTTGCAGAGGAAGTCACAAGCGGCAAAAACAGAAGTAAAAGGGCCCATCGGGTTCTGCAAATCGCCCGGTGCCTGACTTCAAAATGGCCGCCATCGGGAGAGGTTGAAAGGCAGCGCGACCAGGGGGAAGGAATTGAAGGTGAGCGCTCGCCCCTTACCCAGAAAGAAAGGAGGACACGAGGCTAACGAGGAGGCCCTGGGCCTATAGAACCGTCTGGCTCAAAGGAAGCAGGGTGAGAGACAGAGGGCGAGATTCCCTGGGAGCACGCCGGAGAGATCAATAAGCAGCCCTTACAGCAGCTACTGGGGGGCTCTTGAAGCACCCCACAGGGGAGGAGAAGAAGAAGAAGAAGAGGTGGGCCCCCCGCTTCTTTTAAGGGAGACTGGTCTCATTCTGCACAGACGGAGGGGCGGCTCAGAGCTGACCAAAGAGCGGGGCCCCTTATGCCACCGAAAAAAGCGCCTACCAACAAAGTCTCTAGTTATTTTGCTACCGCAGGAGTGGGGACGCTTGGGGAGGACGCAGCCCCCCCCCAAAGGCACCATGGCGCTCACGAGGGACGATCTACTGACTTCCCTAAGGGAGTTTAAAAAGGAGCTCCGCGCAGACATCAAAGCAGATATGGACGCCTCTTTTGAATCGATCAGAGCGGAGAGGAGAGGGAAGTTGGTGGCCCTCCAGGCTGACGTGGACTCGGTGGGCACACGCACGATGGACCTCAAGGTGAAATATCAGGAGCTAGCGGATCGTCTGAAACCCCTGGAAGAAAACACGGTGGACTTACGCGGCCAGTTGCGGGCCACTCTGCTCAAGTGTGAGAATTTGGAAAATAGGTCCCGCCGCAATAACATCCGAGTCAGAGGCCTGAAAGAAGGCTGCGAGGGGCCAGACCTGGAGACCTTCATGGTGGGCCTCTTCTCCTCTGTGGTGGGAGAGGAAGGTCCTGAGATCCGCCTAGAATGAGTCCACAGAGTGGGGCCGCGACTTCAGGGAGATAATCGAAAACCTCGTGACATCCTGGCGAAATTCAGCTCCTTTAAGACGAAGGAAACGGTCCTGCAGAAAGCGAGGAACACCGACACAGTAACATTCCAGAACACCACGTGCATGCTCTTCCAGGATGTGGCCCAGGCCACGCTAATGCGACGGCAACAATTCCGGCCGATCACTGACACTCTGAGGGAGCGGAAGATAAAGTACAGATGGACATATCCATTTGGGATCGCTTTTCAAAGGGACAACAAGCACCTCCATTGCACGGAATTGGAGGAGGCGGCGGACCTCACAGGAATCAAGCTTCCCTCAAATGAACGCACAACATCTCAGAGGGACCAGAAAGGGGAGCAGCAGAAAGAGCGACAGGGAGGAGGACCGTGGCGACGGACGGGACGTGGGAGCAAAAAGACACCAGACTGAACATAGCGGTCATGGAGGCTCATGATTGAACTGTCCCTCTTGTCAGTGATCTGAAACAATTCCCGCCAGGGGTGCGGTAAGGGGGTAAATAGACAAAGGGACGCTGGGGCTGAGCACTCTCACTTGCTTTGTAGAGAGCGGTGACCCCTATCAGGTCAGACTTGAACAGCCATTGAAGGGGGGGGTTCAGGGGGCGATAAGAACTCTATAGTACCATAGTAATGTTAATCACACGCCTTAAATGCCAAGAGTTAAGGGGTCGGGGGAGCGGAAGTGGGCTCGCTTCTGGAGTTTTTCTTGTGGAGGGGTTCTCCTCTGAGATGGGGAATCTCCAAACTCACAGTCACATATTGTTTGTCATGTGAATTCGTTGTCATGGTAATTTTGATGAGCCTTATATATCTTTGGTCAGGGGGAGGGATACGGGCGGGGGGGAGGTGGAGCAATGTGCAAGGGGAGGCGGGGCCGACACCCATGCGACTGGGAATGGCAGTTAGTTGTATTACTTGGAACGTTAGGGGCCTTAATTCCCCTAGCAAGAGGCAGCGCCTTTGGAAATACTTACTAGATCATAATATTAAGGTGGCCGCACTCCAGGAAACGCACCTCAAAAAGGATGAGGAACACCGTCTAAAACATAAAGCTTTCCATACCATATTTAGATCCTCACATGCCTTAAAACAGAACGGGGTGGCGCTTCTCTTTCACACGGGGGTCCCGTTTCAACCTCAAGACACAAAATACAATAAGGCGGGCAGATACCTAATGGTAAGGGGGGAACTGGGAGGCAGAATGTGTACGTTCACAGTAGTATATGCGCCTAATGTTGGTCAACAGGACTTTCTCCTCTCCTTCCTTGCGACCCTGGAGGACTTTGCTCTGGGGGACATTATCCTACTGGGGGACTTTAACCTGATTTGGGATCAGGGTCTAGACACGACGCACCCACATAGGGCGGCGGGGGGAGTTTTTGGAAAAGCACTTAGGGCAAACCTTCAACACCTGGGCCTGGTCGATGTGTGGAGAGAAACTAATCCCACCACACAGGACTATTCTTTCTTCTCCCATTCACACAGGACTTATTCCCGCATCGATCATATCTTCATGAGCCAATCTCTACTCCACTCTGTTCTGAAGTCCGACTTCCATCCGATATGTCTTTCTGACCATGCTCCGCTTGAAGTGGCCCTCAGTTGGCCGGCTCCGAGACCAAAGCATGCGCGCTGGTACTTTCCTAATTTCCTGTGTAGGGATAGACTCCTGAGTGACGAACTTAGACAGGCAATCAAGAACTTCTTTGAGATTAACGATCCCACACTCACCTCCCATGCAGCCACCTGGGACGCATTTAAGGCAGTAATCTGGGGTAAATGCATAGAACTGGCAATCACCCTAAAAAATCAGCAGAGGGAGGAGAGACTCATGCTTGAAAGGGAACTACAGGACGCAGAGGCAGTTCATAAGGGGAGCCCATCTGCACAAATGTTAAGAAAAGTAACCTCACTCAAAGGGAAGCTGCAGGCCATATATACCAACAGGGCAGAAAAAACGATCTTGCGCTTACAGGCCAAGGGGTATGTGGGGGGGAACAAAGTGGGCTCTTTATTAGCCCACCAGCTCAGAGCCAAACAAGAAAAAGAGTACATCAAACTAATAGTGGATGACGCAGGCGTCTTTCACTTGACGGAGGAGGGGAGGGCAAATGCCTTTGGGGAGTTTTATCGTACTCTCTACACCTCGGAGGAGCCGAGGTCGCAGGTCCAAGCGGGTTATCTAGACTCCCTAGACCTCCCGCAGGTCACATCAAGCTCCAACACAGAATTGGATAGGCCTATCTCGATCGAAGAGGTCCAGAGAGCGATAGATGCGCTTAAATTACAGAAGGCACCGGGACCTGACGGGTTCACGGTGCACTTCTACCGCACGTTCGCACCGGAACTGACCCCTTACTTAACGACCCTATTTAATGATATAGCCTCTAAACATCAGGGCACTCCCACCATGTGGGAGGCACTCATCGCAGTGATTCACATACCAGGAAAAGATCCCAAAGCTTGCTCCTCTTATCGTCCGATAGCCCTGTTGAATTTAGACGCAAAGATTTATTCCAAGGTCTTGGCTAGTGGACTAGAATCTGTACTTCCCGGTCTTATTGATCCAGACCAATTGGGGTTCATTAAGGGGCGCCAGACCCATGATAACCTAAGGCGCATTATTCATATCATGGAAAAGGTTCGGAAGAAAAACATCCCGGCAGCTCTGCTCTCGCTGGACGCGGAGAAGGCTTTTGACCGCGTTGAATGGACTTTTTTATTTTGTGTGTTGAGGCGCTTCGGGTTCAGTGAGACCTTTATAGGGATGGTTCGGGCCAATTATCACTCTCCCAACTCCCGAGTCTTGGTGAATGGAGCCGCATCGGTCTCCTTCAATTTGGCGAGAGGGACGAGGCAGGGGTGTCCGCTGTCCCCTCTTCTTTTCGCCCTCTGTATCGAACCCCTAGCACACAAAATTAGAGAGCATCCTGACATACGGGGAGTGAGGTTTGGCACGGATAACCACAAGATCTCGCTTTTCGCTGACGATGTGCTTCTCCCAGTCACGGATCCTTTGACCTCTCTCCCAGCAATTCAGACTGAGCTCTCATTGTTTGAAAGTGTAGCAGGATTCAAGGTCAACCTAACCAAGTCCTTCTTACTTAATCTGACTCTATCACGGGAGGAGTGGAGGAGGGTGAAGGGAGCGTCACCTCTTCGTTGCACAAGTAAGGAAATCACTTACCTGGGCATTAAGCTCACTCCCAATATTATGGACCTATGCAGGGCCAATTTCCCCCCCCTACTGAGACAGCTAAAGGCAGACTTTGGCAAATGGAGCACCGCGTATATATCCTGGATCGGCAGGATTAACGCCATAAAGATGAACGCCCTCCCCAGGCTGCTCTATCTTTTCCAGGGAATGCCTATACCAGTGGACCAAGGTCTTTTTAGGGAACTAAAACAGATGATCACTAAATTTATCTGGCAGGGACAGAGAGCGCGCCTGTCACACCGCATTCTCACTAGACCGCGCAAAGACGGGGGCCTGGCTCTTCCGGTCTTTCTGAGTTATTACAGAGCGGCCCAGCTACGAGTAATGACGGAGTGGTCACTACGAGCCTCGGAAAAACATTGGATCCACATAGATAGACAGGTGACCGGCAGGACTATCTGGGACCTACTTTGGAAGCCAAAACAAGATAGACCGGCCAATGCCTACCTTAGCACGCCCACAGCTACCACTCTACGGGTCTAGGACGACCTCACCAAGCGGCTGCAGCTGACAACTTTTCCATCTCCCTACACTCCCATTCATTTTAACGCCGCCTTTCCCCCAGCTCTGCAAGAGGGACCTTTTGATGCGTGGCGGACAGGAGGTTGCCTTATGATTTCAGACCTATTCAGCAAAGGGGAATTAATCACCTTTAGAGAATGCATGCGACAATTCAAATTATCTGGTAGGGAGGAATTCCACTACCTACAGATTAAACATTGGGTTCGGCAACCTCTGGAGCGGCAGGCCGCTACTAGGGACCTGCTCCCAATAGAGAAATTTGCCCAGTCTGGGTCCACTTCCAAGGGGTGTATTTCCTTCCTGTATGCCCTCATTCAGGCGCTGAGCCCGAGATCGACCCCGAGACACAGAACATTTTGGGACACACTTCTGGACACCCCAGTAGCGGAAAAACAGTGGGAACACTTATGTAGGGACATTACCAAATACAATAGATCGATGTTTCTTAGGGAAGCTCACTATAAAATCATGTATGACTGGTATCGCTACCCCCAGAAAATAAACAAGATCTTCCCAAACTCGTCAGATAGATGCTGGAGGGGATGCGGCCTGTTGGGACATTTCCGCCACATATGGTGGAACTGTTCCTCCATCCTGCCGTTTTGGAAGGAGATTTTGTCTCAAATCAAAAGCATACTGGGGTACCCAGTTCCGAACTCTATGTAACACACGCTGCTGGGGTTGAGGGACCCGACCTTGAAGCGTCAGATGCAAGGGGACAGATCGATCATGTGGCTATGCCTAGGTCCGGCGAAAATGGCAGTAGCAGCGGCGTGGAAGAAACAAGAGGCACCATCTTTAACCCAATGGCATGCGCGGCTGTGGAGGGCACTGGCCCTGGAGCGCATGACCGACATAGCAGAGGACACAAGAAAAGGGTTTGACTATATTTGGTCCCCATTGGTGGGTCCACTGTTAGCATACAACCCGCGGCTGAGAGCCCTCCATTTGTTTCACATATAAAATCGTGGGGTTTCCATTGTGGATGATGGGAGTCTGTACCCGGGGGGATGCCTCTCTCTCCAGCTAAGCGCCCTCCTCTCCCGACCTACGCATCAACCAGCCCAGTCTTTCTTCCTTCGGGGATTTTGTGTACTCAGGGAAGGGGCAAGTATGCAGTGGATCTGGCTCGTCGAGACCTTGTGAAGAAGCTGTAACTCCTATGTGATTTCTGTAACTCTTGACTTGCAACGAGCATGTTACGACTGTGCTATCTCTTTGTGTTCTCTTTAAAACCAAATAAAAAGATTTTGACAAAAAAAAACTCTATTCTGGGGCCGATTCCGATCTCGGCCGGTAGGGCTCCGAATCGGATTCGGCTTTACCGGATCCGATTCGGAGCCCTGTTTCCCGACCGAACCGTACGTGGGTCCGGCCGAGCGAGTACGATGCGGACTCGCCGACCGACTCGTCCGGGCGTCCCGACCGCTCCGACCGACTCGCTCCCGGCTCGAACCGCTCCGACCGACTCGCTCGGACTCGACTCGCACCGCGCAATGGAGACGTTCCCCGGCCGGGTAAGTACGATGCGCGCCGCGAGCAGTCCGACCGAGCCGCGCACTCCGGCTCGAAAGAGCTGTCGGAGCCGTACTTTGGGGGTCCGTGTCGGACCCCTGTACGCATAGCCGCGCTGAGTCGCACACAGGGGGACCCATGGGTCCCCCTACCCATGCGTGTCACGGCGCGAGTCGCTTCGCCGCGTACCCGCTGTAGGGGGCGCACTTGTCCGACTCGCACCCATTGAGTCAATGGGAGCCCGCGTACGCGTTGTGCGACCGGCTCCCATTGACTTCAATGGGAGTCCGACCGACTCGAGTCCGATAACATACGGACGCATCGTACTCGTTCGGTCGGACTGCACGGGTCCGATTCGGTCGGAAATCTCTCCGGGTCCGGCTCGGTCGGAGAAATTACCGGCCCGAATCGGAATCGACCCCTCTGTGTTTAGGATGATTTGGTGTAGAATAATGAAGGTATTTGTATATATAGGAAGCTTTAAAGGGTAAGGAGAGAAGAGATCGAGGAGAAAACAAGTCAGATGAAGAGGACAGCACTTGCGAAAGAGAAGAAATATGTTGTGTTAAGGAATTTTGTAACAACTCCTATTTAAGAGTAGAAGCAACGGAAAGAGTAAACTCGATTTAAAGTTCAAGAGGAGAAAGAAGATGTGTACAGTAAAATAAATGTTTAACTTGAAATATTCCTTTTGCAACCCAATCCTTCCAAAAGATCGTGCGATTAGATATCTTAATATGTTTATTATGCCATAGGGAAAATTCTAAAAAGGCATAAAATGGTGTAAGAGATTAAGTGAAAATTGGAAAGAGAGTAGAGATAGGATGAAAGATAGTGGGTAATACAAACATACGTGGAGGAAATAAAAAATTAGCAAGAGAATGAAAAGGAAGAGGGGAAAGCAAAGAGTCTTCTAAGAGATGCCAGACAGTCAGTTGTGGTTCACAAGAAGACTGAATATGAGGCAAAACTTGTTTAATCAAAAAGGACCAATGGTATTGATGCACGCTGGGGAAATTGACCCCTCCCTGATCTTTGGGTTTACATAGAAAAGCCAGAGAGATTAGGGATTTACAGCCATTCCATAAACATTTACTAAGGAAACTATAAAGAGATTTAAAATATTTCAAAGGGATCTTTCAGAGGCAGCATAGATAAAAAGAAATTAATAACAGGAAGAATCATCATTTTTATTTTATCCAAAGTGCCCAACCAAGATAAAAACAAAGGAGACCATTTTTCAGACATATGAAGTAGTCTCTGAAGAACATCTTCTAAATTAATTTGGATGGTTTTATTGATAGAAGAAGAAGAATACTTGATTCCTAAGCACTTAATGGAACTAGAGGTCCACTTAAAACCAGTTCCAGCAAACATTTCTTTGAAGCTAAATTTATTTAATGGAAGAACCTCAGATTTTGTAAAATTCAATTTATAGCCCGAAACACCTGAGTAGGTGTTCAAAAGATCAGTAAATGCAGGAATGGAAGTTAAGGGATCTGAGACATATAGAGTAATATCGTCAGCATAAGCTGTAAATTTAACTTCAACTTGATTATGAACAAAGCCCCGAAAAGAAGATGAATGATGCAACATGTGTAAAAAAGGTTCCAACGATAAGATAAAAAGTAAAGGAGCTAAGGGACAACCTTATCTGGTTCCCCAGTGAAGTGAGAAGTACGAAGATTGAATAACATTAACAAAAACAGAAGTAGTTGGGGAAGAGTAAAGTAAGCTAATATATTGCAAGAACGTGGGGCCAAAACCAAGCCATGTAAGAGCTCTCGTCATGAAATGCCAATCTACTCGATTAAAGGCTTTCTCCGCATCTACAGTAATAGCGGCTGTAGGCAAGTGACTAATATTTAGAAAAGCTCTTCAATTATCTGTCATGTGTCTGCCCTTAACAAATCCAGTTTGTTCAATCCCGATGAGATCTAGAATAAATTGATTAAGTCTAAGTGCTAAAATTTTCAAAAAAATCTTGCAGTCCAGATTGATAAGGGAAATAGGTCGATAATTAGCACAAGAGGAGAGGTCTTTATCCTTCTTTGGATTCAAGAACAGCATTGTTTCCAAAAATGTAGCTCGGGCCACATTAGTCAAATAAAAATACCTATATAGAGAAAGAAGATGAGGAAGTAAAATGTGAGGACATTTTTAATAAAATTCAGTTGTGAAACCATCTGGTCTGGGGGCCTTATCAATCAATCAATCAATCAATCACGGCATTTATAGAGCGCGCTACTCACCCGGGAGGGTCTCAAGGCGCTGGGGGAGGGGGTAACTTACTGCTCGAACAGCCAGGTCTTGAGCTGCTTCCTGAAGGAGAGATGGTCCTGGGTTCGCCGAAGGTGAGTGGGGAGGGAGTTCCAGGTCTTGGCTGCCAGGTAGGAGAAGGATCTTCCTCCGGCGGTGGCTCTGCGGATGCGTGGTACGGTGGCGAGGGCGTGGCTGGTTGATCGTAGCTGGCGGGTGGGCGTGTAGAAGGTCATGCGGTCGTTGAGGTACTTGGGGCCCAGGTCGTGGAGGGCCTTGTGTGCGTGGGTGAGGAGTCTGAATGTGATTCTCTTGCTGACGGGGAGCCAGTGCAGGTCTTTCAGGTGTCCGGTGATGTGGCTGTGTCGGGGGATGTCCAGGATGAGTCGTGCGGAGGCGTTCTGGATGCGCTGGAGTCTTTTTGAAGTTTGGCTGTGGTTCCGGCGTAGAGGGTGTTCCCATAGTCCAGTCGGCTGGTGACGAGTGCCTGGGTGACGGTCTTCCTGGTTTCAGTGGGGATCCATCTGAAGATCTTGCGGAGCATGCGCAGGAGTGTTGAAGCACGAAGATGAGACGGCGTTGACTTGTCTGGTCATCGACAGGGAGGAGTCCAGGATGAAGCCCAGGTTGCGTGCGTGGTCCGTTGGCTTGGGCGCGGTGCCCAGGGCCGGGGGCCACCAAGAGTCGTCCCAGGCGGAGGGTGATGAACCCAGGATGAGGACTTCCGTCTTGTCTGAGTTCAGTTTAAGGCGGCTGTTCCTCATCCAGTCGGCGACGTCTCTCATCCCGTCGTGTAGGTTGGCTCTGGCGGTGGTGGGGTCGTTGGTGAGGGAGAGGATCAGCTGGGTGTCGTCGGCGTAGGAGATGATGTTGAGGTTGTGTTGGCGTGCGATGGCTGCGAGGGGGCTCATGTAGACGTTGAAGAGGGTTGGACTGAGTGAGGATCCTTGTGGAACGCCGCAGATGACTTCGGTGGCCTCGGATCTGAACGGGGAGGCGGACTCTCTGGGTTCTTCCGGCGAGGAACGAGATGATCCATTCCAGTGCTTTCTCTCGGATTCCGATGTTGCTGAGGCGCTTCACTAGGGTGCGGTGGCAGACGGTGTCGAACGCCGCGGAGAGGTCCAAGAGGATGAGGGCTGCTGTTTCCCCGTTGTCGGTTAGGGTTCTGATGTCGTCGGTGGCTGCGATAAGGGCGGTCTCGGTGCTGTGGTTGGCCCGAAACCCGGACTGCGAGGGGTCGAGGATCCATTCGTCTCGAGGAAGGCGGCAAGCTGTCTGTTGACGGTCTTCTCGATGACTTTGGCCGGAAACGGAAGGAGCGAGATGGGACGGTAGTTCTTGAGGTCGGTGGGGTCCGCCGTTGGTTTCTTCAGGAGGGCGGTAAGCTCGGCGTGCTTCCAGCTCTCCGGGAAGGTGGCGGTGTGGAAGGAGGAGTTGATGATGTCCCGGAGATGGGGTGCGATGGTGGCGTCGGCTTTGTTGAAGACGTGGTGTGGGCAGGGGTCGGTTGGTGATCCGGAGTGGATGGAGTTCATCGTGCGGGTGGTGTCTTCGGTGCTGATCGGGGTCCAGTTGCAGAGGGTGGTGGTGGCGGGCGTTGGTTCGGCGGTAGGGTGCGTGGTCTGTGCGTCGAAGCTGTTATGTATGTCGGTGATCTTGCGGTGGAAGAACGCGGCGAGTGAGTTGCAGAGGTCTTGCGAGGGGTGATGTCGTTGTTTCCGGCGCTGGGGTTGGAGAACTCTTTGACGATGCTGAAAAGTTCCTTGCTGTCATGGGCGTTGTTGTCCAGTCGTTCTTTGAGTGCCGACTTCTTGGTGGCACGGATCAGCTGGTGGTGTTTGCGGGTGGCGTGCTTGAGGGCGGTCCTGTTGTCTGTGGTCTGGTCGAGTCGCCAGGCTTTCTCGAGAGTGCGGCAGTTCTTCTTGGATTCCTTGAGTTCGTTGGTGAACCAAGGGGTTTTCTTGCTTCCGGGTCTGCTGGGAGGGTTTTTAGTGGTGCGAGGTCGTCGGCGCAGGCGGTCAGCCACTTGGCGAGGTTGCTGGCTGCTTCGTTTGGGTCCGTTGTGTTGGTGGGTGTGTTCTGGCTGAGGGAGGCGGTGAGCTGCTCGGCGGTGATCTTGCTCCAGCTCCAGCGGGGAACCTGTTGCGGGTGGTGGTGGGTCGCAGTCTTTCTGAAGCTGAAGTGGACGCAGCTGTGGTCGGTCCAGTGGAGTCCGGTGGCGTGGCTGAAGGAGATGTGCTTGCTGGAAGAGAAGACGGGGTCAAGCGTGTGGCCGGCGTAGTGGGTGGGCGTGTTCACCAGTTGCTTGAGTCCGAGGTTGGCGAGGTTGTCCAGCAGGGCGGTGGTGTTTCTGTCGTTGTTGTTCTCCAGGTGGAAGTTGAGGTCCCCTAGGAGGATGTAGTCGGCGGAGGGCATGGCGTGCGGGCTGATGAAGTCTGCGATGTCTTCGCTGAATAGTGTGCGTGGTCCCGGGGGTCTGTAGATGAGGGTGCCTCGGAGGGTGGTCTTGGGGTCAGTGTGTATCTGGAAGTGTAGGTGTTCGGCGGCGGTGAAGGTCTCGTCGGAGTTAGTCGAGATGCGGATGGTGTTCTTGTGTACGATGGCGATGCCTCCTCCCGTCTGGTTGACGCGGTCCTTCCGGGTGATCTTGTATCCGTCCGGGATGGCTATGGCGATGTCGGGTGCTGAGGAGGCGTTCATCCAGGTTTCGGTGAGGAAGGCGACGTCCGGTGCTGTTGCGTCGAGCAGGTCCCAGAGTTCCACGGCGTGCCTGTGGACGGAGCGGGTGTTCAACAGGATGCATTTCAGGTGGTTGCTGCTGGTGCTCGACTTGGCGGGGGTGGTGCAGGTCCGGGGGCAGGTGAATCGGCAGGCTTGGCAGGTGAAGGGTCCGTGGGTGCGTCTCGGGAGGCTCGGTAGCAGGCAGGGTTCCGGCCGGCATTGAGTGCGGTGAGGGTGGCGGCGTCGTAGGTCCGTCGAGTAGTGTTGCATCGGTGGGATCCAGGGGTCCTGGCGCTGGGCGCGGGCCAGGCGCGGACGGGCGCAGACGGGCTTACCTTTGGCGCACCTTCGGCGCTCCGTCGGTGCTCCCGCTGCGCGCGGGCCGCTGCGCGGTCGCTCAGGGGGCGTCATAAGTAAGGAGCCGGGAGGGAGGAGCAGCTGGGTGGCGGGAGCGGGGCGGCGAATGGAATCACGGGGGGCGGGGCCGCAGTGGCGGGAAAGTCCCAGGAGCAGCGGGAAAGTCCCAGGAGCAGCGGGAAAGTCCCAGGAGCAGCGGGCAGCGGGAAAGTCCCAGGAGCAGCGGGCAGCGAGCGAAGGAATCTGCAGGCAGGAGGCGACAAGGCAGGCAGGAGCGGCAGCAGTGAGTGGGGCGACTAAGCCCTGTGGAGGGCAGAGCGGTCAATAGGTAATTTAGCTAAAGCAGATTTAATATCAGCTAAAGCTATATCTTTGTCTAAAATGGAGAATCTTGAGGCAGATGAGAATGAGGAGGAAGAGAATCGAAGAAAGAATCTATAGCGGCGTCCGTAGGGGAAAGTTCTGGTGTGTATAGATTTTGATAAAAAATCATTATAACAATTGAAAATTTCAAAGTGATTGATCTCTGTATCATCCATAATATTAGTTATTTTAGATTTTTGGGATTTAACTCTTAGTTAATCTGCTAATAACTTACCTGCTCTGTTTTAACCTCCATAACATTTTGAGTTAATTTTTAAAAGCACACCAGAAGCCTCCTCAGTAGATTGTTTATTAAATGCCACTTTGGCTTGTATAAGAAGTTTAAGAGAAGCATCGGTATTAGAAGCATAATAGTCATGCTCTAGCTGTTTAATAGATGACAGTAAATGGGCTTATTCCTGTAGGGATTTCTTCTTTTTGGGCGCAACACAATCAATAATATAGCCTTTAGCTGATGCCTTAAAGGCACTACAAATAGTGTGAAAAGATAAATCCGGAGTTATGTTTAAATCAAAATATTCCTTCAAAAACTTTTCAAAGGCATCTACAAAGGACTGATCTTACAAAAGATAGTTATCAAAGCGCCATCTTTTAGGCTTAGAAGATATAACAGAAACCTCTAAGTCAACATAAACTGGTGAGTGATCCGATATTCAAATAGAGCCAATCTCAGCGTGAACTAAAGCAGGAAGTAATTGAGGAATGAAGAGAAAATAATCGATTCTGGATTTAGAATTGTGTGTGGGGGAATGAAATGTAAATTCTAAATTCTCTGGGTGGAAATCCTCCATGTGTCAACCAAATCCCTAGACTGTATGGCAATCTTGATTGTCTTTTGCATTCTATTAGGGATATACCGGGCACGAGATTTTCTGCCAGTAAAGGGATCCATAATTCGGTTGCAGTTGCCACCCACAATAAAAATAGTGTTAGAGAAAGAGTGTAAAATATGAGACATGTGATCCCAAAATGGAACATCTATACCAGTAGGGCCATATATGTTAAAGAAAGAAAGGGGGGTGATGTTGATAATGGTATGAAGCAAAAGCCATCTACCATCGCCATCCTTTTCTTCCTTTTCAACAGAAACGGACAATGATTTATGGAATAAAGTAATAACCCAATATTTTCTCCGCTGAGCAGGGGAACAAAATAACTGGCCAACCCATTGTTTCTTCAGTGAGTGATGGTCAGCATTAGTGAGGTGTGTTTCTTGTAACATAACAACTTTGCTTTGTAACCTAGATAAATGAGCAAGCACTCTGTTTCTTAATGGGATTGCGAAGACCTTTAGCATTCCAAGAAACAACTCGGAGGCTATTAACCATATGACAATAGAAATAACAGATAAATTAAACATGCTCTAGAATTGATAAAAATTACAATGCATAATATATCAGAGTGCCATACCAACCAACAGAGCAAAAAATCTGTATTGCAGCAAAGAGACTTAAATAATGCAGAGAGAGAGAAAACATAGAGAGAATTAAGAAAGAAAAGAAGAGCCGGAACATTTTTGATTGGAAAAGAGAGGTTGGCAAAAATCCAACTGGCTTCGGCCATATAAAAAATAAAACACATCAAGTGTACAGGCAATAACAAGTAGGGGTGGAGAAGACGAGTAACAGACTCAGAACAGCCAGAATAGGAGACAAAACCAACGGAGACCTCAAGCCAGAGAATATAACATGAGACAGAAAATAGAAAACAGAAAATTGTCCAGAGAAACTACAATGATAATAATATCACCAATCAAAACAATCCAGGAGACTAATAAAGGGAACTTACTAATGAGTGTAGATAAAGGATAAACAATAGGACTGGGAGAAGAAGCACGCGGGAATGGACACAGCTGGGGTAAGGGTCTGGGTTGAGACAAAAACATCTGAAAAGAAGAGAAATGCCATTAGCATCTTGAGACAAGAAAAGTTACATAAAAAATATTTAAAAAAAATATTAATTCAAAACCAAACAAATAGCATGCAGAAGGAACATATACATCAACAAACTAAATTGTAAGCATGTCAAGTTTCATCTTTCATCCAGATCATCTGGAGCATTGAATGAGAAGGTATAATCCTTATAAGTCACTTTGAAGAAACAAGCTTGAACCAAACCATATCTTGCATTCATGGAACGTAGTGAAGGGCAAAGCAAAAGAAAGTCCTTCCGACGAGCCGCAGTAGCACGGGCCACATCCTGTGAAAAGAAAACCTTTTAACCAGACCATAGCATTAGTTTCCTCTGTTTGGCCACAGCTAGAACCATAACAAGCTCTGTGTATTCCAAAAAATACACTATTAATCCTCTTGGACGGCCAGAAGTAGAAGAAGTCAAGGGTTTGGCACCTACTCTGGGGGCACTCTGTAGATTCAAAGTTGTATGTTCCTTATGGCCCACAATCTTAGGTATGTTGAGTTTAAGAAAAGCCAGCATCTCTGATCCCCCGGCCCCCTAAGGAATACCATAAATACAGAGATTGTTGCGCCTATTGCTATTTTCCAAATCCTCAGCTTGTTGCTTTAAAAGCTCTATTTCCTTAGACATGCCCTCAATTTTAGTAGCCGCATCCTGGAGATTACTAACATGCTGCTCCACATCAGAAATCCTAGAATCAAGGTTCAACCATTTTTCATCCAAGCACTGATGCGTAGCGTTAGTTTCACTAACAAAGGATTTCAACAATGTAATCTCCTCTATAAGATCCTCCAGAGTCAATGGTAATGGAGACTTTGTGGGTGAGCACGGATCTTTATGACTTTTGGAGCCAGCTCCGACATCCTTGCACGCTGAGGGTATATTACCCGACAAGATCGACACCTTTTGGCCAGAAGATGAAGAGGACGCCATAAGTTAAGGACAAAATAGTTACAAAAACACAGCCAGCGGAACCTATGACACAGAACAAAAGGCAGGTGGATTGCAGACAAATATTGTGCACAAAATATGAGAGGATCCTATGAGGAACAGAGAATCACCTCAGAAGTGCATGTTATCACATAGATATAAATATTCGCAGGAGGGGCCAGTGAAAGCAAAATTAGGCTATATATAAAAAAAATATATAAAAATACAAAAGGGGGTAAAGAACCTGCTCCCGGCAGCACAGTCCCATAATAAAAAAGAATAAATCCTATCCAAAACAATAAAGAAGACACAGATTATCCAGCTCTCAGGGCTGCCGCGGTAACTCTGGCGCAATAATGTAGAAAATGTGAGGAAAAGCAGAATACCAATGCCAAAGTTGCCTTAACGCATTTCACATTCCATTGAAGCGGAGCGGGAAGCCCAGGCTCCGACGCGCTGACCAGAAAGAAGTTGGTGGCCGCAACCACCGAGTGTGAGGGAGAGCGTCGCGGGGGGAAAAAAGGATAAACGGTCACATATGGTGACGAAAAATATAGAAACTTGAAGCCCCCGTGACTGCTCATACAACCCTGCTCACTGCATCAACTTGCAGGGAAAAAGCTGCCTCTGGAAAAGGCTCCGGAGCCGCACGGAGCTTCAAAAGCCCGTGGCCATCTTGCGTACGGTTCAGCCAGACCCCTTCTACTAGAAGGTTTTTGAATTGTAATATATCTTTCAGTGAAAAGGGGAATGCTTAAATTAATGTGAACAATAATAGCACTCAAGGGAATCTAGAAGAAGAGGATGTCATAACAGGGGACTAGATAACTGTTTCTGGGAAATATATACTTGAAACCCCTGCCTTTCAAGAAGAAAAGAATGCCCAAGCAATCATTCTCGTTCACTTGGAATTCCATCCCCCAGCCATAAAACTAGTACAGAGTCTTCAAACGAGAATTGAAGGACCTCCTACTTTAATGACACTGTCACCTGTAACGCCCAAATCAATCTGGCTGATATCAGCTACTTCAGCTGACCCACCTTACGAAGCTACAAGTACCTTGTTGACACTACTCTTGCATTTTCTAATCAGTCTCTTAGGGAACCCATTTTGATATATAAATATATAAATATGCACTAGCCTAGGTTCCAAAGGGATATTTGGGGCATCCCTTGTAGTCAATGGCACTCCTGTGGTATACATTTAGGCATATTTCTGCAAACTCTTAACCATCACACAAAAAAGTATTCAAAATGTATTTAGGCTTGTGCATAATTTTTATTACACAGGCATACTCCTGCACAGATCATGACTACTGGGCTACCTTGTGAAATTTCTTGGCGTATGCCAACCATGTAGCTTTTGAAACAAACGCCCAGATTTACAAAAGTGTCATGCAATGCAGCGCAGCAGCCAAAAATGGGTTACTGCATTGCGTGACACAGAGAGAGCAGGTGAGCGCCATATCTACATAGATATGTGGCTCTCCTCCCCTCTTCCAAACGCCGACGCAGAATTTTGCTGCTGAGCACCACTCACACACCTTTCCACCACAGTGCAAGAGTGTGTGCGTGAGTCTAGCATTAGTTTTGTACTGGAAGGGTTCTGTTGCTGTACAAAATACTATGCCTAGACAACTTTTTAAACTTTTCCTACTTTGTAGCTGTGCTGTACAGTGCAGCACACATGCAAATTTGGAAAAGAAAGAAGAAATGAAAACATTTCACCTTTTAACACCTGCTTTCAAGTGGCATTAGTTTTTGGCACAAAATCCTGCATACTTTTGTTAATAGATAGTGGTTTTTGTCAGAAACCATGAGTGGTTGCATGGGAACACCCATGGAATCCCCTTTTGATGCAGGGTAACGCAAAGCAGCGTTTACTACTGGTTTGCGTTACTTCCACACTACTTTCCAGCACAAAACAAGTTTTGCACTGGAAAGTAAATCACTAAAAAACTTTTTTTGCTGATTTGCGTCACTTTTGTGATGCAAATCCAGCGCAAAATGTTTGTAAATCTACCCCAAAATATCTTCCAACGATGCACAGTTGTGTCTAAGGAACTGATCACGAAAATGGGGAGACAATGAAAAAAACATTGCAAAAGCCCCAATTTTCACACGCACGATCCCTTCCACATAGCATGCGTAAATCCAGTGGTTCTTGCGAGAATTGCGTGTACTGCGCAAGAACACATCCACACGACTTCACCCCTACTTTTATTACAAAAGCAGTAAAGTAGGTGACTGCTAGTGAGTAACCATTACAATTGAAGTACCACTCTGCCCTTTAAAATCACACATCTGACGCAACAAATTGTTCTTCACTGCCTAGAGACAAAAAAGTACAGTGTTTAATTACTGCATCAGGAGGTGAGCAACACACAGTTGATCTCAATTTTGTTGCTCATTTAATAGCAAAACATAATTCATAGCAACTGTGGATGTAAAAAGGATAGATGAGTTCCTGCTAAGAATTGCACGTTTGTGTCACTATTATTACACAGTTGGCTGCCAGATATTGTACGCTGTTTTACAGGCTTGTGTTCATAAGCCCATAAACGTAGACTGTGACCACAAACCAGTCTACTAATTATAAAATGCATTCAGAGTTCTGGGAATACAATTTTATGTATATAAATATAAATTATGTGTGAAAATTATAGTGTGCTAGTACATTAGTACAGTTGTTGAACCCCACCCCACGCGCCTCTCACAAATGACAGGTGACGAGAGCTCACCCCTCAGCGGGCTGAGAAGGAACTGAAGTAAGAGAAAATTTAATGAATAAAGATTACAACTTTAATCTCCTACTTCTACTGAAGATAGAAACAACTGAAAAGAAAAATTATGGCAGCAAATTCAACAGAAATACGTCCCTTTTTCAAGGTGAACTTTATTTGCTGTTGAAATGTTTTATCACTGAACATTGTAAAGTTATTTTGCTTTTCAGAATAGTCAAATTAATAAAAGATATAAAATATGTGTCTGACAGTAGGCTTCATAACTGCACAATATTTACTTCCGAGTATGTGCCAAGGCCTCTGTAGGTCATTCTGAATAATCTGTTGACGTTTTAGGCAAAAATTGTTCAAGGTATATTTAGATCCATATAATGCTAACATTCTTAATGAAAAGTGTGAGATCCTGCTGTGAAACAGACCACTACGGACTAGTGTTGGAGTGAAGGGGAAAAGGTTTTAATTAAGATGTTTCATCCCCAAGGAAAATTACATCAAGGCCCAGTGTCTCCAATATAGGTCGATAAAGTTTTTAGATAGGAGTCACGTTGTCTTATTAGAGTTTTTTTAGTTCTCTTATCTTGTTTTTAGCAGTTCTCAGGGTCCATCTACAGATAGATCCTTCTTATACGCTTCACTCAGATCAGTTTTAGTCAGAGTAAGGGTTTCATCCTCCTAGTGGAAAGAGAAGGGCATTTCAGCAAGCTCCTGCTCAGACTACTATCTCAGCTTAGACTGGTGGCGTGATGCTGTTTGTATACTGTGCCTGGCGTAGAGTGGAGTGGCATAGAGTGGAGTTGAGTGGAATATCAGAGTTTCGTTGAGAGGAGTGTCGTGGAGGGGTGTAGAGTGGAGTAGAGTAATAGAGTGGAGTGGAGTAGAGTCGTAGAGAGGATTTGCACCTAAGCTAAAATCCAAACGAGCACAAAGATCCACCACGGAAAAGTGGTATACTCCCCAACTCAAGGTACTGAAAAGAAAGTGCCAAAATATCGAACACCAATGGAGAGTGTCCAAATTGGAAACAGACAAACTACGGTACAAGTCTGAACGTAAATCTTATAACCAGGCGACTAGAAATACAAAGAGGGCATACTTTGCCCAACGAATTAACGAAAATTGCAACTCAGCTAGGGAACTATACAAAATAGTTAAAGAACTGAGTAAACCAACCAGCATGTCTCAATGTCTACCCCCTCAACAGAAGCTTGTGAAATAATTAGTAATTTCTTCTCGGAGAAAATAAACAAAATATACTCCACTTTTAACTCAACTACGACTACAGAAACAACTAATTTGAGATTTTGGACCCCTCACCCTGAAGCCTCATCAGCGTTGAGCGACTTCTCTCCCCTCTCAGAGACTGAGGTCTTAAAAGCTATGGGCGAAGTTAAAGCTGGATCACCTTTAGACCCCTGTCCTCATTTCATTTTTTCTCAAATTGCCTCAACTCTGTGTCCTTATGTCACGCAGCTTTTTAACAATTCTCTTAATTCAGCCATATTTCCTGACATTTGGAAACAAGCAGTTGTAATTCCACTACTAAAAAAGCAGGAACAAACGTCCTTAATCCTGAAAATTATCGGCCAATCTCCCAATTGCCTTACCTCTCCAAAGTTATGGAGAGGTTAATAAATAAACAACTCTCAAATTTCCTGGAAATTAACAACCTATTGGACCCCTCTCAGACTGGCTTTAGGGCTACCAATAGTACCGAGGCTACACTACTGGCAGTATTGGATAACATCAGATTGTGCACTGACCAGGGTGGAGCTGTTGCCTTGATATTATTGGATTTGTCTGCGGCGTTCGACACAGTTTCACACAACAGACTGCTAGAAACCCTCTATGAAAAGGAATCCATTCCAAAGCCTTGGAATGGTTCAGATCGTTCTTAAACAATCGTACTCAAACGATTCAGTTAGGGCACTTTCGATCTCAACCTAGCGCCATCAGTTGTGGTGTCCCGCAGGAGGCATCGCTAAGCCCAACCCTATTTAACGCCTATGTCTCATCTCTGGCGAGAATCGGTAGAAAGTGGGGAATAGGCATTTGCTCTTACGCGGATGACACCCAACTGATGGTGGCCCTTGAGGAAGGATCTGAAATTACTAAAACAAAACTGCATAACTGCCTCTCAGAGATGGCACTATGGATGTCTGAGCATTATTTAAAACTAAATGCAGGAAAATCCGAAATCCTGCTTTTGGGGGTGCCAACCTAATTTGGGACGCGTCTTGGTGGCCACAAACCCTTGGTGCTGCCCCAACCCCCAAACAGAGCGCAAGAAACTTGGGTATCATTATTGATACCACCCTATCCATGAAGGACCATGTGCGGGCCCTCTGCGGAAAAGGCTTTGCGACTCTGAAACTATTAACCAGACTTTTTCCATGGATTCCACTGGAATGCAGAAAGACAGTCACTCAGGCATTGCTCATAAGTCAGCTTGATTATGGAAACGCTCTATTTGTGGGCATGAATGAGCTCCTTTTCACGCGGCTTCAGGTGCTCCAAAACGCCGCAGCCAAACTAGTATGCAATAAAAGCAGACTAAGCTCTGCATCAGTGTGTATGAAACACCTGCATTGGCTTCCAATACGACAGAGAGCAGTATTTAAACTGCTCTGTCATACACACAAAGTACTACATCTAAGTGGACCCAGTATTCTCCAGGGGAGAATTGAGTTTTATGTCCCTACTAGGAGCCTTCGGTCACTCCATCAAGCACTTGCCAGAACTAAACGTATTAAGAAAGTAAGGACCGGAGGAAGGTCCTTCTCATACTTAGCAGCTCAGAGATGGAACAAACTCCCCTTGGATCTACGTCTTACACCTGACTACTTGTTATTCCGGAAAAAACTTAAAACCCATCTGTTCCCTAAAAATTAACAATCACTAACTTCCTTAGACCAGTAGCCAAGCATTGTTGTGACCAGCGCCTTGATATCCCTTGGGATGAATGCTGCGCTTTACAAATAAATAAATAAATAAAAGTGGCACAGAGTGGCCTTGGACTCCCACCTTTTGGTTTCATCTCCTCCCCTTAAACATATTCTCTGTAGGGATACTCCCCTTTCTTTATCTAGACTCCCTTCTATGATTAGTGGAGTATCTGAAGTTGTATCATTGCTCCTTAAAAGGTCACACCTCTTGTATTTCTTGTTTGGGTGTGAGGCAGTTTGACCTGGAAGTCTGGACACATATTGTGTAGGTGTGCGAGGCTGTTATCCCCTATCAGAACCTGAGGGTACAATGCGCTGGAAGAATGAAGGGGAGTCCGACTCCCAGCCTTGCCCCTTTCTGTCACTGCACCAACTGCGGAGCCCTGCACTGAAGAACCCCCAAAACAAAGTATGCACACCCATTCCTTCTTCCTTAGGGAACTCCGAGTTGATTTGCAATATCTTTATCATGTAAGGCAGGCGGTACTTTATCCCCCACTGTGCGTTATGGTAGGTACTTTGGTCACACCATCACCTTTCCCACAAACCACTTATATCCTTCGTGTATAGCTCTTTCAGATGAAAGAGAAAGCATGTTTGCAAATATGAAGAATAAAAATAGAACCTCTAGTGCAAAATCAAACACATCGAAAATGTTGCTAGATATTTAGTGCAAAAAGATATTAGAATCAGTTTAATACAAGTCAGTGATTTTTTTTTTTTTAAAAGACACAGAAGCACAGAATGTGTAGAAATATACATAAAAATTTTAACATTTCTATAATTTCCTAAGCAGTGCAATAAACATAAACATGTTGCCATAAATATCTACTTTCTGCTAGTCACTGTACTGCTAGGAAAATAGAGCAGAAGAAAGAAAAGCAACCTTTCATTTTTCTTTAAACAGCTGCTTTAATTCTGCTCCATGACCTGTCTTTCCCCTCGGCTGCTAGCTCTGGCTGCAGGTATTATGACATCAGTCTCAAGTGACATCAGTTATTACAGTTGAGTTCTGATGTCATTTCTTGATAATAGGTGACGGGGTGCGTCACAAGTCGTCTATTATAAAGAAATAAGAGACAGGTGTTTATACAGGGATTGCAGAATTCCATGTATTATAAATGCATTACTCGGACATCTGTTTCAGCCTATTTATAAAGTAAGAAATAAAAATACCATTAAAAATGTGCTACTTACTCGAAAAAAAGAAATGAAAATATAACACTATTCTCCTAACCCTATAAAGCCAAAATGACCACAATGCATAGACTTTATACAGTTAAATGTAAGGAAGACAGGCATACGACAGGAATGTATGTTAAGACTATATATTTATATGCCTATTGACCGAAACTCATAAGTAACTTAAAGGAATGCCTATAACTTTTTCTGAACTCAGTTGCCTAATTACAAATATATGCAGTAAAAGGACTATGCCTGACCATCCTGGAATTTGTATGTTCTTTGTGAACGTATTTTGTTGATAGTTTCGTAGGACCAGTGCTTAATTTGAGCTGGTGGTTTCCGGTGCTCGGCACCTGCACTTAATTGGCAGCACCGCCACTTATGACTGTCTGCCACATGGTTGCTGTTTGTCTGATTTAGAGTGAGCACAACAACAGCTGTTTATTAATTAAATATACGCTAAAAATGACTATTACCTGCCGCCCATGCTAACCTTATAGCTTTGGGGGCCTGGAATAGTCTGAATTGTCACACTTGTATGAGTGTGATGGTTAGTAGCTGATTTGGTACTGTTATTGGTAGCTCTAGCAAGGGCAATGAATGGTGTGGGCTGCAGTGCCCTCCTGATGAGAGTCATGGCACTTAATTCTTTTACAAACTAAGCACTGTCTGGGATCCCCTTAAATATTTTCAGAAGAGCAGAACCAATCCTGGCAACTCATATGTTTGCCAGAAGTATCTAGTTGAAAAGTACTCTAAAAAGTAGAACACATATAAAAACTCATACACTGATGTGTGCTCTCTTCGTTCTACCATCTAGATCAGTGCCCTTGCTTTAAAAGCAGTGCAGGCTAACATTGTGACTATCACCTAAAAGTATATCTATTTAATAATGTAACTCCACAAACTGACTATGATAAACCTGAAAAATGTCTCAAAAACATTCAGAATTCATGGATCTAAAGTTGATGTAATAAGTGCTCAGAGCATAGAATCCCTCAGTGTTTTTAGAAACACTGAGGTCATTTTGTTCTGTAGTCTTATTTGCACTTGTATGACTCTTTCAAGAGTGATGGAAGCTAATTTTGCAGACAACTTTAATATTACTTTGCAAATAATTACATAACCTGGTCACGTAATTCCCTTTATTCATTTCAATTGTTCAACGTGCACTAACTGTCTCACAAGATTAATGACTGCTGACCTTTAGAAGGAAATTCAGCTTTTATTGTAAGAATGTAGTTTAATGGTTCTCAGGAATATTTTAATAGTTAGACAGTTTTATGTAGATTTAATGTTTCTGGCTCAGGATTTTAACATTGTTTTCTAACTGGTGCCCAAGGACCCAGAGCTCTACGTGTTATTAATAAACTTAAACCAGAGTAGACTGTACGAATCGGAATGATCCATCAATTCTGCAGATGAGCCTAATACAGCACTGCATGATTGCTTAACCAAATTGTAAACGGTATATAACAAGCATTGGCAAAGTCAAGAGGTCTCACTTTTGAAAGAGCTTTTGGATTTGTCAATGTGTTTTAGCAATGTTGTACACCAGCGTAGCTACTCTTCAGCATGGCTAAACATTAGTGGTGTATAGGAGAGAGTGGAGTGTCATAGAGTGTAGTGTCTTAGAGAGGAGTGGCGAAGTGTGTCGTGGAGTATCGGGGAGTGTACTCTTTTGTGGAGTGTTGTAGAATGTCGCAGAGTGGAGTGGAGAGGTGTTGCGTGGAGTGGAGTAGAGTGGCGTACAGTGGATGGGCATGGAGACGTAGAGTGGAGGGTAATAGAGTGTCATAGAGTGTCACAGAGTGTCATAGAGTGGAGTGGCACAGCGTGGCATATAGTGTCGTAGAGTGGAGTGGCATAGAAAGGTGTGCAGTGGAGTGGCGCAGAATGGAGTAGTAGAGTGGAGTAGTGTGTCGTAGAGTGGAGTGGAGTAGAGTGGAGTGGCACAGATTGGAGTAAAGTGGCAGAGTGGGGATTGTGTAGAGTGGAGAAGAGTGTTGTAAAGTGGAGTAGTGTAGAGTGGAGTAGAGTGTCGGAGAGTGGTATCGAGTTGAGTAGAGTGTTGTAGAGTGGAGTGCCGCAGAGTGGAGTAGAGTGTCGTAGAGTGGCACAGTGTGGAGTAGAATGTCATAGAGTGGAGTGGCATACAGTAGACTAGATGGGCGTAGAGTGGAGTGGTGTAAAGTGGAGTAGCATAGCGTAGATTGGAGTAAAGTGTCATGGAGCAGAGTGGAGTAAAATGGAGTGGCATGGCATAGAGTGGAATGGTGTGGAGTTGCATAGAGTGGAGTAAAGTGTCACAGAGTGAAGGGGAAGGAGTAGAGTGTCAAAAAGTAGAGTGGCATAGAGTTGTGTTGAGTGTTGTAGAGTGGAGTCCATAGAGTGCAGTGTTGTAGAGTAGAGTGTTGTAGAGTGGAGTGTTGTAGAGCGGAGTGTCGTAGAGTGGAGGGGGTAAAGTGGAGTAGAGTGTTGTAGAGTGGAGTGGCATAAAATGTTGTAGAGTGGAGTGGTGTAGAGTGTTGTCGAGTGGCATGGAGTGTCATAGACTGGAGTGTCGTTGAGTGGAGTAGAGTGGAGTGGTATAGAGTGGAGTAAAGTGGCGTGGAGGACATAAAAGGAATTGTGTAGAGTGGAGAAGAGTGTTGTAGAGTGGAATGGCATAGAGTGGAGTTGAGTGTCATAGAGTTGCATAGAGTGCAGTAGAGTGTCATAGAGTATAGTGTTATAGAGTGGAGGATCTTAGAGTAGAGGGGCGTAGAGTGGAGGGGCATAGGGTGTCTTGAAGTGGAGTGCGATAGAGTGGAGTTGAGTGTTGTAGAGTGGAGTGGAGGGTGGCAGAGTAAAGGGTCATAGAGTGGAAGGGCATAGATTGGAGTAAAGTGTCATAGAGTAGAGTGAAGTGGCGTAGAGTGGAGTGGCATGGCATTGAGTGGAATGGAGTGGTGTGGCGTGGACTGGAGTGGCATGGAGTGGAGGAAGTATCATGGAGCCGAATACAGTGGAGTAAAGTGGTGTAGAGTGAAGTGGCTTAGAGCAGAGTAGAGTGGATTGTTGTAGAGTGGAGTTGCGTAGACAGGTGTAGAGTGGATTGGCATACAGTGGAGTGGCATAGAGTGGAGTAGAGTGGCCTAGTGTGAAGTGGCATAGAGTGTCATAGAGTGGAGGGGTGTAGAATGCAGTGTCATAGAGTGGCATAGCGTAGAGTGGAGTAAAGTGTTGTAGAGTAGAGTAGAGTGGCATAGCGTAGAGTGGAGTAAAGTGTCATAGAGTGGAGTTGTGTAGCATAGTGTGTCATAGAGTATCATAGTGAGTGTTGCAGAATGGACTGTCATAGAGGGAAATGGGGTAGAATGAAATGTCGTAGAGTGGAGTGGTGTAGAGTGTCATAGAGTGGAGTGTTGTAGAGTGGAGTGGCATAGATTGACTAGAGTCAAATGGCATAGAGTGAATTAGATTGGAGTGTCATGTTGTGAAGTGGAGTGTCGTAGAGTGTAGTGTCATAGGCTGCAGAGTTTGAGAGTGCAGTGCGATAGCATGGAGTGGAGTGGAGTGCAGTAGCGTGGAGTGTCGAAGAGCGGATTGTCATAGAGTGGAGTGTCATAGAATGTCATAAAGTGGAGTACAGTGGAGTGGAGCAGAGTGGAGTGACGCAGAGTGGAGTGGCATAAAGTGGAGTATGCATGGTGTGGTAGTGCACTGCCATTACAGAAAACGCATTTTCAATTGAAATGACCATTACATTCGCACATTCAGTTTTACTTATAAAAGTATGCAGCACACAAACAATAATGTATGGAAATGGAATCACATAGTGGATTGATTTGTTTTTTTCGTATTAAAATATTTGTTTCCACCACACTTCAGAATTACAAGAAATTTGCTTCATTGGTGCTTTCCTAATTCTGATATATTCTGAAATACTTGCACAGTTCATTTACAGACATTTAAATTTTGTTGTGTGCTAGAAAAAACTTTCCTTTTCGACCCCAGGTATCCAAGAAGATTGTCACATAAACCCTCTTTGAAGTCAGAGAAAGTAAAGTAAATACCAAGCTCCCTCTGAAGACAGAGCCTGACATTTGACCCCTTTCTTTGAATGCACAGCAAATGTGAGCACTTGTGGAAGAATACAAGAAGTGAGTCAGAGAGGTGACAGGCCATGCTCCACGGGAGGAACAAAGACATGCTGGACAGCCTAAAACAAATAAAGCCAGCAAATAGGAAGCAAGCAAATGTGAGTTACAAACCACAAACCCAATGGTAAGCAATGCGCTGAATGCACTCCCAGGGAAGCTTTCAGAATGTTCTCAAGAGGTCTTTTCACAACTAGACAGCTATGCTTTCTGATAGCTGTCAATCTTAAAAGAGTTTAAAATCCCTGGACAAATATTTCCAAGCCTTTTGCACAACGTAAAAGCTTCATGGGTGTAATGGGAATCAGTTATCCGATATGACGTTGGGTTCTTAGAACAGATCTAAACCCAATCAATCAATCAATCAGGGGTTTGTTAAAGCGTGACTACTCACCCGTAAGGGTCTCAAGGCTCTAGGGGTGGGGGGGAGGGGTGCAGGTTCCATTCCATCAAGGAGGGGGTCTGTCGAAGAGCCAGGTTTTGAGGTTTCTTGCGAAGATGGGGAGCGATGTTGTCTGTCTGAGGTGGAGCGGAAGGGCGTTCCATGCTTTGGCCGCGAGGAAGGAGAAGGAGCGGCCTCCCGATCTGGTCTTTCTGGTGCGGGGGACCACGGTGTAGGAGAGCTGGGCTGATCGTAGGGTCCTTTGGGGTGCGTGGAATTTGAGTCGGCTGTTCAGGTATGCTGGTCCGGTGCCGTGGAGGGCCTTGTGTGCGTGGGTGAGCATTTTGAAGGTGATTCTCGCCTCGACGGGGAGCCAGTGGAGTGTGCACAGGTGCTGGGAGATGTGGCAGTGTTTTGGCAGGTTGAGGACCAGTCTTGCAGCGGCGTTCTGGATGTTCTGTAGCTTGCGGGTGAGGTTTTTGTTTATTCCGGCGTAGAGTGCGTTGCCGTAGTCGAGTCTGCTGGTGACCAGGGCGTGAGTGACGGTCTTTCGGTGTTCGAGGGGGATCCATTTGAAGGTCTTACGAAGGAGGCGGAGGGTGTGGAAGCAGGAAGACGAGCAGACCCACTGCTGATGAAGAGCATTTGACCTAGCTTTATAGCTCAGCACTGTAAAGAGCCAACATACTTGATTTTGACTCGCTTCCAAAGGCAAGTCGCTGAGTTATCTCCATGACCCATGCTGATCTTTAAAATATCCCTGCTGTCATGGACAACCCAATCTTGGTCTTATCAGTCCAAGCTTTCCAATTATTGTAGCCACTATATCTGTTGTTAGTTGTGTTTATGACCTTCAAAATGTCTCCATGAAGAGCAACATTATGTGATTCTTGCATTCTTTTGACTTTTGATTATCAGTGATCATCTTTTTCTGTCACAATAAATAGTCAATGATTCAAGGACATTTCAGTGGCATTCTAAACTCTGGCCAAAATAATCACATCCTGTACGTCTGGGCAGAAAGGGTGTGTTTAGGATCCCAATGATTTTTATAGGGTCGCTGAATTGTACTAGTGGTCCCCCATTAGTTTGTATCTAAACTTAGAACATTTTTTCAAGCACCAGGTTTAGGAAATGAAAAATCCTGGACAAACACTTTCTGCCATTAATGAAGATAGCCAAATCAAAAAGTACAATCATCATCAGGGAAAGATGCTGCTCTAAAGCTCCCACCATTTCTCATACTTTCGGGTGTGCACAAATGATGATCTATTTTCTAAAATGTAAACATGTGATCGATTCAACAAAACATGCTTCAAAATGATCTTCTTAGTCTTGATACAGATGTAGTACAGGGATCAGATAAGCTCACTTCTAACACCATGCATTTTAGGAAGTATTGTCAGTGTTTCTCACCCAACATTCTTAAAAAGCAGAAGTGGGCGCTGCACAGAAAGTGTCAGAGAAGTGGGCAATAAAAAGCAATGCAAATGAGGACTCCCACAAGTCATTGGTATGTGGGTATTCCAAAACATTTTAATGCATTCTCAACAATTGTCTGCATCGACATCCCCCCATTTTCACACGATGGGTTTAGAAAGAGAATAGAATTTAACATTTCATCGAAAAACATAAGTTAAATAAAAGAAATAAAAATATATTTTTGCCACTATTATCTTAACCCAATACAGCCAGATGACCACAATGCATAGATAAAAGGAAAACTGCATACGAGAGGAATGTATATTAAGATCATACATTTATAGTCCAAAACTCATAGGGAAATTAAAGAATCACCTGTAACGTTTTCTGAACTCAGATGCCTAGTCATACATATATGCAGTGTAAATGAGCATGCCTGATCACCCTGGAATGTATACGTTGTTTGGGAATAGGTACTGAACGTATTTTGTCTCTTTTCTCCGTTGTTTATTAACAGGAGCTTTTTCAGGATATTATGGGCATTAAACATTGTTTGTTGGATACTTTTGTTTTTAATTTGTTCTTAATCCTAATCGTCCCATAAATATATTTTTGCTTTTTGTATCTGGAAAGGCAAATGGTCTATATACTTGTTTAGATACTGTATCAAGCAATCAGGTCTCGTTCATCTACATAAACTCATCGGATTATGTAGGAAGCATTGTCAGTGTTTATCACCCAGTATTCTTACTATGCAGGTCTTTTGGCCTAACTAATTTCTGCTCCACTCACCCTCTCTTATTACAAACCATTTCATAGGCTGAAAGCTGTCTTCATCCCATTTCTTCATCCGCAACAGTGAGTATGTCCTCAGTGTCTATGCATGGCTCAGTGATTCTAGCATGCTTTATCAACTTCACTTCTAGCACCCCAGGAGAAGTGGCTCTGCCATGATGCGGGTTTTCTTTTCAGATGTCAGGGATACTTACACTGAAGTGGTTCTGCTAAAAAAGGGTGGTGGTCTTGTAAGCCTAAATTGGAAAAACATAATTTTAGTGGCATCATGGATGCATTTCACCACTCTTACGATAGGACAGGTGAATGCAAAGGAAATTGAAAAGAGCTATTGTTATTTTTCACCGAGATTATGCTCTTGTCCTCCAATAAATCAGGCCCTAAATCATGTGATACAAATTATTTAGTTGTGGTTATGGCCAGAATGTGATTTAAAGGACAAAAAAACAATTATATTCAAAGGCTAAAGAAAATACTCCTGCTGCCCTTGTAATAGAGAATATTTGGGAGACATTTTTTAACCTGAGAGCTTGGGGCTCATTTCTATTTAAACCTGGTTTGAGCACTGTTCTGTATTTTGCAATTAACAAGCTAATTAAATGTATATATTTCACACAAAAAGTGGTCCCTATGGGGGAAGTGCAGCCCTTGACTTCCATGGCAGAGATAAGCAATTCAATTAATTAGACTTAAAATAATTGTGAGGTGCTCCTAGAGAGTGACAGCACAGTGAAAGCGACTACTGGTGCACAAAGCGCTTGATTCAAGATACTTTGAGGATTAATACCCCCTTGACTGTGGGACCAGTTGCCCCTATCAATTGGTGTCTCCTATGTATTTTTCATCCTGATGATGACCTCGTTTTGATAATATATAGGGGGTTGAAACATCGACAAAGTAACCTATGTGGACTGTGTTTTAATACATTGATGGTGAATAGCAACACTCGCTCCACAGGTGCTAACTAGAAATATCCTACTATCCCTGTCAGCCACATATGTATATGTTTCTATACATAGCACGTATGCACTTTTTGCACCAATAGCCACTTTCACTGCGTCGTCACTCTCTAGGAGCACCTCACAATTGTTTTAAGTCTAATGAATTTAATTGCATATCTCAAAGAATAAATTGAACAAAATCGATATATAAATTTGGGCTAATTGTGTTAGTGGTGTTTGTACCCTGATCCTAACACTCTGCCGTGGAAGTCAAGGGCTGCACACTGGCATCCCCTTTCCGTGGTCAAAAAAATTCATGTGAGCATCTAGCACAAAGGGTATTGTGCACAAAAACCCATTGTAGGTATCCAGGAGCCAGATTAAGAAAGCTCGACATGCAAAGCAGCAGACAATGAAATGGATCCTTTCCTTTCCACAACACCAGGGATTTGTAATAGTGTGTAATATATATTTCTCTTTTTTGGGGCCTCAACATCACAAGAACAGCTGTATTCTGGGCTATTTGAAGCCGAAAGATTACATTTTCTAGCCAATCGGCATTTGGAAACTATCATTATCCAACCAGGTTTTAACAGCTGCACACAAAATAATTGCTCTAATTTTCTGGGATATTATGGGGGTAAAATGGCTGAAGTTTTATAATCTTAGCTAGTCCCATGTCCATGATCCAGAGAAATGCTTACATGTTTAACATGTTTCGAATTGTGAAGAAACACCACCGCCCTGCTGGACAACCTCGCCAACCTCGGACTCAAGCAACTGGTGAACACGCCCACCCACTACGCCGGCCACACGCTTGACCCCGTCTTCTCTTCCAGCAAGCACATCTCCTTCAGCCACGCCACCGGACTCCACTGGACCGACCACAGCTGCGTCCACTTCAGCTTCAGAAAGACTGCGACCCACCACCACCCGCAACAGGCTCCCCGCCGGAGCTGGAGCAAGATCACCGCCGAGCAGCTCACCGCCTCCCTCAGCCAGAACACACCCACCAACACAACGGACCCAAACGAAGCAGCCAGCAACCTCGCCAAGTGGCTGACCGCCTGCGCCGGCGACCTCGCACCACTAAAAAACCCTCCCAGCAGACCCGGAAGCAAGAAAACCCCTTGGTTCACCAACGAACTCAAGGAATCCAAGAAGAACTGCCGCACTCTCGAGAAAGCCTGGCGACTCGACCAGACCACAGACAACAGGACCGCCCTCAAGCACGCCACCCGCAAACACCACCAGATGATCCGTGCCACCAAGAAGTCGGCACTCAAAGAACGACTGGACAACAACGCCCACGACAGCAAGGAACTTTTCAGCATCGTCAAAGAGTTCTCCAACCCCAGCGCCGGAAACAACGACATCACCCCCTCGCAAGACCTCTGCAACTCACTCGCCGCGTTCTTCCACCGCAAGATCACCGACATACATAACAGCTTCGACGCACAGACCACGCACCCTACCGCCGAACCAACGCCCGCCACCACCACCCTCTGCAACTGGACCCCGATCAGCACCGAAGACACCACCCGCACGATGAACTCCATCCACTCCGGATCACCAACCGACCCCTGCCCACACCACGTCTTCAACAAAGCCGACGCCACCATCGCACCCCATCTCCGGGACATCATCAACTCCTCCTTCCACACCGCCACCTTCCCGGAGAGCTGGAAGCACGCCGAGCTTACCGCCCTCCTGAAGAAACCAACGGCGGACCCCACCGACCTCAAGAACTACCGTCCCATCTCGCTCCATCCGTTTCCGGCCAAAGTCATCGAGAAGACCGTCAACAGACAGCTTGCCGCCTTCCTCGAGACGAATGGATCCCTCGACCCCTCGCAGTCCGGGTTTCGGGCCAACCACAGCACCGAGACCGCCCTTATCGCAGCCACCGACGACATCAGAACCCTAACCGACAACGGGGAAACAGCAGCCCTCATCCTCTTGGACCTCTCCGCGGCGTTCGACACCGTCTGCCACCGCACCCTAGTGAAGCGCCTCAGCAACATCGGAATCCGAGAGAAAGCACTGGAATGGATCATCTCGTTCCTCGCCGGAAGAACCCAGAGAGTCCGCCTCCCCCGTTCAGATCCGAGGCCACCGAAGTCATCTGCGGCGTTCCACAAGGATCTTCACTCAGTCCAACCCTCTTCAACGTCTACATGAGCCCCCTCGCAGCCATCGCACGCCAACACAACCTCAACATCATCTCCCTACGCCGACGACACCCAGCTGATCCTCTCCCTCACCAACGACCCCACCACCGCCAGAGCCAACCTACACGACGGGATGAGAGACGTCGCCGACTGGATGAGGAACAGCCGCCTTAAACTGAACTCAGACAAGACGGAAGTCCTCATCCTGGGCTCATCACCCTCCGCCTGGGACGACTCTTGGTGGCCCCCGGCCCTGGGCACCGCGCCCAAGCCAACGGACCACGCACGCAACCTGGGCTTCATCCTGGACTCCTCCCTGTCGATGACCAGACAAGTCAACGCCGTCTCATCTTCGTGCTTCAACACCCTGCGCATGCTCCGCAAGATCTTCAGATGGATCCCCACTGAAACCAGGAAGACCGTCACCCAGGCACTCGTCACCAGCCGACTGGACTATGGGAACACCCTCTACGCCGGAACCACAGCCAAACTTCAAAAAGACTCCAGCGCATCCAGAACGCCTCCGCACGACTCATCCTGGACATCCCCCGGCACAGCCACATCACCGGACACCTGAAAGACCTGCACTGGCTCCCCGTCAGCAAGAGAATCACGTTCAGACTCCTCACCCACGCACACAAGGCCCTCCACGACCTGGGCCCCAAGTACCTCAACGACCGCATGACCTTCTACACGCCCACCCGCCAGCTACGATCAACCAGCCACGCCCTCGCCACCGTACCACGCATCCGCAGAGCCACCGCCGGAGGAAGATCCTTCTCCTACCTGGCAGCCAAGACCTGGAACTCCCTCCCCACTCACCTTCGGCGAACCCAGGACCATCTCTCCTTCAGGAAGCAGCTCAAGACCTGGCTGTTCGAGCAGTAACTTACCCCCTCCCCCAGCGCCTTGAGACCCTCCCGGGTGAGTAGCGCGCTCTATAAATGCCGTGATTGATTGATTGATTGATTGATTGAAGAGAACATCCCAGCTATAGTTGAAGCACCTTCCAAAGTAAGGATCATGTCCTTTTGAGTCCCAAAAAGAGCCACTCTGTTTTTGTGCTATTTAGCTGAAAAACCTTGCTGTCGGCATGAGATTGAATGCTAACATTACATTTATCGGGAGCTTGGGAGTAGGTATTAAATTGAACTAGCAAGACCTCAGAAAGCGGGTCTCTGCCTTAGAAAAGTCTAAGCCACCCTCACACCCCGACCCCATACTGACCAACGCACGATTTAATAACTGGATTGAGGGGACACTAGACCAGGTCCTCCCAGAGAAGACCACCCAGGCGCATATTGGGTCCAACAGAACGGCCTGGTATACCCCCAAACTTCGAGAACTCAAGCAGATATGCAAAAAAACTGAGAGAATTTGGAGAAAAGAGTTTTCCCCAAGCAAGAAAATGGACTACAGGGAGGCTATTAAAGTTTACAAGATAGAAATTAAAAAGGCTCAAACCTGCTATTACGAGGAAAAAATCTCTCTGGCAGCCAGCTCCCCTCGTGAAACATTCCGCATCGCAAAGAAACTCTTGAAAGCCCCCACTCCCCCTCATACTCTCGAGGCAACAAATCACCGCTGCAACGAACTCGCTGAGTATTTTTATAACAAGATTCAAACAATATGTTGTGCTTTCACCTCGAAGGACTATCATACTAGTCCCCACCCAGAGGTTGTTAGCTCTTGGAGCAGGGAACAACCGCTGGAAGCTTTCCCCTTAATGAATGATGATACTCTCCAGATAACCTCTGCACTTGTAAAAAGTGGATCGCCCAGTGACCCCGCCCCACCCAAAATCTTGAAATTAGTGGCTGAATCAGTTAGTCCTTTTATTTTGGACCTGATTAATTCCTCACTATCCGCCGGTGTGGTCCCTCCACTATGGAAAAAGGCTATGGTGAAACCCCTACTGAAAAAACCTAGCCTCGACCCTGATTGCCTTGGTAATTACAGGCCCATCTCGCTCCTTCCAGGGATCAGCAAAATCACGGAGAAGCATGTCAACTCAGTGCTATCTAGACACCTAGAGGCTTCTAATCTTCTGCATTCCTCTCAAACGGGCTTTCGCCCGGGTCAAGGAACAGAAACGGCCCTACTAGCAGTCGTCGAAGACTCCAGGAAAATCCTCGATGCAGGAGGCTCTTTGGCGGTGATTCTTTTAGACCTTAGTGCAGCCTTTGATACGGTTAGCCACCGTATCTTGGTCGAACGACTCAGAAGCCTGGGTGTGTCGGGAGTCGCTCTGACCTGGCTTCAATCGTTCCTGGAGGATAGATCCTTCCAAGTCTTTGAGGGTGAGGCCATTTCAGACCCTCTGCCCCTACATTGTGGGGTCCCGCAGGGGTCGTCTCTGAGCCCTACTCTTTTTAATGCTTATATGGCCCCTCTTGCCAACATCGTTCTTCCTTTTGGGGTGCATATCGTCACATATGCAGACGACACCCAATTGGTTGTCGCTCTGAACCATGCTGACAGGGCCTCTATCCGTCTCCGTCCTTGCCTCGAAGAGGTAACAAGATGGATGAAACAATCACACCTCAAATTGAACGGTGATAAGACCGAGCTCATGTTCCTCGGCAATCCCTCCCTCTTTGAGGCTGACACCATGTGGCCAGTGTGCATGGGCCCCCCGCCCACCCCTAAGCCAGAGATAAAGAGCTTAGGTTTCTGGCTTGATTCAAACCTCAGCTTTGAAACCCAAGCCAGGAAGGTTGTGGCTTCTTGCTTTGGTATGCTAGAATGCTTCGCAAAGTGCTCCCTCTGCTTCTGTTTCAAGCAAGAAAGCTCATGATCCAGGCGCTTATTTTATCGCGCCTGGACTACGGAAACGCCCTTTATTTGGGCGCCCCATGTTCAGTCCTGGCAAAGCTTCAAACTGTGCAGAATTGTGCCTCAAGGCTTCTCTTGGGGATCCCGAGTCGGCAATCGGCTAAACCAGCCTTGAAGTCTCTCCATTGGCTCCCGGTCCAGGAAAGAGTCTTTTTTAAGGCCTTGTGTATTACCCACAAGTTGATCAGAGGGAAAGGACCAGCCATCATATCTTCCCTGGTCCAGCCCTATCGAGTTAACAGGCGGCTGCGCTCAGATGAGCTCCACCTGGCTTTGGTCCCCAGAATCAAGAGGGCTAGAAGTGGTGGTCGGCTCTTCTCGTATAATGCCACCAAACTCTGGAATTCCCTCCCTTTTCAGGTACGAAAGGAACCCAATCACCTGGCCTTCCGTAAAGCTCTGAAAACATGGCTCTTCCCCAAATAACCCCGAAGTGGTTTCAGCTGCCCTGCTCAGCGCTGGGATGCCTCCGGGTAGCCATGCGCTTTACAAATGTTGTTTCATTCATTCATTCACTGGGAGCCGTGCCGCACTTCACACTCCAACAATGGGGCCGATTCCGATCTCGGCCGGTAGGGCACCGAATCGGATTCGGCTTTACCGGATCCGATTCGGAGGCCTAGTTCCCAACCGATTCGTACAGGCGTCCGCGCGAGCAAGTACGATGCGAGCGCACGCGAAATCGCCGACCGACTCGTTCTCGGGTCCGAACCGCTCCGACCAACTCGTACGGACACGGCTCGCACTACGCAATGGAGACGTTACCCGACCGAGCCAGTACGATGCGCGCCTCGAACAGCCCGACCGACTCGTAGCGTCCGGCTCAGAAGAGCTGTCGGAGCCGGACTTGGGGGTCCGTGTCGGACCCCCTGCACGCATAGCCGCGCGAGTCGCACACAGGGGGACCCAAGGGTCCCCCTACACATGCATGTGCGGTGCGAGTCGCACCAACGCATACCCACTGTAGGGGCCCCCTGTTCGCGACGTGCCCATTCAGTCAATGGGAGCCCGTGTACACGTTGTACGACCGGCTCCCATTGACTTCAATGGGAGCCCGACCGAGTCGAGTCCGGCAGCATGCGGCCGCATCGTACTCGCTCGGACGGACTGCTGGAGTCCGGCTCGGTCGGAAAACTCACCGGATCCGGCTCGGTCGGAGAGTTTTCCGGCCCAGATCGGAATCGGCCCCAAAGTGTTTGGTCACCGGTGAAGGTACAAACTGTCACACTTTTAAATCCTTTGGAAAGGAAAGGGGAGCTAGCTGCTGAAGAGGCATTTGACAGCACGACCATAGTATCTAAAATTATTATGTGGTCCATGATGTCAAAGCCACTATATAGGTGCAACTGACTAAGAAGGCTGGATTCCACTCATCTAATTATTTCAAGGCTTTATTTCCTAATTTCAGCTGTACCATTTCAGGGCCCGATTCACAAAGGTTACCTTAGGCGTTTGGTCTAAACTTAGACCAAATGCCTAAGTATACGACTGGGAATTCACAAAGGGCATTCACGAGTACTCTATCTTTATGTCTGCACTTGGGCAGAGATCCGGCCCGAGTGCAGATGTAAAGGGTGCACAGACAGAATATCGATGTTGGAATATCGATGTGCCAGAATATCGAGTTTTTAATATCGAGGTGGCACAAGATCGACATGCAAGAATATCGTTGACCAGAATATCGACATGAAGGTAAGAAATATCGTTTTTTTTAATATCGAAGTTAGTAATATCGTTAGTAAAAATATCGTTGTTAATAATATCGACATTTATTTTAGTGTTTTGTATTTTACTATGTGTGTTTAAAGTATGTGATGTAATTATTTTGTATAAGTATAGCTTATTTTTTTAATGTATGTGTGAAATTTTTAGAAGTAATTAATTTTATGCTAATTAATTTTTGTGTATTTTAGTTCCATAGCGGGTTGTGGGTTTATAGGGGAATAGGGTGGGAAGTAATTTAATTAGAATACATTTATTAATAATTTTTAGAAGTTATTAATTTTAAAAAAATTACATTTTGCGTTTTAGTTCCGTAGCGGGTTGTGGGTTTATAGGGGAATAGGGTGGGAAGTAATGTAAATATAACTAATTAATTAATATTTTTTATTAATTAATATTAATGTATTTCATATTTTATATTGTTAATTGTGGTAATTTAATTGTTATTAATTAGTTATTAATTGGTTATTAATTATCAATAATTAATTGGTTAATATGTTACTTTGTCATTTTTTTAGGGGCGGGTTGTGGGTTTATAGGGGAATAGGGTGGGAAGTAAATTAATTATAATTAATTAATTAATATTTTTAATTAATTAATATTTATGTATTTAATATTTCATATTGTTAATTGTGATAATTAATTTGTTATTAATTAGTTATTAATTGGTTATTAATTATTAAGAATTTATTGGTAAATATGTTAATTGTGTTATTTTTTTAGGAGTGGGTTGTGGGTTCATAGGTGAGTAGGGTGGGAAGTAATTCAATTACAATTAATTAATTAATACTTTTTATTAATTAATATTTATGTATTTAATATTTTATATGGTTAAATGTGGTTATTAATTTGTTATTAAGTAGTTATAAATTGGTCATTAATAATTATTAATTATGTTAATTGTGGGGTTTTTTTAAGAGCATGTTGTGGGATGATAGGGGAGTAGGGTGGGAAGTAATTACGTTTTAATATTTTTTATATATTATTTATTTTATTTTATTTAATAGTGTTATTTCTGTGAATTAATTTATTACTGATTGTTTTTAATTTACTTGTTAATTGTTATTAGTTAATTAATTAATGGTTAATTTATTATGTTAATTGTGTTATGTTTTACAACATTGGTGGGGTTATTTATAGGGGAATATGGTGGGAGGTAAATTATTTTTAATTAGTTAATTATTTGTTAATTAATGTTCATTATTTTGCTGGAGTGGGAATAGTACATTATTCCCCTCCGCTATCCAACATTTTCCCTACTTTTGCACTTGCTGGAGTAGGAATAGTAATTTTATCCCCTCCGCTATCCAACACTTTCCCTACTGTTGCACTCCCTGGAGTGGGAATAGTAAATTATTCCCCTCCGCTATCCAACACTTTCCCTACTGTTGCACTTGCTGGAGTGGGAATAGTAAATTATTCCCCTCCGGTATCCAACACTTTCCCTACTGTTGCACTCCCTGGAGTGGGAATAGTAAATTATTCCCCTCCGCTATCCAACACTTTCCCTACTGTTGCACTAGCTGGAGTGGGAATAGTAAATTATTCCCCTCCGCTATTCAACACTTTCCCTACTGTTGCACTCGCTGGAGTGGGGATAGTAATATTTACCCCTACGCTATCCAGCGCTTTCCCTACTGTTGCACTTGCTGGAGTGGGAATAGTAAATTATTCCACTCCGCTATCCAACACTTTCATACTGTTGCACTTGCTGGAGTGGGAATAGTAATTTTTACCCCTCCGCTATCCAACACTTTTCCTACTGTTGCACTCGCTGGAATGGGAATAGTAATTTTATCTCCTCCGCTATCCAACAATTTCCCTACCGTTGCACTATCTGGAGTGGGAATAGTAATTTTATCCACTCCGCTATCCAACACTATCCCTACTGTTGCACTCTTTGGAGTGGGAATAGAAAATTTTAACCCCTCCGCTATCCAACACTTTCTCTATTGTTGCACTCGCTGGAGTCGGAATAGTAATTTTATTCCCTCCGCTATCCAATACTTTCCCTTCTGTTGCACTATCTGGAGTGGGAATAGTAATTTTATCACCTCCGCTATCCAACACTTTCCCTACTGTTGCACTCGTTGGAGTGGGAATAGTAATTTTATCCCCTACGCTATCCAACACTTTCCCTACTGTTGCACTCTCTGGAGTGGAAATAGTAAATTATTCCCCTACGCTATCCAACACTTTCCCTACTGTTGCACTTGCTGGAGTGGGAATAGTAATTTTTATCCCTCCCCTATCCAACACTTTCCCTACTGTTGCACTCGCTGGAGTAGGAATAGTAATTTATCCCCTCCGCTATCCAAAACTTTCCCTACTGTTGCACTCGCTGGAGTGGGAATAGTAATTTTATTCCCTCCGCCATCCAACACTTTCCCTACTCTTGCATTTGCTGGAGTGGGAATAGTAATTTTATTCCCTACGCTATCCAACATTTTCCCTACTGTTTCAGTTAATGTAGTGTAAAATGTTGTTTTAAAATTTAAAAATTATTTTAATATTTTAATTTATTATATAGCTATTTTATTTTTATGTTTATGTTACAGGTTTATGTATATATATATATGTGTTTATAATTTGTATTATGTTTCTAACATTTTATAATTCATTATAATTATTTATTAATATTAAGTAAATATATATATATAATAATTTTATATATGTATGTTTAATTTATTTTTACATTACATTTATCATTTATAATTTTGTAACATTTTTTAATAATTCTAACTATGTTTTTATTAATTATATGTATTATTTAATTTATTTAAAATTATTTATTAGAGATTTTTAAAAAACGATATTTTGAACAATGATATTTTTAACAACTATGGGACATATTAGCAAGACCGGTGATAAAATTATCGCCGTTTTAGCGGCAGGAAACTGCTGCTAAAATGGCGATAATGGGCTTGCTAATATGCGTTATAGAATTCCAATAGAAGCCCAAGTTAGATGTCCTGCACATCTAACCTGGGCTTCTATTGGAATTCTATAACGCATATTAGCAAGCCCATTATCGCCGTTTTAGCTGCAGTTTCCTGCCGCTAAAACGGCGATAATTTTAACGTGGGTCTTGCTAATATGCCCCAATATTTTTGTTTCGATATTTTTGTAGTTACCATTGTAAAGATAGGATGTCGATATTCTTGACATCGATATTCTGAACACGATATTTGTGTAGGTCGATATTCCTGTCGTCGATATTCTGTCAGTGATCTGATGTAAAGATAGCACTCTGAAATGTTCTTTGTGAATTCCCAAAGTCGTAAATGTAGACGTTTGGTCTAAGATTAGACTAAACTTCTAAGTTATCTTTGTGAATCGGGCCCTCAGTATCAAATCCTCACCAAAAGCAGTAATGGACACTAATTCCTGGCAGTAATTCCTTTCCAGAAAGTCCAGGAATTATGAAACCACCAATTCCTCCTAAGATTTGGCTAGCATCAGAAGGTCATTCCATTGCAATCTTTGCTCCCAATGCTACTATAACAGACATGCCTACTGCTCCGAATATGAACTTATTCATGTCTGTACATCCAAACATATTGAATTAGGTGCTCCATACCCATAACTTCCAATTTACTATTACTGTTAGAATTATTTTGCAGAGGATCCATGTAGTTGCTGCAGCAGAGCCCTTGTTGTCAGAGATTTTAAACTGTAAAGATTATTTTTCCTACAGAAGTTGGCAAAAGACTGAACTCACTACAGAGAAGTATTCTTGAAAAACTTGTATATAAGGATTTAGACTCTGTAATTGAACACTATTTGCAGGGGCTATTTCTGCAAGATTATGTACTCTTACATTTACACTTTGTTGATGCCACAAGAGGAGCACAAAGGATCATCAGCTTTGCACAGCCTTTGATAACCTTCTGATATACATAACAAATTAAGAAATTGACATAGATGGGAATGTGATAAATTGTTGTTAGGTGAATTCTTAAATGATAATATGCATTTATTACATTGCAGTTTACAAACCATCATGTTGAATATAATTCAAAACACAGAGCGCATTTGTATAAATCTGAAGGCAGATGTCTATAGCATGAAACGCATAATAGCTCTGAATACAGTCTGCATATTTTACATAGATTTGAATTATGTTTCAGGTTTAGAAAGAAACAGAGTACTATCAGCCCACAAAGAGTTGGTAATATAGGGGCCGATTCCGATCTGGGTCGGAAAACTCTCCGACCGAGCCGGATCCGGAGAGATTTCCGACCGAGCCGGACTGCTACAGTCCAACCGAGCGAGTACGATGCGGCCGTATGCTGCCGGACTCGATTCGGTCGGACTCCCATTGAAGTCAATGGGAGCCGGTCGTACAACGCGTGCATGGGCTCCCATCGACTGAATGGGTACGTCGCAAACAAGTGCACCCCCTACAGTGTGTACGCGTCGGTGCAACTCGCACCGCACATGCATGTTTAGGGGGGACCCTTGGGTCCCCCCTGTGTTTGTCTCGTACGGCTACGGGTGCAGGGGGGTCCGGCACGGACCCCCCAAGTCCGGCTCCGGGAGCTTTTTCGAGCCGGACGCTCTGACTGTCCGACGCGTCCATCGTACTCGCTCGGTCGGAGAACGTCTCCATTGCGTGGTGCGATTCATGTCCGTACGAGTTGGTCGGAGCGGTTGGGATCCGGAAACGAGTCGGTCGGAAACAACGCGTACACTCGCATCGTACTAGCTCGTTCGGACAGCTGTACAAGTCGGTCGGACAAAACGCGCTCGGCTCCTATTTTCTCCGGGCGAATCCCGTTCGGTGAGCTTCCGGCCGAGATCGGAATCGGCCCCATAGAATGCTAAATGGTATATCATATACAGTATAAGGAATTAGGACTGAGCAAAGAATGATTAAATCATTAAACATTTCCTCTTATTTTTAGATATCAATGCTTCGGCAATGAAGGCCATGTCTAACTATGTGACTGGGCGGGTTGATTATATCCATTGTCTCTGTTTCTTTCTTTTACCCAATTCCCCAGACTCTACTTCTAACCAACAAATTGTTCATGGCATGGTTGTCAGTGGATTAAAGAGAAATGTGGAAGTACTCACAGCTCCCTCTGGATCTGTATTGTAAGGTTAGTACATTCTGACTGTTTTGTGCATGTAACTCCTCTTTTTAGTATTACTTTAATTCCTTGGCTTGTTATCAAGGGCTTTGTTTTAGTTAATGTCTATCCGTTATCGTGAATTTGTTTTGGAAGATTTCAAATCTTTTTGCCTTTTTCCTCTGTTTTTAATGTTAAGTATTCCCTTATTTGAAGTCTCAGTTTGACATTACAAATTCCTTTTGGTTACTGCTTCCTTGAATACCTTTTGAGGTTGACTTGCTGCAGGTGGTCATTTTATTTTTATAGCTTGAGGGACTGACTTTTAGTGCCTGCCTCCACTGCCATGCAAAGAGGCCTCTGGGATCCTTCACCAGTGACCCCCTAGGAGAGGGGTATTTAATGACACCTCGATTCCCTTTCAAATGCGTTCTCAGAGCATTGCTAGCAGAAACGAATAGGATGATACATCAAAATTATGTTTCAATAATCAATGAGAATTCATTCATGAAAACTTTGGACCTGTGCACACATCTAGTCATGCCCAAGCTTATAGTTTAAGGAACACACAGCACCAAGATCATAACATTCATACACGCTTATTTCTGTGTCATGGGATACTGGGATTCCAGGAGTTTGGAAAGATCAGGGTGTCTTTTGAGCAACCAATGATAATGTAGGTAATGGCACAAAATGCAGCTTACTTTATTATCATGTTCCTTTACAAAATGAAGCAAGGCCTGAATTTACAAAATCAACCACGCCACATAATATTAAAGTGTAGATTTTACCACTGTTTAAAATAAAGTATGTTCCAGCACCCTCTTTACTACCAATTCTCATTCAAAAGTGGAAACTTTTTCCCAAAACATTCTCTCACGACTTGCTCATTCCTTCAGTTTTAGCTATTTCCATGAATTTCCACACATTATAATGCCTAATTTTGGTTATGCATTCTTTAACTCTGGTGGGCCTTCCTATGTCTTTCCTTCATCTTGTATCTTTTGGAACCTTGGTTTCAGGCAGTCTCTTAAAACATACTGCTGGGGGACAAAGGACAAGTGACAGATGCCCCCCCCCCAAAAAAACCCATGGCTGCAACAAAATGATGTGTTCTCTGCTCTAGACGAACTACCTACAAGCAATGTAATTTTGATGGACGGTGTTAAGGATTCCAGTATTGGTTAGTAAATGGGTTTTCTTGGAGTAGATGTATTAGGGGTTGAAGTGTCTCATCAGGTTGGATGCAGACTGTCACGTTTGGGAGGCATGATAGTGCCTGCTTGTCGGCCGCTCAACTAACACTCTCTGAATCTCTCCCACCCCTCATCAGCAATCCACCCTCCTTGCAGCCCCCGCAGCCCGGGAAGGACAAGATTTACCTCTGGATTCAGTGAGGCATGTTGTGGTGTTTTTCGGCGGCCTCCAGACTTGCGGTACGATGGCTCCTCTGCTCTAGCTGGCGTCCCCCTTTGCTTCCGTATTCCCGGCATACAGCGTGGAGCTGCCTCGGGGCTGGGGGCGGAGCTAACCTGTCTGGGTCTCCGGCTCCGATGCCCCCAAAATCCAAGTCGGAGATTATGCTCGTTGGTAAGGCTCAGGAGCACTGGTCCCACGACTGGTGGCCACCTCACCTTGGCCCTTGTCCAACCCCTAAACTGACGGTACGAAACTTAGGTTTCTACATGGACAATCAATTGTCCATGAAAAGCCAGATTAACCACATCATCGGCACCTGTTTCGGAGTGATGCACAGTCTGCGAAAGGTTTTCAAATGGATTCCGACTGAGGCTAGGAAACCATTAGTCCAGGGACTAATAATAAATCGAATGGACTATGGAAACACCCTATTGTTCTCAATTAATGAAAACCTTTTAGACAGACTACAAATTTTGCAGAATACCGCGGCAAGGCTGGTCCTGGATCTTCCACCCAGATCTTCCTCCGCACCCTGCTTGAGATCCCTACACTGGCTTCCAGTGAGAAAACGAATTCTCTTCAAGATCCTTTGTCTGACCCACAAGCACATGTATGGAAAAGGCCCGAGATACTGGTCCAAGAAACTATGTTGGTACCAACCACGTAGGATGCTCAGATCCAGTAACAAATTTTTGCTTACCCCTCTCAGAATCCGCACTGCCAGAAAAGGAGGCAGGTCTTTCTCCTTTCTCGCCCCAGCATCATGGAACAAAATTCCCTCCCACTTACGTTCCATCTCCGATCACAACTCCTTTCGTAAGAGGCTGAAGTCATGGCTATTCGACAACTGATCTATCATCTCCATTAGAGCCGTCTGCAAGCGCCATGAGACTTCCGAGTGATGTGAGCGCTATACAAATGTCCCTGATTTGATTTGATTTGATTTGACATGCGAGGGAAGCCTCGCACACCGATGGATGCAGCCGGCATCGCCAAGGGCGGCTTATCACAACAACGGAGTGGGAAAAATGACACCACTATAGCACAGGAGAAACGTAAGAGAAAAAACGAGAAGGCTTGCAAAATAAAGATTGCTGTAAGCGCAATATACCCCCTATATTTTTACCTGGGAGGGGGAAAAAACAACATAACACACAATAAGATGTAGGGAGGTCAGTAGGAGGCATATGTAAAACGGTAAACTCTTCCATAAATCAAGGACATGGTGTGGGCGACATGGGTCACCCTACTGGTGATCAATTTAAGGGTAAGACTAGTAAAAATGGGGACACCCTTTTAAATGCTATGGCCACAGGAGGTGAAATCCATGGTTCTGCAACCCCAGCTTCAGAGAAAACTGTGCAAAAAAAGAAATATACAGGACCTAGTAACACTGCTCGGAGTAGCACTTCGACTAAAAGGGCGCAGATAGATACCTTTTTGAACACGGATGAACCAGGAGAGGCGCCAAGGGGAAACAATGACATTAGCACACAAAGCATGACCAAGGAAATTGATTCCGGTGATTACTTCTTTTCTCTCTCGGACCCCTCGGATTCATCTGGAGATGAAATCGAGTCATGTCTTGGGTCCGGCTCCAGGGGGGTGTCCCTGAGTAGTGGTCATAGTGAGTCAAGTAGCTTACAGCCTGAAGACCAAGATCAAGGGACAGATACATCGGAAACCGCCCCTCGGACAGTACGCAAGAGGTTTGAGCATGGCAAGGCTGGTGTTCATGATGGGGAGAATGATGCCCTGGTATGGGAATATTCATTTTCGGCTGGGCTAAGGCCAGACGAGGGGGGTGTAATTAAACAACCAACTGAAGGCATAGTGGAGAAACCCGAACATATCTCGCTGCCCATGAGATATGAAACCATCATGGCGCACAGAGAAGGATCCCGTATGGAAAGTCAACGGACCCAAAGTGCATGTCGCAAGCTACAAAACTCGATTCGAAGCATCGTGAAATCTTGCTCTGAATTTGCAAAAAGTTTTAATGAGGCAGAAGCTCGAATTTCTAATTTGGAGAATGAGCTGGCAGCTCAAAAGGCGGTGACAGAGTCAATACGGGCATCTAAAGAGGACACACAGTGGAAGCTAACAGATCTTGAAAAACACCTTCGGCGTAATAATTTGAGAATCTTGGGGATCGCTGAATACATTGAGGGCCAAGATACGCGGAAGTTTGTCGTCGACCTTTTTTCGGGAGGCTTTCCCTGAGCTCTCACAGTGGGATTGGAAGCAAGAGATACAAAGAGCGCACAGATTTCTGTTCACACAACGTGTAAAACCAGGACAAAATACTTCCAGACCCAGAACGATTTTGATATCTGTCAATAACTTCCTAGCTCGCCAAGCTGTGTACGAACTTGTATGCCCCGATAGAAAGAGGATGGGGAAGGGGTCAGAATTTTTTGTGAGACCAGACATTTGTCACCAGACGGTTGAAAAACAATGGCAATTAAGACAGCTTATCACCCCATTTCAGGGGAAAGGGGCCCAAGCTTTTCTACTTAACCCTGCTACGTTGAAGGTCATATATAATGAACATACTCGTTTCTTTACTTCAGAAGAACAGGCTAAAGAGTATTTACAGTCTATTTAATAGGATTTAAATGGAAGGCACATTTTCTTTCTATCTTTTCCATCTTTATCTGGTTTTTCGGCTTCTCTTTGTCTTCTTATCTTTTTTTCTTCTCAAGTATTTTTTGGGAATAAGGCGTTGTGGTATACTACGCGAGTAGATATTTGAAGACATTTTTGTGAGGGGGTGGGACCTCTGGGTAGTGTTGGTTATTCATCACCAGGACCTTTGGTCCTAATGCCTCCTTGCAGGTTGGGTGGGGGTGGGTGCAAGGCTGCTTGGCAGCCCCGTGAAGATGGGGTGGGGAGGTGGGGTTGGGGAGGGATCGGAGGGGGGTCTGGGGGAGCACGGAGTGGCAGGAGGAGGGGGGGTTGGGTGGAAGAGAAAATGCAATTCATAACTAGTGGAAGATAGAGGTACACAGATGTGCGAAACTATGTGGCAGATTTAGTTATTAGAGGGATTTGGCAGTATACGATGGGAAACGGCAACGGGTGGCTGCTGAATTGCGCATGATCCAGCCTGATCTGGTGTGTTTACAGGAAACACATATCCCGTGGTGTAAACGGGAGATTCTAAATGAAGTGGGCTATTCATTATTGGCCTGCACACAACAGTCTGCCACAAATCGGGGGGTAGCCATTTTGGCTAAACGTGGGATCCAGGGCACGGGTAGAACACTGGTAGACAAACAAGGTCGGTGGGTGGTTATTGAATGTTTAAGGGGGGCCTTTAAGTTTACCCTGTGCTCAGTTTATGGGTCCAATTTGGATGAGGCAGCAGTATTGGAGGGACTCAATTTAGAACTTGCATCATGGCTTACCCCATTGATTTTGTGTGGCGACTTTAATATCCATCTGGGATGCCAGGATCTACAGACAGGCGGGAAGTACTATAAGGGCAGACATTTCGGGGCAGTGACAGGTTAACGCTCTAGCTGCCACGGTCCTCACGCTCGCCCATCATTGAAAAGGGGCAGATGACGCGACCGCGCAGCGGAATTGAGCCTAACAGGTGACGCGTGCAGTCCGATTCTCGGCTGTGGCGCACAGAGTGTTTGTGGTTTTAAAGTGATTTTAAGTTGAATTAGCGATTTTGCACAATCTTTTTTAAAAATACAAACTGTCTACTTGAATTTGTACCTGAATCTCGTGGTGGGCAAGGAGCTGTGTTCTATGCTCCGGGTGGGGGCAGACATTTCGGGGCAGTGACAGGTTAACGCTCTAGCTGCCACGGTCCTCACGCTCGCCCCTCATTGAAAAGGGGCGGATGACGCGACCGCGCAGCGGACGCGCGCAGCGGGCGAGCCGCTGGCGCGCCTAAGGCAAGCCCGTCTGCGCCCGTCCGCGCCCGAACGGGTCCAGGGGCTACGACCCCTGGCTCTTCCAAGAGTTCACCCTGCTCTTACACGGCGAGTCAACTGATCAATCTCAGAGGAACAGAGGCGCAGGTGTGCTATCATAGCTTTGGGCCACCTTTTGTTAGTAATAAATGCCCTCACTGCTCCTTAGTATTTGATCCCCTACTTTCAGTAGACAAGACTTCCCTTCACATTAGTGCCTATAAAATGTGCATGCTGAATTGCCGCTCGCTTCCCAAACACGCCATTGAAATCCGGCTCATTCTGGAGGATGAAAAACCGGATGTGATGTTTCTTACAGAAACTTGGCTCACCAGTTCATCAGACCCGACAGTGGTCCAGGCTCTTCCACCGGGCTATGTAATTCAAAGACAAGATCGGACATTAAGTAGAGGAGGGGGCTTAGCCATTATACATAGAGACACCTTTAACTGTCGGATCAAAGCAGGTCTGATTTCCGATTGTGAAAGTGTTTCGTTTGCCATGTGTTTCTCGCAAACTTGTACCTTCTCTGGGGTCTTAGTTTATCGACCGCCAGGAGCAATCGGGCATTTTAACAACAACCTACCTGAAACAATAGCTAATTCAGTGAGTTCCCTGTCCAATTTTTCCGTACTGGGGGACTTGAATGTCCACTTTGATGATATTTCCTCACCCTATGCGGAGGAATTGATCGATAGCTTAGGTGCCCTCTCCCTCAATCTGTAAGTGAATAGTCCCACTCACCTAAAAGGTCATTTACTCGATCCCATTTTCACCAACATTAATAACTTAATAGTGGAGAATCCTGTTCCATTACCTTGGACTGATCATTATTTAATATCTTTTTCATGGTCTCCGGTGATCAGTGATCTACCACTGGAGCCAGTCAAGAAACTTAGCCGTAACTGGTCCAAGCTTTCTATTGAGGCATGGGCAATTACTCTTAACAATACCCGTCCGGTATTGGAAGCCGATCCAGATTTAGCCAACCATGAGTTTAACCAATGGATTGAAGCCTCTCTGGACTTGGTGGCTCCGAAGAAATGGACTACTAATAAGAAGGGCCCTAAGAGCATTGCATGGTACACCCCTAAGCTTAGAGAATTGAAATTAAAACGTAAACAATCAGAGAGGCAGTGGAGGAAAGATTTCTCAGATGAGAGGAAGTGCGTTTACAGGGAGGCTACAAAAATGTATAAGTTAGAAGTTAGAAAAGCCCAATCCCTGTATTACGCAACTAGGATTTCCTCAGCTTCTAATTCCCCGCGTGAAATTTTTAAAATTGCCAAATCCCTAATTTGTCTCCCGTCCCCAGCATCACCCGCTGCTGATACTTTAGGACGCTGCAACAATATAGCAGAGTTCTTTTTAAAAAAAATTCAATCTATTTATTTAGCATTTCCTCCAGTAACTTTGAAGGACCTCACGTTGGAAAACGAATCGAAATCATCTGTTACTTCACTGGTGGTTATTCCTCCCCTGGACATAAAATCCCTTAAAATCCATTTTAATAAATTAAAATCAGGTTCCCCTAGAAATATGGCCCCCCCCACTGTTCTGAACCAAGTTTTTGATACAGTTGCGCCCACGATTTTAGAACTTATTAATCTTTCTTTGGCTGTGGGGACTGTTCCCTCCCTATGGAAACGAGCCATGGTGAGAGCACTGCTTAAGAAATCCGGGTCCGACCCTGAAACTTTGGCGAATTACCGGCCGATCTCGCTACTTCCAGGGATTGCAAAAATTGCGGAAAAGCATGTCAATTCCATTTTGTCCACCTTCTTGGAAGAAAATGACTGCTTTCATCCATCGCAAACTGGGTTTAGACCCCATCAGGGCACAGAGACAGCTCTGATTGTAGTGGTTGAGGAAGCAAGGAAAATCTTGGATGCCGGAGGCTCAGCGGCAATGGTCCTCTTAGATCTGAGTGCGGCTTTCGATACCGTTAATCATCAGCTGCTGGTCTCTAGACTTAGAGAAGCAGGGGTGTCGGGAACTGCACTAAGGTGGTTGGAGTCTTTTTTAGACGACCACTCATTTCAGGTTTTTGAGGACAACTCTATTTCCAAGAGTATGTCATTGAGCTGTGGGGTTCCTCAGGGTTCGTCCCTGAGTCCCACCCTCTTTAACATTTATATGAGCCCGCTGGCCAATATCGTTAAACCTTTTGGCATACAGATCGTCACATATGCGGACGATACCCAATTGATTGTTTCCCTTAATCAATCTGGGAACGGGGAAAACAATTTGGCCGATTGTTTGGAAAAAGTGTCAGCATGGATGGAGGGCTCATATCTGCAATTGAATGGAGCAAAAACTGATCTGATGTTTTTGGGTAAACCTTCCCCATTAGCTCCTAGCTCTTTATGGCCTAAATGTCTGGACAGTATGCCCCCCCCTAAAGAACAAATAAAAAGCCTTGGAGTCTGGCTTGATCATAATCTAGATATGAAGGAACAATCCCGGAAGCTAGCAGGAACCTGTTATGGAATACTTAGGATGGTTAGGAAAATCCTCCCCCTGCTGCCGTTTAAGGCAAGGAAGCTGCTGGTCCAAGCCTTAATTCTCTCTCGTCTAGACTATGCAAATGCCCTGTATCTGGGATCCCCACGTTCAACGATAAAAAAGCTCCAGACTGTGCAGAATTGTGCAGCTAGACTCCTTTTACAGACCCCCACAGAGAATCTGCACGAGCATCTATTGCCGCCCTACACTGGCTTCCAGTTGCGGAGAGGATCCAGTTCAAGTCCCTATGCATTGCTCACAAGATTCTGGCCTCCAAGGGTCCACCTATCCTACATTCCATTGTTATTCCGCACTGTCCCAGTAGAGCCCTGCGCTCTGGAAATAAACGTATGGCTGTAGTCCCTAGAATATATAGGTCTAGGAGTGGGGGTAGACAATTCTCCTACATAGCCTCCAAGAGCTGGAATGTCCTTCCAAATCACATTCGTTTGGAGGACGATTATATGTCCTTCCGTAGACAACTGAAAACGTTCTTGTTCCCGGTTGTCTAAAGCCGGTCATCTTGGTTGGCTCCGTTCCTAGCGCTGGGAGGCCTTCTGGTAGCCATGTGCTCTATAAATGCCAATTCATTCATTCATTCATCACCTGTTAGGGGACCATGGGTTGATCGATACATGTTCCACATTATGGAGCCCAGACCCTGGTTTTACCTTTTACTCTCACCAATATAATAAAGTAGCGCGGCAAGATTATTTTTTTATTCCATCGGCATTACTTTCGGGGACTAAAATACAGGTTTATCCAAGGATTACGGCGGACCATGGTCCACTGGTGATAGACATCACGATTATTAACACATTCTCCCCTCCGAGATCTTTCTCGTTTAATAGGAAGCTCCTAAAGGACACAACATTCACTAGTCATATGAATAACTGGATTCGGCAATTCTTAGAAATTAATCGCAATTCGACCTCACAGGCTTATGTCTGGGATGCTTTAAAGGCAGGGTTCACGGGAGAGGCCTGAGTTTTGGGCTTGGCAAACAAAGGCAACTGAAGGTGGAGATTCAAGATTAATATGGGAAACTCAGGTTAGCGGAAGAAAATCTTATGCGGGGAATACAGTCCGGTGCGGATGTCACCCTACTGCAAACTGAGGTCACCCGCAGTAAAGCTAAAATTAATCTACATTGGAGCAAGGAGATAGCTATTAAATACTAGCTGTTTAAGGAGGAGAGTTATGAGTTTGGGGAGGCCACTGGGCGATGTCTGGCACAAAGGCTCTGCGTTAAGGAGGCAGCACAGAGAATTAAGATTATGACAGACACACAGGGCAAGATAGTTGATACCCCTCTTGAGATCTTGAAAGTCTTTCAAATGTTTTTGAGGCTCTTTATACAGAAGATAACTATAGGGGGCAGGCAGTTGAGTCGTTTTTACAGGGTATGAATTGTGAACAACTGGGCTGGGAGGAAGTACTCATTCTGGATACTCCTATTACCATGGAGGAGCTCGAGGAGGCAATAAATAACTTAGCCTGTGGTAAGGCGGCTGGCACAGATAAGCTGCCCCTGGAGGTTTATAGAACCTGTTTCCAGGAATTAAAAACTGATATGTTGGCTACCCTGCAACATGCCCAACGGGGGGTGGTGCCGCCATCCTGGGAAGAGGCAAATATTATTGTGTTTAAGAAAAAGGATAAACCGGCAGATCTCCCGGGGTCTTATCGACCTATTTCTCTGTTGAATTGCGATGGGAAGATTTATGCCAAAATGTTATCCTCCCGTTTGGCTAGGGTTATTACCCTACTGGTATCAATACGACAGCATGGGTTTATACCTACCAGGGGCACGGTCAATAACATCAACAGGGTGGTGACCCTGCTCGATGCAGCTAATGTGCAAGGTACCACGCTGGGCTTGATACTATTAGACGCTGAAAAAGCGTTTGACCATGTCTCCTAGGATTTTTTATGGGGGGTTTTACGCCATTTGGGGTTTGGTCCGGGTTTTATTAAATCGATCCAAGTTATGTATAAGAACCCCCAAGGCTCGAATCTGCATCAGTGGCCTAGAGTCTGAACCAGTGCACATATCGAGAGGTACAAGGCAAGGCTGTCCGTGCTCTCCATTATTATTCGCGTTATATATAAATCCGTTTTTAACTATGTTGAAGGGGAGCCCGAGAATCAAACCTGTGGGTTGCGAACAGGAGCAGCTCCGAGTGCTAGCCTATGCAGATGGCATAGCGGTTATAACATCCGATCCCGCAGTAGCTATACTCGAGATAGAACAATTGGCACATAAGTTCGGATCTGTGTCCGGTTATAAACTCAATACATCGAAAACACAGATCATTTGCACAAACCAGGCCTGCAGTGGGGACCCCAGAGTGACCAATGAAGTGACATTTCTGGGCATCAAGATTAGGATATGTTTAAAGGAGTTAGTGGAAGTCAACGGGGGTGCTATTCTCACTAGTGTCAAACAACAGTTAGAGAAAGTTGAATGCCTTCATCTATCACTGGTGGGGAGGTGTAATATCTTAAAAATGATGATTTTAACCAAAGGTCTTTACTATTTTAGATCTGTACCGCTAGAGCTCACTCGGGGCAGCTACAGCAGCTACAATCATATTGTATCAGGTTCTTATGGGCCCAAGGGAAACTGCATAGAGCAACACGCTTCATGATATTACCCCGGGAGAAAGGGGGCTGGGCCGGATTTTACACTTTATTATTACGCTTTTATTTTACAAAATATGCGGATAATGTTGACAGGGGAGGAGGTCGGCAACCCTGCAGAGTCTCCATCTATATATCAGATGTTGTTGGGTGCAGAGATCAAGAACTGTTTATTTAGGATGTTGAAGTTCAGCTACTACAAAAAGACCCGTTTCAAGGTGATAACAATTGCTTATAAGGTGTGGAAGGTGGTACGGAGAAGGTTGCAGATTGAGGTGGTTTGCCACTATACACCCATAGCTGCACCCACTCTACTACCTGTTGTCTTTAGGGATAGGATAGTAGATGAGTGTAAAAGTAAAGGGATTTTATATATAGGCAATCTGTATAAGGATGGGGACCTTCACCCTTTTGCAATATTGACTGATACATATAAGCTCCCTAAAACGGATTTATTTTTATTTTTACAGATTCAGACTTTTTTAGTAAAAAAACAGAGGATTACAGAGCCGAACCAGCAAGTCGAGGCTATTAGACGCAAAAATCGGATTGGGGTGGTATATAATTGTATGTTAGACATACAGAAGGATGACTTAGAGGCTCAAAACTTGACATGGGGAAACCGATTGGGGTGTCAAGGTGTATATGTGAAACAATCGATTGACATGACTGGGAGGATTTTAGTTTCTGCTAATCTAAAGGCACAGCACTTTAAAAGCCTGTTCAATTTGTACCATACCCCTGCTAAAATGATGAAGTGGGGAGGAGCTAATGATGGGAAATGTTTCCGTTGTGGTGCAGACTTGGCGGATATTGTGCATATATTTTTTATGTGTGGGCAACTAACTCAGCTAGTGGGACATATGGAGAAGTTCCTTTCGGAAATCACAGGTGTCGGAATGAGAATCACGCTGCTCGTTATGTTACTAGGTATAGGGGAAGGTATGACAGAGGGACAGCCAGCCTTTGAATTTCGTTATCTGATTTTTATTGCTGTGGCGGTGGCACGAATATGTATTGCCTCTATGTGGTTGCAGAAGGAAGCCCCGACCTTCGAGGTGTAGAGAGCAAGATTTTATGTTATTTTTAATCTGGAACATAGTCTTTATGCTCTCAAAGGGTCACAACAATGGAAACTAGGTTCACAGATATGGGGCCCCATGATTGAATATATGAAAGATTAGTATGAATATAACTATGTATTAATATTATCAATCCCATACTCGCTGTTTTATTCTGCTTTAATCCTGCTGATAAACTTTTTTCCCTTTTTTTTTTAAAACATCTGTGTATCTCGAATTATGTCTTATTTATGAAGTGATTCTGTATTTACCCACGTTATGGATTGCAATAAAAAATATTTATATAAAAAGACTGTCACGTTTGCTTTCATTTTGGAATCTTGATATCAGGCAGTTCCATCAAGCATACCACTGGAGGACCCAGAAATATTATAGATCCTCTCCCCCCAACAAACATTCCTGTAATGGAACGTTCTGCGCTCCTTCCCTGAAGGAACTACTGCCAATGTAATGTTTTGATGGAGCGGGATAAGGCTTCCAATATTGGTTGGGAGGTGGATATTCTTAGAGTTGATGTACTACCGATTGGAGTTCACCTTCAGGAGCTTGGATGCAGACGTTCATTCTTGTTGTGTTGCATGGGAGGCCTGAAGTTCTTGGCCTTCCATCTGCTGAAACAGCTGATTCAGGATGGTTCATGCTACACTCTGTTTATATTCTTCCACCTCCCTCCTCATCCTGCAGTCATCTGCTCTAGGTTGTGCAATATGCCTTAGTAAAAATGAGTATTGTTATAGCCAATAGATTGCTCCTTTGGGACCTATTGGCTTTACCAATGCCTTTTGGTGATGCTGTACAGAATTGGAAAGATGCTGTGCTGTATAGCCAAAAGAAAAAAAAACTGTGCATTGATAGTTTTGTAGGTGTACATATGCGTTACCATGCATTCATGTCTACAAAATGATGCAGCCAACATATTTTATTTACCGATCCGAGGTGGATGGTTGAATTAAAAAAATATGAAATTGAAGTGTCATGAAAGTTGTGTTTTAAGGCAGAGAGGTCAGCAGCAATTTTCTCCCTGGCCTTCCAAAAAAAAAAAAAACAACCACGAGGGAGGGAAGAGCAACAAGGAGAAACAAGGGAACAAGCACACAAGGGGTAAAGCAACATAGAACACAGGAGAATTTGGTGAGAGGAGAAGCACACGTGACAGAGCTTGCAGCACACAAGGGAGATAACAACTGCGGGCAAGTATTTGGGGGACAGAAGCCCAAGAGGGGGAGAGCTGGAAAACACATGCACTCCCATACAGTGGTAAGTCACAAAAGAAACAAGCATTGGCATAGCCAATAGGTCTCGCCTTTGGGGCCTTATAAGTGTTTAGGCAGAGCTATTGACTTTGCCAATGTGTTTAATGGTGGTGGAGTGGTGGTGGAGTTGTGATGGTGGTGGAGTGGTGGTGGAGTGATGGTGGTGGAGTGGTGGTGGAGGAGTGGTGGTGTTGTGATGCTGAGGTGGTGGTGGAATGGTGGTGGAGTGATGGTGGAGTGATGGTGGAGTGATGGTGGAGTGATGGTGAAGTGGTGGAGAAGTGGTGGAGTGGTGGTGGAGTGGTGCTCAGGTGGTGGTGTTGTGATGCTGAGGTGGTGGTGTTGTGATGCTGAGGTGGTGGAGTGGTGGTGGAGTGGTGGTGTTGTGATGCTGAGGTGGTGGAGTGGTGGTGGAGTGATGCTGAGGTGGTGGAGTGGTGGTGTTGTGATGCTGAGGTGGTGGAGTGATGGTGGAGTGGTGGTGGAGTGGTGGTGGAGTGGTGTGATGCTGAGGTGGTGGAGTGGTGGTGGAGTGATGGTGGAGTGGTGGAGTGGTGCTGAGGTGGTGGAGTGGTGGTGGAGTGGTGCTGAGGTGGTGGTGTTGTGATGCTGAGGTGGTGGAGTGGTGGTGTTGTGATGCTGAGGTGGAGTGGTGGTGGAGTGATGGTGGAGTGGTGGTGTGATGCTGAGGTGCTGGAGTGGTGGTGGAGTGGTGGTGTTGTGATGCTGAGGTGGAGTGGTGGTGGTGGAGTGGTGGTGGAGTGGTGTTGTGATGCTGAGGTGGTGAAGTGGTGTAGTGATGGTGGAGTGGTGGTGTGATGCTGAGGTGGTGGTGTGGTGGTGGAGTGATGGTGGAGTGGTGTTGTGATGCTGAGGTGGTGGAGTGGTGGTGGAGTGATGGTGCTGAGGTGGTGGAGTGGTGATGCTGAGGTGGTGGTGTGATGCTGAGGTGGTGGTGTGATGCTGAGGTGGTGGAGTGGTGGTGGAGTGGTGGTGTTGTGATGCTGAGGTGGTGGTGTTGTGATGCTGAGGTGGTGGAGTGTTGGTGTTGTGATGCTGAGGTGGTGGTGTTGTGATGCTGAGGTGGTGGTGTTGTGATGCTGAGGTGGTGGTGTTGTGATGCTGAGGTGGTGTTGTGATGCTGAGGTGGTGTTGTGATGCTGAGGTGGTGGAGTGGTGGTGTTGTGATGCTGAGGTGGTGGAGTGGTGATGGAGTGGTGGTGTTGTGATGCTGAGGTGGTGGAGTGGTGCTGAGGTGGTGGTGTTGTGATGCTGAGGTGGTGGAGTGGTGGTGTTGTGATGCTGAGGTGGTGGTGTTGTGATGCTGAGGTGGTGGAGTGGTGGTGGAGTGATGGTGGAGTGGTGGTGTTGTGATGCTGAGGTGGTAGAGTGGTGGTGGAGTGATGCTGAGGTAGAGGAGTGGTGGTGGAGTGGTGGTGGAGTGATGCTGAGGTGGTGGAGTGGTGGTGTTGTGATGCTGAGGTTGTGGTGTTGTGATGCTGAGGTGGTGGAGTGGTGGTGGAGTGATGGTGGAGTGGTGGTGTTGTGATGCTCAGGTGGTGGAGTGGTGGTGTTGTGATGCTGAGCTGGAGTGGTGGTGGAGTGATGCTGAGGTGGTGGAGTGGTGGTGGAGTGGTGCTGAGGTGGTGGAGTGGTGGTGTTGTGATGCTGAGGTGGTGGAGTGGTGGTGGAGGGGTGCGGAGGTGGTGGAGGGGTGCGGAGGTGGTGGAGGGGTGCGGAGGTGGTGGAGTGGTGCTGAGGTGGTGGAGTGGTGGTGGAGTGATGGTGGAGTGGTGTTGTGATGCTGAGGTGGTGGAGTGGTGGTGGAGTGATGGGGCTGAGGTGGTGGAGTGGTGATGCTGAGGTGGTGGTGTGATGCTGAGGTGGTGGTGGTGTGATGCTGAGGGGGTGGAGTGGTGGTGGAGTGGTGGTGGAGTGGTGGTGGAGTGGTGGTGTTGTGATGCTGAGGTGGTGGTGTTGTGATGCTGAGGTGGTGGAGTGTTGGTGTTGTGATGCTGAGGTGGTGGTGTTGTGATGCTGAGGTGGTGGTGTTGTGATGCTCAGGTGGTGGTGTTGTGATGCTGAGGTGGTGTTGTGATGCTGAGGTGGTGTTGTGATGCTGAGGTGGTGGAGTGGTGGTGTTGTGATGCTGAGGTGGTGGTGGAGTGGTGGTGGAGTGGTGGTGTTGTGGTGGTGGAGTGCTGGTGGAGTGGTGGTGTTGTGATGCTGAGGTGGTGGAGTGGTGGGGGAGTGGTGGTGTTGTGATGCTGAGGTGGTGGAGTGGTGCTGAGGTGGTGGTGTTGTGATGCTGAGGTGGTGGAGTGGTGGTGTTGTGATGCTGAGGTGGTGGTGTTGTGATGCTGAGGTGGTGGAGTGGTGGTGGAGTGATGGTGGAGTGGTGGTGTTGTGATGCTGAGGTGGTGGAGTGGTGGTGGAGTGATGCTGAGGTGGAGGAGTGGTGGTGGAGTGGTGGTGGAGTGATGCTGAGGTGGTGGAGTGGTGGTGGAGTGATGGTGGAGTGGTGGTGTTGTGATGCTGAGGTGGTGGTGTTGTGATGCTGAGGTGGTGGAGTGGTGGTGTTGTGATGCTGAGGTGGTGGAGTGGTGGTGTTGCGATGCTCAGGTGGTGGAGTGGTGGTGTTGTGATGCTGAGGTGGTGGAGTGGTGGTGGAGGGGTGCGGAGGTGGTGGAGGGGTGCGGAGGTGGTGGAGGGGTGTGGAGGTGGTGGAGTGGTGCTGAGGTGGTGGAGTGGTGCTGAGGTGGTGGAGTGGTGCTGAGGTGGTGGAGTGGTGGTGTTGTGATGCTGAGGTGGTGGAGTGGTGGTGGAGGGGTGCGGAGGTGGTGGAGGGGTGCGGAGGTGGTGGAGGGGTGTGGAGGTGGTGGAGTGGTGCTGAGGTGGTGGAGTGGTGCTGAGGTGGTGGAGTGGTGCTGAGGTGGTGGAGTGGTGCTGTTGTGATGCTGAGTGGTGGAGTGGTGGTGCAGATATGTGTATTGTGGCTACCACCAAGCGCCTGTGCCAAGGTATATTTGCAGATTCCTTTGATGATATAACTTTCCTTGCAAAGCTACCAAATAACTTTTTGAAGTTGAAAGAGGCGCAGGTTGACATCATGCCAACAACAGTCTCGAAGTGTCTGTTAAAACTTTCAACGTGAAAAAACAACAAAATGCCCATGTTTTCCTCCAATGCCGTGCATCAAAAGGGTCACAACAGAAGCATGGCAGACGTTTCTGTGGTGGGGGAGAGGGAGGGGCATTGAAGCGAGGCGCGCACGCTTGGCCGAGCGAGAGGAATGCCACATGGCCCTCAGCTCGTGCATGTGCGCGGAGGAGCAATAAACAGTAAAGGCAGATGGCCTGGAGCATGCGAGGAATGCGCGCGTTACTGTGCGCAAGCGCTGGCTCAGGGCGAGACCTAAAAAGCGTGCCTTTCATTGCTATCCATGTGGTCTCTAAACGGACTGTCATGAAAAAACACATTGGGTAAAAACGTGAACAGTGTTTCAAAGCACAAATGCTTAGTTCTGCCAGGGTGAAACCCGGTTTCAGAAGGAAAAGTAGTAAACTTATGCCAGTCACGGCCAAAAAGCACCGGGCAAGTGTCTTTTAGATGCGAATTTGTCATCCTGGAGAACTCATTTTTAACATTACGCATATGCAACCGATTTTAGACACGGAGGGGCCTGGTGGTGGTGCTGCTGCGAGGAGCAGCTGGTGTGAGCAGTTCCCTGCTCTCAACACCATCTCCAAACACACGCGGGCCCCAGATTAGAACCCAGGAAGCAGCACAACCCTGGAAGGGATGCGCATGGGCGTCCGTTTTAAACCGGTCCCACTTCTTCCAGCAGCACAGGATAAAAGCTACTATCAGGTGGTAGTAGGGTGTCACTGCGGGATCCAGCGCCGAACTCTGCTGCGCCTATATTAATCACTGGCACGTCTTGATAAGCCTCAAGTCTGCTACAAACTGCTGCCGAGCTCTTTGGCACACGTGTAGTTGGCTAATGCATTCAAGAATGCTTCTCCGACAGGGTATTTGTGCTCAGAGCAGTGATGTCATGGCACACTACTCGAGTGAAAGCCCCCTGCCTCCTGCTAAGAGATGCGCTGGCACCAAGCAGCTTCGTGCAGCCCTTCAGTCAAACGCCCCCCAATAAAAACAAATGAATACCCATTACAGAGATATCATAAAACTCATAAAAGAAGCACCAGCTGCACAAGCAAGTATAAAGTTGATGTAATGCTGCAAAGGCCAAGTAAGTCCTCGTCTCCGTGGAAAAAGCTAACCCGAATAAAACCCAGACGTTTGAACTGGAAACATGAGGCAACACGCACAAAATAAAAACTGAAACAGACGTCCAAAAGTCCTATGATTTCCGGTTTAAACCAGGGGAGTGACCATGTCCCAAGGGGTGGTCATTGCAGCGTCAGGGAAACCCCGACCTTTTCTGAGGTTAGCATGGAACTAGAAAGGAGCGTAGTAAAGGAAGCATTACGAATAGCTACAAATGCCCCCCCACGCTGCAACATTACGAATAGCTACAAATGCCCCCCCCACGCTGCAACAATTTATCTGTCACCCCACAAGTTGTAACTGTAGGTAAACACTGCTTCCCCACACCTAAATATGACACCCTTGAAAAAGTTGTTCGTTACTATCATGACTTCTCATGGAACAACTTTGTCCAGTTGTGACTAAGAGCGGAGATAAAGGCCCGGGTAACTGCCACCACCATGAAATGCTTTATCCTGTGGTGTCTAGGCACATAAACTACATAGACTGACACCTCTTAAGTCTTAAGAGAAAAGCTGGCGTCATGGCAGAGTTTCTGTTTTGCTCCAGTGCGTCCCACTCGGACGTTTTGAGAGATAGGAGAATGAGCCTGCGAACAGGGGCAGGTGAGAGCAGACGGTGTGTATATGCTGTCTTATTTAGGTCTCAAAGGCATCACAGGGACACCACCATGGTCTGAGGGAACAATAGAGCTAATAGAGGAAAAACATATTCTGATTCTTAATTGGTTATTTACTAAGAAGTCATCTCACGTTTTGAAGGGGTGGCTAAGATAGGAGCTTTGGCGCTGCCAATCTGTGATGGTGCCCCAAACTGAAACCTTTGTGGAGGGCCCCCGTACCTTGGAAATAAACAAAGGGATTTAATGACGAATGAAGTGTCTCTTCAGAGGACGGAAACTTGGGAAAGGCTGACCGGGGTTTGAAGAGGAGAAATAATAATGATTCCTATTTATAATGGAACTTGATTCAGCTTAGGCCACAAGGTTTTTTAGAAACAGGAAAAACAAGATCAAACAAGCGCGCGCGCGCTGAAGATAAAAAAACACAAGCATTCGTGAGGAAGCGGGTGGAAGTGCAAACAGTGGCTTTTGCTGGCGACCAGCTTGCGTTCACGCGAGCGTCCAGATGGCGAGGGAAGCCATATGGCGCCTGATCGCGCGTGCACGCTCGCGTGAACGCAGGCTAGTCCGCAGCAAAAGCCACTGTTTGCACTTCCAAAAGCTTACTAAAAGTCTCGCCAGAGCAGCGCATGCGCGCTGGCTCAGGCGAGACCTAAAAAGAAGTTCCCTTAAAGTGAGCTGTGGAAGGACGGAAGCAAGACAGTCAGAGAGATGTTAAAGGGGCTATACGCCAGGGGGTGGACAAACACTAGCTGGACAAACTGGGACAAGGAAAGCCATCAAGTAGGAAGTAAGCATTTTCTTTTCACAAAATGTGTAGTGTTTTCCTCCTGGTCATATCCTTTGATGTGTTATTTTGTTACATAGAAAATGTTATTGCCTTGTTAACGAACATAAAACACTATGATTCTCTATTGGAAATGTGCAAGATATCATTTTGTTGTCATACTATTGTACATATTTATTAACATACACTTCACCTAAAGGATGTAATCAAACGTAAAACAATGGACAAAAGCAATCGCAGAAAAGGAAAATTAATTGCCTGTCTTTGTCCCTGTTCTGAAATCAATAACATAAATGGTTTAGATTTCCACTGTGTAAAATTAGATCTTTTTCTATGGGATTGCAGCTCCTGCATGACTGAGTTTGAAATCTAGATGATGGTGCTGTTGTGCTGGTTTGCCTACTATGGATGTTTTGTTTAAGCTAATAAAAAGTAAACAAATAAATAACAATTGAAACAATAAGGAAAAATGTAAATCTTGGAATTTTTTCCTGCAGAAGTTCTTTAATCAGATAGTAGCAGTATACGATATATATAACTTACATAGGATGGAATATAAGAACGCATGAAAAGGATGTCTAACATAACACTGCATTTGACCTTTAGCTCATTAGACACGCGCCAATGGAGAAAGCAAAGTTATTACGGAATTTCACCACACCTGAAAGAAAGCATGAAGTGAAGATGTTTTTTTATTAATCATTAAGGTGTGGTGTAATCCTATTTAAACCACACCTAAGAGCCTCAGTGCTCTAAAGAAATTAAGCCTGCGCTCAAACGTGTTTGTGTGTGTCTTCATCTATGTTTACACTTTGCTAACAAATTTCGATGAAAGCCCTTTCCTACTGTTTGGCTACTCAACATGTTGTTTCTGAGAAAATCCACAGACAAGTTCTCCTAATAGAATTAGGAATGGATCTCTGCCAGGTTGCTTGTACCAGGCTTACTAAACTTGGCGATGGGCAATGAGAACAAAGATTGCTCATGAATTTCCTCTTGCGAGTTGCAAGACCAGATCGGATCCAAAAATGGCTAACTGTGGGTCGATGGAATTCGTCTGGTCTGTCCCAATGCAGCAGTGACTTTTAGGCATTGGTTATCGTGTGTGACACTTCTGTCACCAGAGTGTGCATGCCAGCCTCCTGGAACTTATTTGAGGATTTTGGCCTACTACCTTAGCTGAAATGCTTCTCACTTCACCAATCTCATTGGCCGGAACACGCCACATTGGTGCAAGTGTCTCATGCCAGCACACAGGCTACACAAAGTCAGAATGTTACATGTGTGGATTTGGTGGATGGAGCGCCATCGCCTGTGGATTCAACACGTACTGGCTTAAATCGCTTAATTACTCCAATCCCTTTGAGCAGGGAGGAGATTTCTCCACGATGATAGATTATCCATGGTGATGCTGTTTGTTGGAGAGGATGTTAGCTGTTTTGAAAAGGCCCAAAAATGTAAGATAAGAGGTAGTAGGCATTTCATCTAAAGTATAACTCTTGGGGGCGTGGCCAAGATGGCGGAGGGTTGAGACGTGTTTCTCTACCGCTCCCCTGCCCACCGTCGTTAAGCACCGGCCCGGGCCTCCCGCGCCGTGTTGAGGCGCTGCCCCGAGATCCCTGGTGCCCTGCAGACCCTAGCGGACCTGTTCCCGAGAGCCGGTGGTGATCGGGAGGCCCCGGCGGGGGCGTGCCTGCCCGGGGATCGGGCCGCATACGGAGAGGAGACGCGACTCACGCGACCAGTGCCCGCAGAGACCCGCATCAGCAGCAGCGCACAGACGGCGGTGGCCGAGAGACGCTTGGAGCCGGTCCCGGGCCGATCCTGATCCCCCGCTGCAGAGCTGGTGTGACCGGGGACCATCGCACCACCGCGGCCTATTCCGCAGAGGAGGGCGCTTGGAACCGGGCGGCGAGACGCTGACTCTGGGGCACCCTGGTCGCCGGGAGGCGGTTCGGCCTTCGGCTGGGGCCTCCTGCACGACACGACTGGGCCTCCGAGGCCTAGCAATAGCAGCTGCAGGCCGCCCTCTGGAAACCCGCCGGAGTTTGAGGCGGCGCTGGGGCTGCCAGGAGGGCCCTAGCATCGCTGGACGGAGCGGCGGAGGGGGTGAGTCGCTTCGCGCTCTCTCCTGGTGACAGGTCCATGCTTGGGGGCTGTCCTTGAAGAGCCCATTGACAGGTCCTTGCAGCTTCTGCACTGCGCCCCGGCTGGGGCTGGCACCGGGGCGATCCTGACCCCCACGACGGAGCTGGCATAACGGTGGGAGACCGGGGGGCCCCGCACTACAGAGGCCGCGCTGCCGCAGGGAGCGCACCGGGCGAGGCGCCGGTCCACACCACTCCGAGCCTTCTGGAGGTCTCCTCCTCGCACCTCGGCCCTTCTGCCTGGCGGTCCCCGGGGCGGCTACCGACGTCGGTGCCCCCAGCACCACAGAGAGTCTACACACCGCACCACGCCTCTGGCCCTGCTCCTGTTGCATCGGCGGGGCCGCCAACGGGGGGGCTCAAATTTTCCCGGAGCAGCTACGCACCGGTCAACAGGGCGGGTGTGCCAACACTGGAGCTGAGACCGACGCCCTGGGCGGTGACACAGCGGGCGGCTTCCCTCGCCTAGGGGACCCCTCGTTGGGGACGGCGGAGTATGTCCTCTACCCGGGGCAAGAAAGAAAAACTACTCTTGAAAGAAAAGCCCCTCACGGACCTTTTTGCACGAGCCAGGAGTGTAGGGCCGGCTGAGACTCGCCGGGACAGCCCATCGGGACAGATGGCTGAAGCGGCAGACATGCCCGTAACCCGGGCCTTCTTGGAGTCCCTGTTCGCCTCCCTCCGGGATGATCTCCAAACAGTGAAACGTGATCTCACGGCAGAGATCAAAGATGTCCGCAAAGACATGGACGAAATTGGGGAAAGAGTGGCGTCCCTTGAGGCCAAAAGCGACACCCGTGATGAGGAGATGGAGGCCTTGCAACAAGAGGTGGTGAGACTTCATGAGCAGCAGGTGGACGTGCAGTCCCACCTAGAGGACCTGGAGAATCGCTCGCGACGCCACAACATTCGCATCCGAGGGGTTCGCACTGATACAGAGGCGGGAGACATCTTTACCTGGGTGCGGGAACTTTTTAACTTTGTCCTGGGCAGAGAGTCGGACACTGAACTCACGTTGGACAGGGCCCACAGGGTGGGTCCCCCGAGAGCTCCTTCGGCGCCCCCGGCAGACATCTTAGTATGCGTGCAGGACTACCGCACCAAAGAGGAAATTCTCCGCCAGGCCCGGCTGAAACAACCAATCACGTTCCGAGACCAGCCGGTGGCCCTCTTTTAAGACCTCGCTGCCATCACGCTTCAAAAATGCCGGATGTTCCGACCTGTCACCGAGGCATTGCGCCACAAGCAAATCTCCTACTCATGGGGCCATACGTTTTGCTTGGTGTTCAGGTATGAGGGGACCCTTTATCAACTACGCTCGCTCACTGAGGCATGCAGGCTCCTGGGCGTCACGCCTCCGGCGGAACACGACCCCGAGGAACGCACGGACCGGGAGGCCCCCGGCGGCCATGCACGGTGGCGGCGACAGTGCAGCCGACGCCGTATCAGGAAACCCGACCCGCAAGAGGTCAAGAGAGAACAACTGGCAGCTATAGAGGCGGTGCCGGGGGCTCAGAACAACGGGATTTCCTAGCAGGGCACCCGGGCTGGCGTAGTCTTTGCACTCCAGAGATGCCTGGTGGGCGGGGGAGGCGGGGGGACTAATATTTCTTGTTGGCCACCATTTCACCCCAACAACATTTTTCCATTCCTGATTCATCCTGGGATGACGGACTACTGAAAGATTGGGTACAACTTTTTTCTTTTTTGGCTTTTTTGGTGCCAGTTGAGCCCAAACGGTGTTCCCCTTCTTTTTTTCTCTTCCTCTTCTTTTGTTGGGGTCTTTTCTTCTTCTGCCTCTCTCTGGGCTTTTTTCCGACTTTGTGGGGCTCCAGTCCAGGCTTCGGGAAACTGCTTTCTCTGACATGGCTGTGTCGCAAACCCAGCGAGCGGCAGCAAAGCTTAGCTATGTGGCTACTGACTTGATATACCGATGATCTCCCCACTTAAGGTACTCACCTTCAATGTTAGGGGGCTTAACAATCCAATTAAAAGACGGGCCCTGCTGTCCTTTTTAGAGAGCACACATGCTGACATCTGCCTCCTCCAGGAGACACATCTCCTCTCCAAAGATTGCCATCGTCTCAAATCCCGAGCTTTTCCGAGCCAATTCTTATCCTCCATGACTACTAAAACGGCTGGGGTGGCTAACCTCGTCTCCAGGGCTTTTAGGGGAAGGTGCTACAGAAAGGGGCTGAGATCAAGGGCAGATTACTCACCTATCACTTTTCCATTGGGGGTCTCACAGTGGTGGTGGGATTGGTCTACGCTCCTAATGAGGGACAGGAACGCTTTTTGCAGACCGCCCGCCACTGCAACACAAGAACGTCACATCTTGATAGGCGGCGATCTCAACCTAGTGTTCAACAACGAATTGGACAGGTCCGCCCAACGCACCAGCCAGGTAGGCGCACTCTCCCACACAGGGGCCCAGTGGCTCCGTGACCTTGATCTCACCGACATCTGGAGACAACACCACCCACACTCCCAAGCCTTTTCCTACTATTCCCACGCACACAAGACGTAAGCGCGGCTAGATTATTTCCTGGGCACAAAGGCTATTTGTGCGGCCACCCTTGACACAGACATCCTGGTAGCATCCCTCTCAGACCACAACCCGGTGGCGATATCAATGACCCTTCCCCAGCCCGGCCGCCGCCCCGGACAATGGCGGTTCCGTGACAGACTGCTACATAGGCCGGACACAGTCACCCAAATGCAGCGCGTCATAACGGACTATCTCGCACACAATGACACTCAGGACACGTCCCTTGCGACGCGATGGGAGGCTCTTAAAGCCGTCGTCCGGGGGGAGATTATCGCTATCTCCGCCGCAGATAGCGCGGACCGGAAGGCCAAAAGGGGGGAACTATCGCAACGCGTTAGGGAGTTGGAGCAGATGCACCAGCGGACCGGAGCGCCTCGAGTGTGGCGTCAACTGTCCATTGCACGGAAGCAACTGCTGGCCCTGGACCAAGACAAGGCTGAATATGTGGCTTTGCGCCTGCGGCATGCTTTCTATACTGGGGGAGACAAATGCGGCCGCCTCCTGGCGCACAAACTCCGTGAGGCTCGGCTCCGGGAGGGCGTCCGGGAGATCACGCACAGCGCCGGTGTGTTAACCTCTGGAGACGCGACCATCGCAGACACCTTTCGCACATTTTATGCTCAGCTTTACGATAGCCAACACCTAGCAGAAGCCGACATTACCTCATACCTTTCCGGGGCGGACCTTCCGACGCTGACGCCGGAACAGGCGGCACACATCGAGAGGGAAATCAGGCCGGAGGAAGTGATCTCTGCCATAGCGCGGCTGAAGCTTGGTACGGCTCCGGGCCCTGATGGCTATACCGCTGCTTTTTATAAGCAATTTGGTGCTGTTCTCACCCCGTTATTGACGCGGCTTTTTAATTCATTCGCGGAAGCAGGGGCAATACCCCCAACTATGCTGGAGGCGGCGATAGTCGTCCTCCCTAAACCGGGGAAGGACAGAACGGCGTGCGGGTCCTACCGGCCCATATCGCTCCTGAATTTAGACTTAAAGCTTTACACCTCCATTCTGGCGAGTCGTCTGGGCCCTTACATGCAGGGACTGGTGGACCCCGACCAGGCCGGGTTTATCACACAACGGCAGACAAGCGACAATACGAAACGGGTGGTACACCTCATCGAAAAAGCTTCCCGTGTCCCGGGGAACTATATGCTGTTTACAATTGACGCCGAAAAGGCCTTTGACTGGCTCCATTGGCCGTTTCTTGAGCAGGTGTTATGCCGCGTGGGTCTCAGAGACAAGATGCGGACCCATATTTTTAACTGCTACCACTCCCCCACGGCGACAGTAAGGGTTAATGGGCATACTTCAGCGCCCTTCCCTATTCATAGGGGCACACGGCAGGGGTGTCCTCTATCACCCTTGCTCTTTGCTCTCTATATGGAGCCCATGGCACAGAGAGTCCGACGACATGCACACATCACGGGCATACGCTTTGGGGGGGCACCCACACTGTTAGCCTATATGCGGATGATGTCCTGGTTACCTTGACGATCCCAGACAGAGCCCTAGGAGCCATGCTGGGGGAACTGGATGCCTTCTCGGATGCCTCGGGGTTTAAAGTTAACTTCTCTAAGTCGACGGCACTGAATCTGTCCTTGCCACCTCACGAACAGGCGGACTTACAAGCTCGTTACCCCATAGCCTGGTCCGACGACCCGGTTCCGTACCTGGGCATACACCTGACCCCCACCTTACAGAGCATGAGAGTGGCCAATTTCTCACGCCTCCACGACCAAATTCAGGTGGAACTCAGGCGATGGAAACGTCAGCAGATTTCCTGGCTAGGGCGTGTCGCCGCTATAAAAATGACCATCCTCCCCCAAATCTTATTTATATTTCAAGCTCTGCCTCTACCCCCTCCTAAAGGTTGGCTCCAAAAGGTACAATCGGATCTCTCCGCCTTCATATGGCAGGGCCGTAAGCCCAGACTGAAACAAGCAGTTAGTTTTCTCCCTCCGCATGAAGGGGGCCTCGGGGTCCCTGACCTAGCCCTATACTACAAAGCAACGCAACTCCGCTACCTGGTTGAATGGAGTCGGGCTGAATCTGAGAAGAATTGGCTCTTCCAGGACCGGGCGGTCGCAGGCACTTCACTTAGAAAGGTCCCATTCCTCAAGAAGGCCCACCGGCCCCCCAACTTATATGCCTCACAGGTGACTCGCACAATCCCCATGGCCTGGGACCAGACGAACTTAAGTCACAACCTAACGTCCTTTCCCTCCCCCTTCACGTCCATCTTGGACAATCCGAAGTTCAGTCCGGGGCTGGATCAACACTCCTTTCGCCGTTGGCGGGAGTCTGGCTGCTGGGCATTGGGCCCTCTGTTCACCGATGGCGAGTTCGCCACATTCGAGCAGCTCCGGGAGGATTTCGCCCTGCCGGAAACGGAACGTATGCGCTACCTTCAGGTACGCCACTGGGCCCTTCATCCCTCCAACTGCCTCCAGGTGTCCAGACGCCTTACCGCGTACGAACAATGGCTCGTTACGAGAACATCGGATAGAAAACTGACCTCAGATCTTTATAAGCTCTTACAATCGAGATACACACACATGTACCATGCAGGGCGGGCGCGATGGGAAAGGAACATAGGGCGCGATCTCACTCCAGAGGAATGGGACGGCACCTGCTACAGGGCACGACACACAGCAACGCACGTTGGGCTCACAGAAACACTCACTAAATTGGTATACCATTGGTACTACACCCCGGAGCGGCTTCACCAGACCGACACGACACTGAGCCCGGATTGCTGGCGAGGGTGCGGTGGGAGGGGTACCCTGGTTCATCTTCTGTGGGTTTGTCCACTACTTCGGTCATACTGGACACATGTCCTGGACGAAATAGACAAACATCTCGATACTGAGATCCCTAGATTTCCTGCATACGTCCTGCTGGGGGTGCCCAACCCACTCACGTATCCCCTTAAGGCTCGAAGGGGGAAACAAATGGCTATTGCATTAGGTTCCGCAATACAGAACATATTAATCCACTGGAGGTCCCCTCAGATTCCTACACACACGGGCTGGTACCACCGACTCTGGCACGTCTTGGGGATGGAGAGGATCTCCCTCACGCTGGCCGGGAAGAGTGCTTCCTTTCATGAGCTATGGCAACCCTTTCTCACACTTCTCGCACAAGAGTTTCGGGAACTCACCTGCCCGAGGTACCTGCGCCTCTTACGCCTTACCTCACCGGAACCTAACCAGTAGCAAGTTGGAGCCCATACCTCGACGCCATTCACGCCTACACATTGACGCTAGCCTGGACCGGGAGCGGGTGGGGGGAGGTCTTTTTTCTTTCTCTTTTCTCTCTTTACTGTCGGGCGGTGGGTGGGGGTGAGAGAAGTTTGTGTTCCTCAGCATAATTTGCTTTGTTCACCTTATCACTAGGCCCTGCGTGGCCCTAACGTCATGCTTGCTTTCTCTCGCAATTGCTAATAAAAAAGAGTTCAACCATAAAGTATAACTCTTTCATTCCCCTCTTCCAACCAGAGTTGCCTCTCTTGCATCTGTTTTGGGCTTTATGTAGATCCTCGAACAAACATGCAACAGGATCTGATAGTTGAATGTCATGATTGAACTGGAATAACATAAACACAAAAAAGGTTAACTAAAAGTCTAGGCCGTTTACTGCTCAACCTAGTAATCCAAAAGTCCTTCTGAGACACTCTACAACATACAATGAGTTTCAGCTGGGAGCTAGGAACATTACATAAAGCTACTTATTTTATTGATTCATCATTTTTATTCAAAAAACCTTTTTTAGTAAAACACATATAAAAATGATTCTCCTAAAGTCCATTCATAAAATCCATGCCTGAAATGGACATATTTCACTTCTTCTCCATAGATGCATGCTCTGTGTACACATGTAACCCATGCCAGTTAAATGATCTTAGGGTATTACAATGTCAATGATCTTGGCACTTACCAAGACAATGTATCAGTGTGGTTGTGCTCCCTCTCTGTTTCTGAGCACCCAGAGTGTTTTTTTTTAGGTCTCGCCTGAGCCAGCGCACATGCGTTGCTCTGCGAGACATTTAGTAAGGGCTTTAAACTTTGGAACACACGCTCGTGCGTGTGCTTTTGTTTTCTTCACCCGCTATTGGCCTTTGCATGCGTCTTTCTAAGAAAGACAGCACGCAATTGGCCAAAGGCGGGTGCATGTCCCGCCTTCTTTCTCTTGTGGCCTAGGGTGCTCGGGAGCGAGCAGCAGCGCGGCCATATGCCATCTGTTTTTAATTAGCAGCATCGGCGCGCAGTGTGCCAGATGGAGGGCTGGCTGCATTGCAGTTTCAGGTTACTTGTGTTTTTTTTGTATTCGGAGTGCACTGTGCAAGCTTTTACTTTCCCTTAATGGGCGTCGGGTAAAACTTTTAAATATGACAACTTTTAAATATGACCTGTCACCCCCTGCACAGACACCGCGCAAAGCAGGTGCTGTGTTAATTAGAGAAATCTGTGGACAATTCCTCCATTGTTCTCCCTCCCGCCCCCATACATACCCTTCCTGTAGCTTGTTGTTCTTGGGAAACAAGACGCACAAAGCACTATTGACATACGGCCCTGGTGGGAGGGAAGGACTTCTGCAGTACCGGGACATCACACGCATTCCTTGTAATGCCACCAAACTGGCAATCTTTCTCTCAAGATTCGCAACCTCCATGAGGATGACTTAAACATCGGCGAGTTTCAGGAGGGAGCAGCAGTCGCATAAAAGGGCATCTTCTGTAAGAAGGTGGTAAATTACATGTTGGAGTCAAGCATGGGCTCCGGCTGTCGCTGCGTCGTCTCCTGTAGATGTTTCAGGCCTCCCACCAGTCACCATAAAGGTTATGAAGGCGACAGGCGGCCAAGTGCACTCAACATAAGGTAAGTGGAAAATGTTCCATTTTCTTTTGCATATGGGTGTCTGTCCGATTCGGGTCATCGTAGGTGTCAGGCGTTTTTCTGTTGCTTTTGTTAGATGTTCGACCTTACCCGTTTTCAAGTTAGAAAGGGCTCTGCTAATTTTCCACTGCTGAGGTTCCGTGATCCTCTGTCCCCACTGAAAACTAATTTGTCAACAAAACGTACATATTGGATGCTTCAATTTGCCAGATCAGTTGATTCCCTCTTAAGGCACCGGTGCCCATTGGTCCAGCTTGAGACTGGGTCTGCCTGTCAGTTATGGCGCCAGCATTCACCTGCTGCAGGAGTTGATTTCGGTAATAAAAGATCCGCAGTTTTGTCGTGATTAAAAATTATTTTGTCCACTCAGTGGAGCAGATGTGTATATAGTTAACAGTGTGGAGCTATGTTTAATGGAGCCCTTTATGCATAATTCTTTATATGTATCATAATTTTAACTGATTGCGCAAAGAAGGCTGTATCTCTGCATTGTTGTCTTGATGGGTATTTTAGCATTGCTACAGCAGTTTCTCTTTGCAGCTGAATTTGTTGAGCGTGATAACCGATATCTGGTGTAAAACTGTAAGCAAGCTAGATGGCTCAGTGAATTAATGGGCCCACTGGCATTAGCTGCGATCTACATATGATGCTTCTGGATCCTGTCAAGTCCAACTCAGCCTTCCAGTTCTTTGCTCTAGCTGGCTCCAGCACATTTAACTGCTGTAAGAGGCCTAACAGAATCCCACTATCGCCTCCTCAGTCTTAGGAAACCAACAAATTAGAAACAGACCATATGCCTTTCAATGCCTCTTTTTAATGAATGCCTTCAGGGGCAATAACATAACAATCTTGACCGTGCTCCTATACCGAGAGCATGGATTCAACATATACATTTTAATATTCACTTTTGCCAGCCTGATATTTTGTGAATCTTTTCTATGGCCGAAATAAACATTAAAGCCCTGAGCTTTGGTGTTGAGTCTGAGTGGGGATTCTGAACGCATGGAGTCTCTGAGTGCTTCTTCTGTGTTTTTGGAAGAATTTCCCCTAATATCGATAGGCTGTATCATCTCTTGACACAGATTGCATAGTAGGAAAGGGAAAGATGGTCAGTGTGTGCCTCTTGACAAAGGGCAAAAGGTGCCTCTGGTTGCACTGTCGGTGAGCAGACAGTATACAGAGTAAGTCACTTTGCATCATGACTTTTTTCACAGTTTCTTTTAGTTGAAAGAATACAGCCTAGCCCTGTGGTCCACCAATGAGTATCACAGATGTCTGAGTACTTACCTTGTTGGGTGGAACTTCACCTCGTTGGGTAGGTCACCATGAGGCACCATGTGCAGAATGGGGCTGCTTCGGACATGTGATTCAGTCAGAAAAATGAGCAGTTTCTTAAGGGCTTTGTTTTGTTTCCCAGCCTCTTAGATGTCAGTGTGACCTCGAACTAAGTTGATGTGTAACTGAGTTTTTTTATGTTAACCTGTCCCCCAGCAGACATTGACCACAAGGGAGCAAGCCCTTGTTGACCCGCTGAGCCCGCTTGAAATAGTACGGCGTTTCAATCGAATTTGTTGAAAGACATTGTGTCCCATGCATTCAGGCTTTTGCAAAGGATGAAGGAATGACTGACTGAAAGATGGAGGTCTCTGCTTTGCAGCTGTTCCCAGGGCTGACACTTAGCTAGCCTGTTCATAGGTAGCATGGCTGACATAATGCCATTAAGCCTCATCTTGTTAAGAATACAGGCGTGTTTGGTAAGTGAACCTTTTTGGTCCATCTTTCTGCATTAATGTTGTGTGTGCTCAAGACTTTTTTTCACTCCCTGGTGTGAGAGGTGTTCAATAGATCCAGCCTTCTAGGTAAATCATTGGCCAATCTCTAATTTGGCTGTTTTAGTGTGGTGCTCGTACACACCAACTGCTCATAAAGTGCAACAGGCGGTTTGTGTCTGCTTTTTCCACCACTGAGTCACTATTCTATTACAGAAGGGCCACATAATTACACTCTATTCAATGCAACATAAATACACACCACATAATAACACTGTGTCACATAATTACACGCCACATAATTACACTCTACTCAATGCAACATAAATACACTCCACATAATACCACTCAGTGCCACATAATTACAAGCCACATAATTACACTCTACTCAATGCAACATAAATACACTCCACATAATACCACTCAGTGCCACATAATTACACTCTACTCAATGCAACATAAATACACTCCATATAATACCACTCAGTGCCACATAATTATACGCCACATATTTACACTCTACTCAATGTAACATAAATACGCTCTACATAATACCACTCAGTACCACATAATTACAAGCCACATATTTACACTCTACTCAATGTAACATAAATACGCTCTACATAATACCACTCAGTACCACATAATTACAAGCCACATAATTACACTCTACTCAATGCAACATAAATACACTCCACATAAATGCACTCTATGCCACATACCACCAATCAACATAAATGCACTCCACACCATGACACAATTTCACTAAGCATAATTTCACTCAATACCACAGTTCCAGGCCACACAATTCAACTCCACACATTTCCAATACACACCACATAATTACACATCAGACAACAAATTTCAACTCCACAACTCCACAATCCACAACGTATCTCCCATCCACACCATTTAGTGGCACCACCTGAGCACCAAACATCACTCACCACCACCATTTTGCATCAGCGCACCACCTAAGCATCACCTAAACATCACCTAAGCATTACGTCAGTCTGCCCTCGGTATCTGGCATCTGTTGATTCTCCCAGTGGCGTAGCTAGGCACTCTGCCGCCCGTGGCGGTCCCTGCCTTTTGCCGCCGAGCGCCTAAGAGCCGGGGGGGGGGGGTGCTGGCGATAAATTTACCTGCCACCCCGAATTCTCGTACCGCCCCCTCCGCCCCACCCTTGCTACGCCAGTGGATTCTCCCCTAGTGTCCGTCCGCTGCTCGTGTTCTAATTAAATTACTGTTTTCCAACCTCCACTCCCCCGTTATTTATGTCCCACTCCCCCATAACAAAAAAAAATTATAACAAACAAGCATGAAAACAGGCAGGAAGAAGTTGCCAGCACTGCAAGTACAAAAAAACTAGAAGACATTTTTTATGTTAAAATCTTTTTTTAATCAGGTTGTTCAGTTGTATATAATGTCGTCTTGGTTTGTTTATAGGTAACAAAAATGCTTAACACTTTTTATTATAACTTTTCAACATGATGCACAGCAGCCACAATGCTCTACAACATAGCCAAAAGTTCTGGCTAAACACATAAGGTCCCAAAGGCGAGACCTATTGGCTATGCCAATGCTTGTTCTGACAAGCATCCTACAAGGCAGAATGTTCCTAACTGCAAAACCCTGGCCTGTATGGTGATAATCAAAATAATTTATTCCCAGGATGTCCTCAAGGTGCCACAAACTGGACTGCACCATGTTTTGTGTTGGGCTTAAAGGTGCAAATGAGATGAAGCCTTGTTTCTAATGAGGACCTAAAGGTGTAGCACCTGAATGTTGCAATGTTTCAGGATGGGGGTAAAAAGTGCAGTTATTGAGATGATACTCTTGTTTCAGCTAGAGAGCTAAAGGGGCAAAACCAGAATGACACTTTATTTCCAGTATATACTATTAAAAATCGGCCCGGGCACGCAAAAACAAAAGTGGCCCACATTTGCATATTGCCTTTCTCTATAACACTGCTTCGGCGAAGTTTTATAAAAAAGAAGGGGGGGGGGTCTCTGACAGAGGCATGTTTTCTTAACTTTACTTAGATAAAAATTAAATGCCCGGATTAGTTTACACTGGTGAAACACACCTGAAAACAAGTGAGGCCTGTCCTCGCTCAATCTGCATACATTAATGGGCCGGACCAGTGGGAGAAAGAGAGTGACACTTCTGCCCGTTGATAAAAGGGAGGTAAAGGACGCCCATCTGCCTCCAGAAAGGCCACTCAGGCACCCACTGGGCCGCTGGCGGCATCCGAACAACACAGACACCACCCAAATCGCCCCCAGGCTGCCCAAAAAAGCAGCCCACAGCTGGAACTCGGATACCGGCCCCTTGGCCATTGCCCGAGTGCCCGCCTTACCAATCTGACCCTGGCACTAAAGATTCAACACCTGTACATTGCCGTTTTTTAGTTTTGCAGAATAAAGGTACAATATCTGAATGTAGTCATCGTTCAGGTCAAGGGCTAAAAGTGAAACACGTGGATTTTCCGTGTCTCAGGTCAGGGGTAAATGTGCTACACTTTTTCAGAATGAGGACCAAGGCACAAGATCTGAATTACAGATGCACAGATTTTTCTTGCGACCTTTGAATACTTCTCACAAAAAAATACACAAAGGTCACAAAGTTCAATGCCTTTGGGCTTTCCTGCGATTATTTTAACTTTTATGACGTTTTTAATTGTGCATACTATTCAGTTTCTTCAAATAAATCTTTCTTGCCTCTGCAGGAACGTCACAGGAAACCTTTTTCAGGACCACGGTAGACATGGTATTCTTTGTGGGATACCTTTCCCTTGCACCTGCCAGGGTCACTTGCAGGGTCAGGCTGGCCGTACTGGGCATCGGTCGTTTCCCTGGGAGGCTGGAAGTGTGGAGCCTGTTTTGGACTAGTGGGGGCCGGTTTTGTTACTATGGGTCGGTTTTGCAGCAGTGCTGCAATATTGTCTCCCAGTAATAAAAGCAGCAGTGGTGGGGGCCGGTTTAGTTAAGCAGCAGTGCTTTACACTTGCACCCTCGCCCACCCCCTGCCCTCCTCACCCCCGGGGGCTGGTCCGATAACATTGCCAGGGCTGATTTGTGTTCTCAGTCCGGCCCTGGTTGCTTGTGCGAGAACGCATTGCATACGATGCACTCTTGCATAGAATGCTTGCCAGCTACATCCACAAGAAATATGCTGATAAGTGCAGGGACATAAACTACACTTGGGCATAAGTGTAGTGATAACAAGAAAGTCTGCAAACTATGCAAACACCAGTAATCAGGAACTCCGAAAAACTTTACTTGAGTGATAAAAAAACTTTTTACATCTGTAATCTGGATCATGTACAATATAAATGACAATAATAATAATAACTTTTTGGGGTTGGGGATTAAAGGCGCAACATCTGTATGATGCCATGTTTCATGAGAAGAACTAAAAGTGAAGTATCCAGATAAAGGTGAGGATGGCAGATATTTCCGAAGAGAAGACACTCAAGATTTAAAATTCTGAATATTGTTAGAGACTTGCCTGGACCATTAGAACCTCAAATTCCTGCTGCAATAATAATACTACAATTCGTCAACCTTGCAGCTTGACACAGAATTCAAGAGCCAATATTTTACTGCGCTGATGAACGCTATGAGTTAAAAAAAAAAAAAAGCCATATGAGTTAACATAGCATAAAGATACTCCACGTCTATATAAGTAGTGCATTTCTTGAGCATAGTGGCCATGGAAAATTGGCTGTCAGGATTAATTATGAGGCTCAAGGAGTTGGGACACAAGTAGTGTGTGTTAAATAAGGCATTATGCTTATGTGCTAAGTGAAGAATTATGGTTGCCGGCAATGTGTGCTAAGTGCGATAATGATAACAGTCCATTAAGATCCTCAAAGAGTTGCAACGGAGATACCCAAAAATTACACACAGCGCTTTCCCTTTGTAGTTTGAGTTTCTTATATAAATCTATGGCATTTCTTCTACCAGAATCAAAGGTGGCTTTTATAGTCTCCAAATTATTAGCCATCACCCTTGTTTGAACCAATTCCCCAGTTGCTCAAGAGGGTCCTATTTATGCTTATTTAAGAGAGGCCTATCCTGAAATTTTGACTAAATACTCTCACCCGGCCTGTGGCAATTATTTTTCTACCTAAAACAGGGAAATATGGCTTGCTTATCTTTCTAATAAATTTACCAAGTTTTCCAAGAGAGAATCCATTTTTATAAATGTTGTAGAGAAGAACTGAAACACATACCAGTCCAAGTAGTTAACTGTCCCTTAAATTATGAGTGACAGAATAAGTTGGTATTAGAACTGGAAGGTGAAGTGTTTGTGCATAAGAGCAAATGGAGTCTGGCAGATAGCATACAATTTATGTGATTCATACAGATAAGGGAGACTGCCAAAGTTAGAACCTTTCTTTCTAAGAGTAACAAGAAAAGAGGAGTTCCATATTCTCTGATAGAACACAGATGTTCTCTGTCTCTATTGCAGTAATGAGTGATTTTGACAGGGACCGCCAAAATTTACCTACATGATACTAGAAGGGAAACGTCAGCAATGGAGGGTGTCCTAGTAGCGAGTAAAAAGACGCAAATTTGGTCCTGAGAAAAAAGACTAGCTAATGCTTTGCAGTTTGTTGCTGCAAACATCATGATCCCTGTGACCATACAAAGTTATTATAACCAGTACCCATGCTGATCAATTCTGAGACCGCCTTCAACCCAGTAGATATTAGTCCGCGGGAAAGTCTCATACACTCCATTTCAGAGTGTGGGACCAGCTTCTTTTCAGAGCTTCACCTCAAAGTGAAAGACTAATGCTTTTTGTCAGAAAAGAGGACACTGTGTATAATCTGGCAATCTGGCCTCGACTGTTAAGTGAGGGTTGTCTCTATAATTCACACTGGCTCCCTTTCACTCTTAAGGCTCACTGTCAGAAAGATAGATTGTAAGAGATTTTCAGGTCCAAGGTTCATATTTCTGTTTTCAGAAGGAAAAAGCATGTGAGGTAGGGGGATTTCATGACTTGGCAAGAGTTCAGAAGACTTTTTCTGCTGTCAAATGAAATAAATCTGCTTCCGGGACAGCTGTGCAAGCTGCAGTCATCTAATGGGGGGCCACTCGGCTACTGTATAAGTGGCCCTGTGCTGGTTCCCACGCAGAGACACCAAAGGCTGTTTTTAAAAGGTTTGGTGCATATACACGAACAAATTTAGAAAATGGCCGTGAATTTCTTTATACTTTTTCTAAAGAACCCCATTCAGTCCTATAAGCGCACTCTAGATATATGCAAAGTCTGTGTGGAAGCAGTGACGCAGAAAGTTAGAGTTCAATCACATTAACGTTTGAAGCCGTGTCCGACATTGTGTGTCCCCTGCCTTTTTCCCGATTCGAGACTAGTTATAGACAATTCTGAACAGTTCATTTTGTAGGCGTTTCCCAAAGCATGTAATTTGGCGTGGGTTAATTTATTATAAGAGTCTGAGCCCTGCACTCCTTACCTACCTGCAGGTGGGAAAGAGAATATCTGGTGTCAATTCTTCACTGCATTCTCTTCAGACCTAAAAACAAATTCCTTCACAGCAGGCGGCTCCTCCGCTAAGGCGGTGGAGCATCGCCCCACTGCTATTTCAGCAGTGCAAAAAAAGAAAAAGAAAATGATAATAAAATGACGTTAATATCATTTTCTTTTTCTATGCGGGAGTCGGGCGGGGCTGGCTCCGTGGTGCCAGAGCAGGGAAGGAGTGGTTTGCACTCGCTCCCTACGTGCACATGATGGCTTGACCGGCCCTCTAGGGCCGTCCAAACCGTCATGCGCACTTGGTATGTTCTCCATTAGGCTGTGTTGCACATGCTCAGACTCCCCAAGCACTGCCTGAGCGTCCAAACAGGACGCTCAGACCAATCACGACACTGCTCCTACAGCGTCGTGATTGGCTGGGAGAGTCCGGGTAGCCTGGGTGCTTCCGGTGTTTCCAGCAGACAGAGGATGGGCGTGCAGTGGCGGGAGAGGTGTGCAGCAGGCGGCAGACAAGGTAAGTTTGTTTTTGAAATTTTTTTTTAATCCTCACCACCCCCATTCTGAGCGAGCCACCACTGAGTCCTGCTCCAGAGGGTATTGCACGGCCGTGAGGAAAACTGATCTTGCTGGGCACCCAATTACCTGCAGTGCAATGTCCTGTCCTACTTAGGAGAGACATATGACTGCAGGGAATCAGTACAAGAGAAGTTAAACTACACCTCAGGCATAGCAACACCTTGGCATTCTAGTGGTAGCATTGGCATTTTGGTGTCCACCCTTAGGCAAAATGCTCGGTCTGGCACATTGGTGTTTTAGGTTGGCCAATTGCGGCAAAATATGGCATGATACTGTCCATCCCTGGCCCTGGCACATTAGTTACAATTCCTCTCCTACAGGGTATCCACTGCATGATGGTGCCCACCCCTTGGAAACAACGTTGTCCTTAGGTTTTTGGGGGTATTTTTTGGCATACTGTGAGCTTCCAGGACAAGATGGTGCCCACCTCTGATATAATCCTGGCCCTGACATAATGGTGGTAATTCCAGGGCTCCTGTGGAGATGAATGGCATGATGATGATGCCCACAATTGGTATACTACTTATCCCAGCATAGTGGTTGGAATTAGTGGCACATTTTGGGCATTCATGGCAAAAATTGGTGATCTATGGGCATGCAAGGCAGTATATGTATATGTCGGGCAGATAAATATGCCAGTATTTGATGAAAACGATAAATTGATATTTGGGCAAGAAAACTGTATGTATAAACATTATAAAAGTGGTATTGCAGGACATAATTTGTGTTTTGCTAATGAAAATGGCAAGCTTTCATTAAGAGAATTACATTTATTTATTCAAAATGGAAAGTGTGCTGTTTTGGAGACAATATTATTGTATTTCCAAATATAGATTTAAAGCAGATATTTTAGTGATAAACAGTAGCACTGTCCGACACTTGGACCTGTAAAATGAGTGTAACCCGTCTGCTTCCGAATCTGCAAAGTCCCTGTAACCTGAGTTACTGCACTGCTAGTGAGCCTGTAAAACCTGTCCAATATTGCGGTACTGTCTAGGATTCAGAGACCAGTGTAATTGTTTTTAAATAGTTTTATTAATACTTAATTGAGAATCTACTTGGAAGGGGTAGGGTGGAAAAAGGAATGAAGTGAAATGTAGATATGTAAATAGCTGTTACGGCACATGATGGGACATGCAATATTGCATTTTCTACACCACCTGTTCCACATACAAGACATTTGGAAGGTGGCTTCTCTGAGCAGGACCACAGGGTCTACAGAGAGGATATGTGGGCATTGCTTTCTATTTTCATTACTCCTTATTACTTGAATAAGTCTGAGGGTTTCGGTTCTTGCTTTGTTGCTGGGATTTTGAGTATTGTGTTTGATTGAATCTAATGTGGGCTTGTCATTAATTAATGTATGTTGCTGCAGCAGGACCATTCATTGAATTTGCTACAATGTGTAAAAACTCCAGAAAGGGAAAAACTGGATCAAGGAGAAAGCTGAGGGCGCAATAACATTATTACCTCATAGTAATCTCATTTCTTCAGGTCCTATTTCTCTTTGTCGTGGCCCTTCTGTTTTTTTTCTTTCTTCTTCCCGGTATTGTGGCATTGCACTTGCATGGTTTGAGCTTGGAAATTATATAGAATGAACCAATGGTCAGAACTGTCCTTGAGCAGTTAACAGGCCAAGGAGCTTAATCACAATAAAGGTAAGGACCAGGGCTTTAAGTGGGATGAAAAAACTGGGGGGTCTCTCAAAGGGGTGTGGCCGATGTAATTAAGGGCATGGCTTAAGAACACGAAAGCCAAAAATCTGTGCTTAGCATAGTGTGCCGCCCAACAGGTATTTTGCTGTTTCTGTCATTGCATCCAGATATATAATTACAACAGGTAACATTACACCTACAACAAGCCAGGACTATTGGCTTTGTCAGTGGTTGTTAGTTGCATAAGATAAATAAGCAGCAACTATGGTTTTGCTGTATATAATATTGAAAATGCTTCAGTTCTGAAATGATGAGACTGAAAGAACTATAACACGTCATTTGAAGTTACCTCAAAGGCAGTGAAAGGTGGTACTGCTGCAGGGATAAGATTTTTTTCTCACCCAGAGGGTGAGGGCAAAAATGGAGAGCCCTATAGGGACCCGTCTCAGCCAGCCGCAGCCCATGCAGGTAGAGCGGCGGGGTGGTGGGGCCGGGTGGGGGGATTTCGACAGACGACAACGAGGGAAAATTAATTATTTATTTAATTTTTCCCTCGTCCATCGAAATACCCCGGCCCCACCGCCCCGCGGCTCTCACCTGCACAGGCCGCGGCTGGTCTCAGCAACTGCTTTTTAGGTCTCGCCTACGCATTGCGCATGTGCTGCATAGGAGGACCTTTAGCCGTCGCTCTGGTCATTTTCCAGCACACACTCGTGCTTGTGGCGGCATCCACCTTGCGGGAGCGAGCAGGGGTGCGCCACAAGCACAAGTGCAGTGCTTGAAAATGAGCAGACTGCGCGCGCGCGCACGCAGCACTCCCGGGCTCTCTCTCTCGCTCTCTCTCTCTCTCTCTCGCTCTCTCTCTCTCGCTCTCTCTCTCTCTCTCGCTCTCTCTCTCCTCTCGCTCTCTCTCTCTCTCTTTCTCTCTGTCTCTCCCGCTCTCTCTTTCTCTCTCTCGCTCTCTCGCTCTCTCTCTCCCCCTCTCTCTCTTTTTTTCTTGGCCGGTGCATGCCTTAACTCTTTCCACCCAATGCGTTGCCTTTTCTGCGAGACGATGCTGTCCCCCACTCCACCCTTTATCCTAGCATTATTAACAGCATTTCCTGTAATGCATCACCCACACGGCTCTTCTGTCTCTTCAATGTGTTCAGTGGATGGTGGGCAGCGCCAAATCCTGCAGTGGCGCTTCCTGGGACTCGTAGTTCAGCCTCTTCCGGAAGTTCCTGTAGGCTCGCGAGGCTGGGGTTCGGCTGTGGCAGAGTCGTCGTTCGTAGGCTCAATCAGGTCAGAGTCCTTTTCCCCCTACTACTGTGTGTCCTGTTCTGCTTTTAACGTTTGCTTCTTTCTTCGGTCGTGCACCCCCGAAGGCACTCTTGCTATCTTCATAGGAGCCTGGTCTCATCAATATTCGCCGTTCTTACTAGAGGGCTGCGGCCTCAATGCGCATTTTAGTGACTTTTCGTATTTTGATAGAGGAGGGGAGATTGGCCTTGCACCCAGTTCTCTGTTATTGTTTTGCGCCCGAGGAGAAATGCTCCAGCGGACTTGGTGCTATATGTAGTGAATGCTGTATGGAGGGTAGTGAAGAGTCTCTCTTCTCATTGTAAGCTGCCACTGTCTCCTTTGCATGCCTTCTGGGATCGTTCTTGTTAGCTATTTCGCACTGTTGCTCCGTTTGAAAGGTGTTGACGTGCACAGGGCACCTTTCCTGTGCCCCGTCTCGGTTCACATGTAACTCCTGCTTTGTTTCAAGTCCATCAGAACGCCCCCCTTGTCCCTTTGCATGCATGCTTCATTGTCTTATTGCACGTGCTTGCTTGCCGTTATCACCAAATAAAACTTAATTTCCAAATCACTGTTTCCGCCGTGTTGTTCCTCATCTATACTTAAAGTATAGCAATTGGATGATAAGGCGGCTGAAGCTACTATTTTATGGTGGTCGTCTAGTATGGAAAATAATTCTGGGCAGTGACTGTAAACATTCATGACTCAATTTCAGGGGGAAAAGTTAGTTTTACGGCCATTTGCGGAAGTCAAGCAGTATATTATAAACAAGCATTGGCATAGCCAATTGGTCTCGCCTTTGGGACCTTATAAGTGTTTAGCCATGCAACAGTTGTTGTTGCACCAAGGATATTGTGCTGCATAACTAAATACTTATAAGGTCCCAAAAGCTAGACCTATTGGCTATGCCAATGCTTGTTAGAACTGCCAGTGCTGAGCACCGGCAGGACCCAGCCCACTAAAAACCCTGGAAAGGGCTATAACAAGGGAAATTTAACTGTGGAATAATGAAAGTTACAGGAATGCTGCTGAGTCATTAACCAAGCACGGATTAGGAGACCATGACGCCTGAGTCTCAGACGGATTACGTTTTGACGTCTGAACCTCAGATGATCCAATTAATAATTATTTCCTGCAAACCGAAGGTACTACTTCTCTTTGCAGACCATAGCTGCGAGGAGCCAGAGTAAAAAATAACACCAATTTCAAAATGGGTTTGGATTCTTCAAGATGTATAGAGTTTGCTCCAGAAAACGCATTTGATCTCATCAAACAGCGAATTACAATCTGCAACATTGTTTCACATACAGTATACAAAATAGTGTAAACTACCAGCTGATGTAACAATAAAATGCATTTCAATAAGAAGGTAACTGACAAGATGTTATGCATTCAATAAAGTGATTAAGGGCCTGATTCACAAAGATTTTGCTGTATGTAGGCGGTACTAGTTTGCCCGGAGTACTACAACAGTAAATCCAAACAAAACCTTTCACAATCGGATCCTTAGTGAAAACCAGCAATTGATTGCTGGGACCAAAAAAACACAAAAGGACATTTTCTTACACAGTTGCCTCATTGGCTAAAACGCCACAACTGTTAACATGCCATTTCCCCACGTGCTCCGCTTGCATCATCTGTCAGTCATATTGGCACCTATTCTCTGGTTACTGTCCAGTTAGGTTTTGCTGCTATATTTCTCTCTTTCCTCATTTCTTTTGCACACACCTCTTATTTGCGGTTTGACTTCGCTATCGCGAGACTTAGGGGGTCATTAGCATGGCGGGCGGACGGATACCCCCGGGAAATGGGACCGCCCGCAATGCATGCGGCGGTCCCGCACATGCCATTAGGATGCGCCCGCCACACTGGCGGGCGCATCCGGAATTCCTGACATTGCGGCGGGCGGTGCTGAAAGCACCGCCCGCCTCAATGCCAAAAATGCAAGTTGTGCTTTTCAATGCACAACGTGACAGGCACCGAGCGGTGCCTGCCACGTTGTACATTGAAATGCAGGGGGTACCATAGGTACCCCCCATGTGCACCCACCACCCCCCCAACACTCCGGGGGCCTGCAACGGGCCCCCAATAGCAATTACTGTATGCCTTTCCATGGCGGCAACGCCGCCATGGAAAGGCACACCTCCGCCAGCATCATAATATGGATGGCGGTGTCTTGCAGACACCGCCACCATATAATGCCCCTTTTCCGCCGGTCGACGAGTCGACCGGCGGAAAAGCGGCGGACGGTCTTTCCGTCCACCGGGGTCCCCCCCCGCCATAGTAATATGGCGGGGGGAAAATGTGTGGCGGGCGGAGGAAAATAGCGGGCGGATCGCCACCGCCATACGGGCGGTGGCGATCCGCCCGTTATCATAATGGGCCCCTTAGTAAGTTACTTTAGTGGTCTGCAATTACCTCAGTAGCACGCAACATTGGCGTCCGGTTCCCATAGTGCGCCTTTGTGCTAACACGTTTTATGCATACAGCCTTTCCACTTTCTAAAATAGGCAACATCTGGACCTCAACCGTTCTGCTTGGCAATTAGCCAAATTTTTGATTTACCGAAGCAAAACAATCCGCTCGGCGCTTCCAATCAAACTGGCCCTATGTGAGACGGGTAGAGGAACATGCTAAGAGTAAAAGGCAGTCAAAGCGAGAAAGAAAGAAGCAGAGAGGCTGGAGTGGTTTTGAAATAAAGGGTTGGCCTTTTACCAGACTCACTGAATGGGCAGGGTTTAAGGAAACCTGTCTGAACACAGTTGACATAACACATTCGGGCTAAGAAGCGGCCTGACAGCACAGCCTGTGCATGATATACAACGTGCTAGCTGTCAGTACCATTAGACTGCCTGCAGGGAGAGGCCTCGCGCCGGCACGGCTGTACAGTGTCATGCATAGTGAGCGGCCTGGGGCATCTGCGGCTCGAAGTGTTTGTAGTGCGCGAGGAATACAAAGCAACTCCCTTCAGCCACACCGCCGCCTGTGGCAGTCTGACACAGTTCCTTACACCAGAAAAAATTCTTTATGTATGGCTACATTGCAACATTTGACCTACTTGTAATCGACTTTGGGGCCGATTCACAAAGCTCTTTTTGGACGTAAAATTACGTTTATACCTTAAAATGGCTCAATTTTACACCTGCCAGGAATTCACACAAGGATTTCTGGCAGGTCAAAATGGTATTATTACTACGGATTATGCCGCTAAAAGTACGTGACAGAGTGGGCAGTGGTCAGATGAAGGTATGGTTTGCTTTTAAAGTTTGTAAACACCCGTAGACCTGTGAGTTTGCTTGCACTCGCAACCTCCTGTTCGATCCTTTCCCACCCTGGAAATAGCTGTTGTTTTACTCAAGCAAATGGCTGGAGTAACTCCCCTTCCAGGGATGAAAGTGGAACACGACACCTCCAAATGTGGGGAGGTTGTAGGGGAAGGGATTTCTCCACTGAAAATTGTTTTCCTTGTGGAGAAAAAAAAAAAGAAAGGAAAAATGTGCAATTGCACATTGAGTTGGATTCCCCAGGGTGGAGATCTACACTATATACAATACCACAGTGGTCTTCAAACTATTTAATGCCGCCCCCCCCAAGTGGGAAAAAAAATCATCAGGCCCCCCCTCAGAAGTCTTCACAATTATTTTATTAAATTGGCAATGTTTAAATATGTCTATGCATATTTAAACATTGCATTTACGTTCTGTTACTGTTTTAAAATGCAATCAAATACGAGATTGCCAAACATACTGTTCTGGTCAGGCAGGCCTTACTAACACGTACAAGTATCCACAGTGTGACTATTAGAAGTGGGGGTGGGAGGTTTGAAGAACATTTGGAATCCCTTCCCTTTTGACACCTTCTCCCAGCTAGGATATAAATAGCAAACGATGTTAGTGATGGCCCATTACAGAGTGGCTTGGTCCCACTCATTTTTTCCAGCTTAAAACAAAGCACTGTTATCACAACAATGCTTCTTTTGGCCAGAGCCTGTCGCCCCCCCCCCCCCCCTGGGATCACTTGAGGCCCCCCTAGGGGGGCCGCCCCCCAGTTTGAAGAACCCTGCAATACCATAATGGGGAAATTGAAACCCAGGGAACATGCAACAGAATATTCTGAGTAGTACGCCTAGAAAACTGTGGTTGGTGCAATTTTCCAGAGATACAGAATGTTTGTTAATTCCCAAAAATAGCAAATTGCATCTGTTCATAAGGTGCGGAATAACTACTTTCTTTTAGGAATCAAGTCCTTTTCCATACAAAAACTTCATATGCAATTTTAGGACAAGTTTGTATACTTAAACTGGCCTTACCCATTTTGCTCACTCCATTCTGTCATTCTGCATGCGCTAGTGCATGCGTCTCGCTTGCAAGACACTATTGTGTAGAAAATCGGCTTGGAGACTGCCCATTGCTTATCTTTTGTGTGCTCCAGTGTCACTCTTATTTGCAGCCATCTTAATTGGAAAGTGCAGCCGAAACTTCACATCCGATGCCTGCTGTGGAGCAGGGACCAAGCACAGGTTAATTCAACTTAATCCGTGCCCGTCGGCTGCTCCCAAAGTGGTTCAGGTACTATTTCTGCCCCAGCTGCCCATGTCTGCTGTTCCCTCCATAGCCCTTTTTAGGTCTCGCCTGAGCCAGCGCTTAGCGCTGCTCTGGCCGAGACATTTAGTAAGTGGGTTTTTGAAGTGCTACCAGAGAGGCTTTTGCTGGCCTCCAACTTGCGTTCACGATGGCGTGCACGCGCGCAGCTGCCATCTGGGTGTTCTCTAATGGCTCCTCTGCGCACACTACCCCTCCCTTCTCAGAGGCGCCATCTGGCTTTCCTCTCGCTCGGACAAGCGCTTTAATGCCCCTCCCCACCACAGATCACGTCACCATTGCATCTGCATTTGCCTGTGTTTTGTCAGCAGACGAGGAGTTTTTACATTGCTCATTTTCTTTCTTTGCATCAGAGAAGCGCAATGGTGCAAAAGGCAATGTATCTTTTGAATTAAAGGAACAGATCACGTCACCACTGCTTCTGCATTTGCCTGTGTTTTGTCAGCAGACGAGGAGTTTTTACATTGCTCATTTTCTTTCTTTGCATCAGAGAAGCGCAATGGTGCAAAAGGCAATGTATCCTTTGAATTAAAGGAACAGATCACGTCACCATTGCATCTGCATTTGCCTGTGTTTTGTCAGCAGACGAGGAGTTTTTACATTGCTCATTTTCTTTCTTTGCATCAGAGAAGCGCAATGGTGCAAAAGGCAATGTATCTTTTGAATTAAAGGAACAGATCACGTCACCACTGCATCTGCATTTGCCTGTGTTTTGTCAGCAGACGGGAGTTTTTACATTGCTCATTTTCTTTCTTTGCATTAGAGAAGCGCAATGGTGCAAAAGGCAATGTATCTTTTGAATTAAAGGAAGCCGAAGCAGAGTCTATACATGTTCCTGTTTTACAGACACTGCGCGCACTACCCCTCCCCTTCTCAGAGGCGCCATCTGGCTTTCCTCTCGCTCGGACAAGCGCTTTAATGCCCCCTCCCCCACCACACATCACGTCACCACTGCATCTGCATTTGCCTGTGTTTGTCAGCAGACGAGGAGGCCACCACGGACGCATACAGCAAAGAGTTAAACAGTCAACAAGCCAATACAATGGGCTAGGTTTGTCTCTGCTTAAATGCATTCATTTTAAAGTCTCGCTAAGTACATAGTCTGTCAAACATCTTCCCCTTCTCGCTCAGCCTTGCACATTCTTGTCGCTGTGCAGAAGGCAGCATAATGCATATCTATCTGTGCCTAGAGTGTAATTATCTACACAGCGGGATGTACAGATTAAATTCAAAACTCGTCTAAGCATCACTCAGCACCAACACAGCATCACTCTGCACCACCACAGCATCACTCAGCACCACCACAGCATCCCTCAGCACCACCACAAAATCACTAAGCACCACCTCAACACCACTAAACACCACCTCAGCATCACCAAGCACCACCACAACACAACTCAACACCACCTCACCATCAATAAGCACCACCACCACAGCATCACTAAGTACCACAACAGCATCACTAAGCACCACCACAACACCACTCAGCACCACCACAGCATCACTAAGCACAACCTCAACACCACTAAACACCACCTCAGCACCACTAAGCACCACAACATCACTAAAGCACCACCACAGCATCACTCAGCACCACCTCAACACAACTCAACACAGTCTCAGCATCACTAAGCACCACAACACAACTCAGCACCACCACAGCATCACTCAGCACCACCACAGAATCACTCAGCACCACCACAGAATCACTCAGCACCACCACAGCACCACTAAACACCACCTCAGCATCACCAAGCACCACCACAACACAACTCAACACCACCTCACCATCAATAAGCACCACCACCACAGCATCACTAAGTACCACAACACCATCACTAAGCACCACCACAGCACCACTCAGCACCACCACCACAGCATCACTCAGCACCACTAAACACGACCTCAGCATCACTAAGCACCACCACCACAGCACCACTAAGTACCACAACAGCATCACTAAGCACCACCATAACACCACTCAGCACCACCACAGCATCACTAAGCACCACCTCAACACCACTCAACACCACCTCAAGCATTAGCATAGCCAATAGGTCTCGCCTTTGGGGCCTTATAAGTGTTTAACCATGCAACAGTTAATGTTGTTGCACCAAGGATATTATGCTGCATAACTAAATACTTATAAGGTCCCAAAGCGAGACCTAATGGCTATGCCAATGCTTGTTTTTCTTGTTTCTTTTTACAGCCAAGTGTTGCGCTCCTTAGTTTGAGTCTACTATTGTTCCTGGTTCTGTGATTGTTGGAGAGGTTGTTTGTCTATCTGGTACGTTCGTGAGAGGGGCCTCCTGAGCAATTTGTCAATGACGGGTGTAAAAAACAAAAAAAGGAACATCTTGAAATGTCCACACTGCATAACCGCATACTTGTTACCCCTCTGGTTTGTCCCATATGACAACCTTTCAGTTAGAGTTGAATGTCGATAGTTTTTTCCTTGCGCCATGTGGAAGTCTGGGCACCTCCACCCCCAAAGCTCACTCGATTCTTTAGAGTTGATGCCATTTGCTTTTGAATTTCGGCTTTCTATAAGACTTATCTTCCTTCAAAGTGTTAAACTGCTACCCAGTGCCCACTTTAAAAAAAAGTTATTTGCTGTATAGAACTCGATCCTTCCTTTGCAATGTGAACATGGTAGCGTTATTCAACTCCAAACATCAACAGTGTGCTTTTTTTTGTGAGATACAAATTGTCAGATTTAAGCAGTTCAAGCATTTCTCTTTTCTATCAGGCCGTGTTCTCTTAACAAGAACTGGCAAAGCCAATAGGTCTTGCCTATACGAGAGCTATTGTCCATCTCAATCTCTTTTAGCCATGTTGTACAGCACTGCAGCTGCTGTGCAGCATGGATGAAAGTTAGAAAAAAGTGTTAGGCCATGTTATAGAGCTATGAAAAAAGGGCTATGGTGCGCCCAGCACTGGCCGCATTATCCAGCCTTGTTTTCTAACTTTCGGCCATGCTGCACATCAGCCATGCTGCTGTACATTATGATTAAAAGACATTGTCAAAGCCAATAGCTTACGCATAAGCAAGACCTATTGGCTCTGCCAGTGCTTGTTAAAAAAGTTCTCAGAACTGGTTTGTTAACCATACTATAACCACCTATGCAAAACTCAAGAGCTATATAATTGGCAAATGTAGCCACTCCAACAGCACTGATGCTTCACGCCTGAGAATGGACAACTGCTCCCCCTGAAGAACAATAAAAATGTAAAAGTTCTACAGCACGCACATGTAAGCACAAATGACATCACTAAGGTGATGGCTATGGCCTGGCTCAACAGTAACAAGCCACAGAACCATCACTAGCCCTGACATTGAAGAGATCAGTCTTCACGTACCCAACTCTTGACACCAGATCACAGTTTTTGGTTCCTGATGGGCTCCATAAAACTATGACTTAAGTGTTCAGGTGTAGTGACTAGAGTTCATGCTTAGAACATTGGGTACTCAGTTACACGCTGAGGAATAAAGACATGTAATGCTTGGCTCCGTGTCTGGCGTATTCATTTACGAGTACCCAGGATGAGGAGGATGCTACAACGGGTGACGAGATAGGGGACATGTAACCCGAAGATCGACAGTGCTCTCCCAGAGAGTTTGCCATTGTCCAGCAAACTGCTCATGCTTGCTGGCTGTGCCTCAGCCGAAGTGAAGTTCAGCGTTTGGCATGTGGAGTCAAAGCCCAACTCCAGCCACTGTGAAGCATTTGATGATAACGAAAGCCTCACTGACAAGTTTACTCATCGTTGGACAGAAATCTGTGGCTGTGAAAGAGGTACTGTGCCACTACGTAACACTGAGATATAAATTGTATGCAACGATAACACTAAAGGCAGAACCAACCAGGTACAAACAAGCGCTGGAAGCAGCGACAGATTAGGGTGAGGAAGCGCAAGCAGTGAAAATAGCCAAATACAGAAAAACGCTAAAGGCACTGAAAACCAGGTTGAGAAGTTACTGTGTTACTTACTCAAACGCTGAGTAAAGAGAGTCATCATACCACCACTGTGGGCACCGTGACCCAAATAGAATACCCGGGGTTGTAAATACAGAGCTGTTGATCCCTAAAGCGGACACCACCGAAAGTGCTGGGTGCATGCTGCACGACTCGAAAGTCATTTCAGAGTTGAAAAGCTCCTATGGCCACTCAAAAAGAAGGTCTACCCGTTCAGAGTGGCCATAACGACCCTGAAGCAAGCATGCCGCAAGGACTTGCCGATGGTATGACTGGTGCAAGTCTAGGTGAGCAGCATAGATTCTCAGCGTCAGTAAGTTCAATCACTGGTTATACAGCTGCCGCCTTCATGAAACCACCACCGCCATTCGACACTGCTAAAAAGCAGAACATTGGTGGCAGATTGACTGCGTGGATAGAAATGATTGATGTTTGATGTTTTGATGATACACTGGAAGAAACAGACAACACAAAGATTGTCAAATATCTAAAAAATATTGCCGGTGAAGGAGCAAAAGAGGTAATCAAGAAATTACAGTGAACTGACAAAGTCACATACCATCAAATTAAAGACGCATTAAATCTCAAATTCAATCCAATGCCGAATGTCGATTACAAAAGATATATTTTCAGTCAGGAATAACAGAAAGCTGGTGAAACAATCATAACATTTGTTGAGAGACTTGATATGCTTATCAAACACTGTAATTTCATTGAACTCAATGATGAAGAAGTTGTACGTCTACGATTTATTTACGGATGTCTGTCAGATTCATTCAGATGATGAATGTTGAGGGAAGCCCTTAGTCAGGAGCAAGTTCTCATGGCTGCCAGAGCTGAGGAATGTGCTGATTGACAAGCTACTGACATGGAGGCTGGAGGTGCCCAGAACGAGTCAGCCATGAACATGAAAAATAAGGAGAAACACAAGGCTGAAGGACAAAAAATGATGTCTCTAAAGAAAAAGAAACTGTGCTTTACATGTGGATTTTCGTTCCCACACAAAGGTAAATGTCCCGCTATTGGACAAGTATGCCAAGGCTGTGGGAAGGAGAACCATTTTGTAACGTTTTTTTAAGGCGGAGGAAAAGCTAAGTGTGTCATGACAAGAAAACAAAATGGACGCCCAAACATTCCAGAAGCGATATTCTACACACACCCACATGGCCAAGCAGCAATATCTGCTGAGGCAAATCGACACTATATGAAGTTGATCGTCGTCTAAATCTTCGTCCAAGAGTTTTTCAGTTTCATTGTCAAGCGACAATGAGGAAGAAGGATGTGCGATGTCGATGTTTACTTCAGAAAAATGTGCGTATGTCAGATTGACTGCATGCAGAGAAGAATACGAATCAAAGAAAAGTCGACAAGTAAAATCACAAAAGTCATTCAAACATTGTCCACAAATTACACTAAAAGTCAACGGTTGCTCCAAACCATTTATTATTGACAGCAGTGCGTCAATAGACATCATGCCTGAGGAGAAAAACAATGAATTGTCTCCATAGCCTCTTCTCACACCATCGAAGACTAAAGTGTATATGTGGGCTGCATCGATGCCATTAAAGAGTGAAGATTCATTCGAAACAACCATGAAACACAAAAGGACAAAAATGCAAGCACCCATTCCCGTAATTCAAGGTACTACGTCAAGTGCCTGTTTGCTTAGTTTCAATACTGCTGCTGATATGGGGATGATATCTGTGAACTACAACTTGAATGCTCATCACAAAAAAGTAAGTAAGTTTCCGTTGTTGTTTCATGGATTGGGGAAACTTAAGACCATGAAAGTGCAACTGCATATCAATGAGGACAGTTATCCTTTTGCTCAAAGACATAGATGGCATTTCATCTATAATACGCATTTGAGCAAGAGCTTGAACCATTACTAAAGCATGATATCACTGAGCGATCTACTGGTCCAACTCCATGGGTTTCGCCCAAAGTGGTAGTGCCCATAAAGGACAGTGAAGGAGCTTTGTTGATATGCATAAAGCCAACAAGGCAATTGAGAGAGAATGACATCGCAGTTCGCACATTGCTGACATGATCACACAGCAAAATGGTGGCAAGGTCTTCTCTCGCCTTGATCTGAACAAAGGGTATCACCAGTTAGAAGTCACATTACCATCTTTTCTACTCATATTGGTGTGTTCAGATAAACACTTACGTTTCGGTGTGTCATCAGCTGCCAAACTGTTTCAAGATGTCCTTCGACGTATCATACAACCTGTCATGAGTGTTTTTAATTACAGTGATGACATTAGACTTCAGAGCTACACAAAAAGAACATAATAAAGCTCTTACACAAGTGTGTCATTTATTTGCTGATGCAGGTTTACCTTTAAATGCTGAGAAATGTGAGTTCCACATGACAAAACTCAAATTCTTTGGCCATATCTTTTTCGATGGGGGCATGACATCGGATTCAGCCAAAATACAAGCTTTGTCAGCCACCAATCCCCTACAAGATGTTACTATCTTACATTCATTCCTTGGCATGGGCAGTTACTGTACCAGATACATACATGATTTTGCCACAGTATGTGTTCCTTTAAGAGACTTAGCAAAAAGAAAACCTTCATTTTACTGGTCACATGAATGTGAACAAAGTTTTAAGAAAATCAAGCCTGCAATTGAGAATGCCACTCAGATGACCAACTTCGATCCAAGGTTGGCCTAATTTGATCCAAGGTTCTTGATGACGCAATCTCGGTCAGGTTGGGCATGATCCTTGCCCAAACAGTGGACACCCAAATGCTCGAAGGCATATTGTGGCCTATGCAAGCAGAAGTTTGCCACAAACTGAACGCGCCTATTAACAAACCAAAGAAAGAAAGCTTAGCAGTGGTGTGGGCCTGTGAACATTTCCACATATTCCTATATGGAAAACCTTTCACTCTTGTAACGGATCATCAAGCATTGCTTACCATCTTTGGCACCCCAAAAGCCAAGATGCCTCCTAGAAGTGAACTTTGGGGTTTGCGACTACTGGAATATGACTACACTATCATGCACTGACCAGGAAAAGATCAAAACCCTGCTGACTTCTTTTCACAAGTGCCAGTACAGTGCCCTGGTACCCCTTCTAAAGCAGCTGAAGCCAACATTAACTTCATTCATGAAAGATGAACTGAACTGTCTGTTACTCTCAAAGGTGTTGTCTTATGAGGTTCAAGAATTGTCATACTGGAGCGTTTGCGACAACAAGTAATTGAAGTGGCCCATGAAGGACATTGTGGAATTGTTGCCACTAAACGAGCTCTCTGAGATCGAATTTGGTTTCCATATCTTGATAAAAGAGTTGAAAGAGAGCTGAAGGTCTATCATTTGTGCAATTGATTATTTCCCCAAACCACTCAATAAGCCTTGAATATGTCTGATTTGCCAAAACATGTATGGGAGAGAATCGCTGTTAATTTCTTTGGTCCTCTTGACAATGGACATCACCTGATGGTGGTTACTGATGAATACTCCAGTTTTCCATTGGTAGAAGATCTCTCATCAACCACTCAAGAAGAAGTCATTGAGAGGATATATGACATTTTTGCAACATGGGGTGTTCCTTTAATTCTAAAGTCTAACAATGGCCCACCATTCAACAGTCGAGAATTCAGAAACTTTCCTAATCATCTCAATGTGAAGCATCAGAAAAGCACATCTCTTTGGCCACAAGCAAATGGAGTTGTGGAACGCTTTATGAGCACACTTAAAAAAGACTATCCAGCGTGCTACATTGGAGAAGCTTGATCTGAAATCTGCTCTCCATGCTGTTCTTTGATCTTACCGATAGACTCCTCATTCAACGACAGGTGAAACCTGCCACCCTGATGTTCGGGAGAGCCATGAAAACCAAGTTACCACAGTGGACCAACAGAAGATCTACAACAGATGGTGAACTTCGTCAAACAGACTGGTGCTGTAAGCAAAAGATGAAAGTATATGCGAACAAGCGTCAATGTGCCAAGAACACTTCTGTCAGTAAAGGTGATTGAGTATTGGTTGGACAACAGAGAACTCGCAAATCTGATGCTCCCTTTGATGATGAACCTTTCAAAGTTGTGGCTAGTAAAGGACACATGGTGACTGCTCACCGTCCTGGAAAGTCCATTACACAAGATTCTGTGCACTTCAGGCATTTGCCTCAACATTCACCAGTACCCGATGTCAGAGATGAGACTGGTTTGATTGAGACTGTAGAGAGCTCTTTGACTGCATAGGCCCCTACATCACCCAAGCCAGTCATGGACGCTTCTCTTCTTTCTTCCCAGCATAAGAAGAAACAATCTGGGCATTTGGTTAGATCTCCACGATGACTGATCGAGGAGTTGTAATGTACATATATATATATACATGTCTGTAAAAAATGTTTGGTTTTTTATTTAACAAAGGGGGAGATGTAGTGTCTCGTGAGCTAACGATGACGGGACTTTTTTGGTTCCTGATGGGCTCCGTAGAACTATGACATAAGTGTTCGGGTGTAGTGAATAGAGTTCATGCTTAGAACGTTGAGTTCACAGTTACATACTAAGGAATAATGACGTGTAATACTAAGCTCCGTGTGTGGTGTATTCATTTACAAGTACCCAGGCTAGGGAGGATGCTACAATAGTGACTCAGGTCAATGAGAAATCTCAGAACCACGAAGGAAAGGGGCCCCAGACTCCCGAAGTAGTAAGAGGTCATTGAAATGGCAGAAGTTTGCTATACCGATGGTGGTAACATAACATTCCAAATGATTTCTAATGCATCAGTTTGCATGCTGGTTTACATTAATTAGGAGTAGCCAGGGGTAGCATCTGTGACCCTTGAAATCTCCTGTGGTACTGCCTGGTTGTGTCCTTGCTACCTGTGGTCTCAGGGTTCATGAAGGCAACAGCAGGAAAAAAAGCATGTACAGCACTGCAAAGTCTGCTTTCTGTATTGTCTGTTTCCTGCCCTAGCCATTCGGACGAAACTGGAATCTGTTGAGGGGCTACGGCTGAGACAAGGGGTAAACCCCATGTGAGATTGGGAGTCGAAGCGTGCAGGACATCACTTCTGCTACCACGGGCATTTTGGTCACTCAACATTCACGCCTTCTGGGTTTTGGATGTTTGCTAAAGTTCTGTGTATAAAATTGGTTCTAAATGCTATATTTGTATCTGGTTTCTGGTGTAAAATGGTGTCTACTGGTTCTAGTTAGCATTTTTATTTAATAAATGTCCTTTACAATTTCAAAAGCAGATATAGAACAACATACAGGAACAAACTTGCAATAACTGCATCGAAAACAAATCAATTTTGAATGGAATAACACCATGGGCCTCGGTCATTCCTTAGAAGGCGGGCTGTCTGCCCGCTACATCAGCTGAGGCCTCTGCTCCCATGGCAGAGTACTGCCTGCCTACTTAGAGATTCCCACCTGCCTAGTTGAGATCTCTAATCCTATAGTTTAACTGCTTCACCGGTGGCTCCACTATAGGCTGAGTGAAATGCTAAGCTGGTGCCATGTTGGTTAGCCCCAATCGGCTATTATATATATCAAAAACAGACTCCATGATCTGAGTTTTTAAGAAAAAAACAAGCAATTAATGGCCTTGATGCCTTTCACATTTTTTCCTTGTGCGTTGTGGCCATTAATTGATTATCCAGCCGAAGACTACCATACATCCGGCAGAGAAATCTAGTGAGAACAGCCCCCCTCTAAATAAGGCTGACAACCATGATTATGACTGTGCAGTGGTGGATGGGTTACCAGGTCAATAGTGAGGCTCCACCAGTTCAAATCTAAATGGGGTTGGGAACAGCAAATTTTGCAGGCCAGGTGAATGTCCATTTATGGTGTTTTACCCACTGTGACAAACATACAGGTGATCCCCAGTGTTTCTTCATTATATTCCTTTTAACTTGTGTAGGAAGGTAGGATCTGACTGCATGGTTACCCCACACTTTTTGCCTGGTGTGTTGCTGGTTTTTGACTAGTCTGACTGGGATCCTGCTAATCAGGACCCCAGTCTATCTGCTTTCTCCCTAAATTGGTTGTGTTAGGTACACTCCAGATTGGATACTGGGGTACCCTTGTCAGTCCCTAGTATATGGTACACATGTACCCAGGGCATAGGTACCCCAGTGCCTCCCATGGGCTGAAGCATGTATTATGCCGCCCATGAGAGGCCATGCAAAATGGAACTACAGGCCTGCCATTGAGGCCTATGTAAGATGGTGCATGCACCACTTACTTTAGATTTAGGTTTACTATATCTATAGGTCACTACACTTAAAACCTATAAGTCACCCCTATAGGAGGCCTTGACAATCCTGAAGGCAGGGTGCTGGGTTTTATGTGAGAGGGTGCACCTGCATGAGCAGAGCACCCCTGCAGCCTTCGGAGACCATTCACCCGGGTTGTCGGTGACGCAGCCAGACATATAGGTAGAGGTGCATTATATGCTCGCGTAAAATGCTTTCTCGAAACCGGCTGCAGCAAACCATGTCGTGTTTGGTATCAAACGCCTTGGAATCATACTTCCACACCGGTAACTGGTGTGGGAGGTAAGATTCCACCCTTCTGAAGCAAGCTTCGTGGGGTCACTGGTGTTCCCGGTACCAGCCTTCTCGACCCAGGCAGCACAAAATGGTTGCTGCCGACCAGAGACACATTTCTGCCCTCCTGTTGCTTAGCCAAGCTCGAGCAGGAGAAGGCAGGACAATAGGCATCCTGTCACAGGGAGGTGTGACCACCTCCCAGTAAGGATTTAGTCTATTGGGGCTGGGTGGGTGCATTTCCAAAGTGCCTGAAAGTCTGCATCTGGGGCACACTTGGTGTCCCTGTGCATAGTCCAGTTCAAACCAGTCCTGGGAGCCGTTGGCTCCTACTCTGGCACGAAACGGGGCAAAGGACAGGGGAGTATCCTCCCCACTGCCCTGACCCTCCCATGGGAGGGTCCCCTGACTCTGTCCAACCCTCTCCTGTGGGTACAAAATGGCTTACCTGGCTGTAGGACCTTAGATTTGACGTGGACAAGATTCTGATCAAGAAACCACTGAACTTCGACCGTCTGGACACTCTGGACCTCGCTGGACTTCGACTGGGCACGACTTCGTCTCCCTCTCTGTCCAAAGCATCGTCTGTACCCGTGCACCATACAGGCTCTGTGCAGGACCTGTGGAGCATCAAGGACATCTGAAGTATCTCCCTTGGGGTGAAGGAGTCACTCCCCTGCATTTGCAGGCACCGTAATGCAACTGATAGGTCTGCTGATCCTGTGCTCCTGCGGACTCCGAAGGCTCCAGCAACACAGGAGGTGGGTTCCTATGTTCCTTGAAGTTGAGCTGCCCTCTCACCAAGTTTGAGGCCAGTATCCCTCATGGGGACCACATAAACTGAACCCCTGTGCACCGCGTACATTTGCAAGTGCATATGCTTGTTGGTGTTCCCCACCTAAGTGCATTGGGCTATCGATAGTCCCAACCTCTGCGCACATTTCATACAAAGGACTTTGGCCCCCTCACACTCTGTGTCATGCAAGCTGTTGTTTTGTGAAACTGCTAGAGGTCCCCTCGTGACTCCTGTGCCTTCGACCTGTGGGTCCACTTGAGGGACAACACTGATTTTCTTGAGCTCCCCTGGTTGCTCCAGGCCTGCCCTGACTCCCCTTGCTGTGGTGAGTCTCCTGGTCCTTGCTGGACCAGACCCTGACCTTCCTCGACCTTCTTCATGGGTTGCCGCTGCCAAGGCTTGTTGGTGCTCCCGCTGGACACCGACCCCCTCAGCACTCGACATCCTTCGTGGGACAGCTCTTATCTGGCTCCTGGTTGTCCTCGACATCTCCTGGTCCCCGTGGCTGCAGAGTCAAGGTCTCCATCTTCACACCTGAAGCACCCGACATCGGTGGGCATTTGTCTACCGAGCCCCTGGTCACTCCTGAGTGACACAGACTCTGTCCCCTCTGCTTTCAGGTTCCTTCCTTCAAGAATCCACCTGTGGGTTCCACCGGACACTTTTCTTCTTTCCAGCAATGGCATTTCTTTGAAGACTCCCATTGAGAACGACGGCGGTTTCCGACGCCACTTCGACCCTATGCACCCAGCTTCCCTGGGATAGGTAACACTGGTATTTTGGTATCCACGGGTGGGGTGGCTCTCAAACCTTCTAAGTCCTAAAGGGTTTCTTCGTAATCCACTGGGAAGGGTCCTTAAACACTAAAACTGCAACCGCGACTCTCCCATTGAATTGTACATAGCACGCGGTCGTGTTCTCACAACGCACCCGTCCTCCGTGGGGTCCCTCCTTACTCACCTTGGGTGGTTCCTTGGGGTCCCAGCGATTCTGCAACCTCTAGACACTGTCTTGACTCATGTCGTGGTTCTTATACCACTATTTTAGTATATGGTTTGGTCTCCCCCTGGAGCCCACTGTGTATTAGTGCTACTTACGATTTTTTCTGTGCTGCAGTATTGTGTGCTTTGTGTTTTTCTGCGTGTAGCAGATATTGTGAGGTATTTAAGGTGTGTTATAATAATAAATACATATTTTTATAACTACTGTGTGGTTCTCCTTTCATTTAACCAATACAATAAGGTTGCATTCTGGTAAAACAAGCTGCTTAACATTCCTTCAAGACTAAGCCTGAAGGCGGCTCTCCACAGCTACCACTCGGATAGCTTTTTAAGGTTATCTTTGACCTCTTAAATCACCATAAGGGTTGTTTGGACTGGTGCAAGGTGCCCACTTTAATTAGTGGACATCATGTACCAGGCCAACTTCTCACAACTTGTGTTTCTTTTTTGTAGCTTTTGTAAGGCTTATATTGTGCTCACGGTGGCATACATCAACAAAAGTGATTGGAAATGATCGAACAAGGTCTTCGGAGAACATGGCGGCCGCTACGTGAGCTGCCGCTTGCTCCCCGCGTTCCGCGACCTAATGAACCTAATGAACAGGCGAAGCTAGAATCCGCCTCACCTTTTGCCGGTGATTCCTCGTAACAGTGATCGCTTCGCTCTTTCTTCCTCGCCTCTCCCTGCTGCAGGGGATGTGTTTTGGTGCTCCGGCACCCGTTGGGATCCGCGTGTCGGCTGCCTCTGCTGTTTCCGCCCAGTGGGAGGCGGTGGCCCTGAAGCTTAGGAGAGGTCGCAGAGCAGCGGCTCGCGGTCTCCGGGTCAGTGCAGGCAGCGGCAGCACCTGTCGTGCCCATTCGGCCCTGGAGAAGACTGCCACTGCCGGGGAGGCTGAGGAGGAGCAGGCTTCCAGTGTCAGTGTTCCTTCGAGGACTCCCTCTTCCTCTCAGCAAGTACAGGTGTGTCCACTGAACCAAGGGCCACCAGGCGCCGTGCTCCCAGTAAAGGGAGCTAAGAAAGGTAAAGGGCACGGAGGGGCTTCCCAGGGACCCCTGAAGTCGGCTGTAAAGGGAAGTACGCAGGCTCCCCGGAAGGAGAGGTCTGTCATTGGAGGTGGCAGGAAGAGCTCCCCCCCCTTTTCAAACTGGCTGTCAGGGGATAGGCATTGGCACAGACAGCAGTTGCTCCACCTTCCAGCGGTGTGAGGTTAAAAGTAGGAGCATAAAAGCTGGGAAGGCTAAAATAAACCCCTTAGATCACAAAGTCAGGATTACTCCTTCACTTAGGTCGTACTTTAAAGTTCAACCTATCATGCTGGATGTGGTAAAACAGGGTGAAGTGCTCAGAAGGGGGTCAGCAGCCCCGCTTGGAACAGGGTCCAGTCCAGAGAAGATGGAGGCCTCGGGGGGGCCCCTACTACCATCATCTACCACAACCGCACAGGGTCATGAGATGGTGGGGAGCGGTCCAGCTGGGGTCCCTGAAAATGAAAAGGATAACGATAGGCAGAGGGTCTCGGCTTCTCAGGCGGCGGGAGGGAGCCGTGCCGTGGGTGTGGTTGAAGGCTCTAAAGACGCAATGGGGCCTTCGGTAGCATCTTTGGAAGCTCTATTCTCTACCCTCTCGGAGGACATCAAAAAGGGGTTCTCAGTGTCTGAGGCCAATCAAGGAGAGATCAGGAACTTTTGTGAGTCCCTGGAGAGGAAGATCGAACTCCTCAACACAAGAACAGACACATTGGAAAACTCTGTAGGAGAACTAAAAGATGACCTTTGTGCAGTAAAAGCAGACATACTAGCTCTCAAGAGGGAGGATGAGGCACTTCGAGATAAGCTGGAGCTCCTAGAGAATAACTCCCGAAGAAGCAATCTCCGTATTTTGAACATTCCTGAGGGTAGGGAGGGGGAAGACCTTAAATCTTACATTGTCTCACTATTAAAGGAGACATTGCAGATAGAGGAAACAGAAGAAGATCTGAAGAAGGATATTCAAAGGGCGCACAGAGACCCTTTTAGAAGGAACCCCAATAGAACTAAACCCAGGAAAATCCTCTTAAATTTTCATACCTACTCCCTGAAGGAAAAGATCCTCAATATGGCCTTGAAGGTAAAATCACTGAAGGCCAGGGACTTTTCATTTGAAATACGCTCTGACCTTGCCCGTGCCACTCTGGATAGGCAATGGGAGTTGGGCAGGAAGATGGACGACTTTAAAAAGCTAGGTGCAGTGGCCCAACTCAAATTCCCAGCGACCCTGAAAGTCATGCACAAGAATAAGATACATAATGTTAGGTCACTACGAGAGGCCGATGAGCTACTTGAAAGCTTTGAGAAAGGCGAGGTATAGTTAGCTAGTCTGCTCCTGGGTGGCTGGGCACTTAATTTTGTGAATAATGTGGGAGGACACTTGGAGCAGGGCATTCAAACACTAATCCAGGTCCTACTGCCTTAAAAACAGAACTAGCTGGATAACTTTATAGTGACACACATAGCAATAATCAGTAAATGGCTGTTAAGGGTTGGTCTCTAGCTTCTCCTTAATCTTCGTTTTTTTTTTCTTCTCTATGAAGGGACAGGGCGAGTTCCCCCGGGGCGCAGAAGACTGGACTTTCAACAGTCCAGGAAAATCGGGGGGGGAGGGGGGTTCTCCAGGGAGGGGTTCGCAGGGGGGGGGGGTGCACTGGGTGGGGAGCATGCGGGAAAAATACAAAAAAATTCCTCATTTACCTCAGGCTGTTTGTCTTTTTTCGTTCAGGCTGCTCTAGTTATGTTAATTTCGCACTACTTTGTCTGGCGTTGGCAATCTCTGTTTTTTAAACATTCCATGGGTCTCGTGTTCAAACCTTCATGAGAATGGTTCAGTTCCTGTCTTGGAACGTGAATGGCCTACGCGTAAAATCCAGAAGGGCAAAAAGTTTACAATATATTAGAGATTCCCCCGCGCAGGTCATTATCCTTCAGGAAATCCACCTTCTGAAGGAAGAGTCAACCGAGATATTCAAAAAATTAAAATGGTCGGACCACATGATTTGTTCCAATCAGAGTGCTAACATCAGAGGGGTGGCTATACTAATCAGGAAACAAGCTAAAGCCCGCATCTTGGACTCCCTGGTAGACCCTTGTGGCAGGTGGGTCATTCTGAAGGTGATTATTTCGGGTTCTCTTTTTACTCTTGTGGGTTATTACGGCCCAAACCAAGATGACCCCTCTTCTCTTAAAACTAATTTTTCTAATCTATTGGATTTCCCAGATTCAGTAATCATGGCTGGGGATTTCAATATTGTCTTGAATCCTAAATTGGATAAGTCTGCAAAGAGCAGAGCCATGGTACCTTCCAAATCTCTGGCTTCTCTCCACTCTATGATGGCGCAGACAGGGCTCTGCGACATATGGAGAGATAGATCTGGCCATCAGTTAGGAGTTTCGTATTACAACAGCAAGTACAGTCACAAATCAAGAATTGACTACATCTTGGTCAGCCACAGTCTGAGGGGGAAAGTCAAGGATATTGGCTATCTGACACCACACCTATCTGACCATTCAGGGGTATGGCTGGATCGGGATCTGGAAGGCAGGCAGAACATCAGAGCCTGGACTTTTGATCGCACTCTGCTTTTAGATAATGAGGAGATGAAGCACCTGTCCCAAGAGACGGAGTGTTTTTTGGGCTATAATACAGGATCAGCTACGGCCTCTATTGTATGGGACTCTCAAAAGGCTTTTTTAAGGGGGACAATCACGAGCAGGGTGTGTTTCAGGAACAAACAATACAGAGAAGAGGTGGCCCATAAGGAAGCCGAGATGAAGGTAGTAGAGCTGGGCCTGAACACTGGGGCTGATCCTGAGAAACAGCAGGAAAACATTGACAGACTGAAAGAACTAAAAGAGCAGCTAGATACCATCCTTCAGACCAGGGTTACACGCAGATGGGAGGCGAGCAAGCTTGCCCACTTCGAGTATGGTGAGGGTGCGGGCAGGCTGTTGGCTTGAAAGACAAAGTCAGACAGGACGCGCAACTTGATCTAACAAATCGACAATGCAGATGGGGCTACTGTCCTGTCTACAGACGAGAAGATAGGGGTGCCTTCTTTGATTTTTTCCAGAATCTATACCGAGAAGACAGGGTGGTGGACAGATCCGAGGCAGTGGAATGGTTGCGTGGGAGCACGCTCAGTCCCTTGAATTCAATTCAACAGGAAGGTCTCGAGCAGGACATTTCACAGGAAGAGGTTAAAAGGGCCATCCTAGCCTGTAAGGGGGTAAAGCTGCAGGCCCGGACGGGCTGCCAATAGAGCTCTATAAATCGTTGGGGGAAGTATTAGTTCCAATCCTGACTCAGCTTTTTAACGAGATTCTATGTGATGGAACAAAGCTGCCAGGTTCTTGGGCAGAGGCAACTATCACCTTGATTTTGAAAGCGGGGAAGAACCCTGCGAGTTGTGGGTCGTATAGACCCATCTTGCTGCTAAACGCAGATTATAAAATCTTTGCCAGGATCCTGGCGGACAGGTTGGGATCAGTAGCAGGAGACATGCTACACTCCGATCAAAAAGGCTTTGTCAAGGGCAGGAACCTTTATGACCTCAGATAAGATTTTATAGGTGCTATCGATCTGGCCACAACCTATTCGCTTCCCCTCGCAGCTATGACCTTAGACGCCACTAAGGCCTTTGATAGGGTCAACTGGGTGTATCTGTTGGCGGTTCTGGAGAAATTCAACCTGGGCGAGAAGTTCCGCAGAGCTATCCAGCTGATCTATCAAGACCCGTCGGCTAAATTGTTGGTAAATGGCAACCTCACCGGTCCTTTTAAAATCACAAGGGGTACTAGGCAGGGTTGCCCCCTATCTCCTCTTCTTTTTGACCTGTACATCGAGCCATTTGCCCATCGGTTAAGAGAGGATTCGAGTATTCTGCCATTTAAGCATGGGGGGTGGGAGAGGAAGGTGGCCCTCTATGCTGACGACGTCTTGGTTCTCTCCTCGGACCGCTCTACGGCCTTTCCGGCAGTTATAAAGCTTGCTCAGGACTTTGGTCAGATATCTGGGTACAAGATAAACGCTGAGAAGACCGAGGTCATGTCATGGAACTTGGGGGAGTGCCAACATCAGACCAAGTGTGACATGAGGTACCTGGGGGTCAGAATAGTGCAGGATATTAACAAGATCTCAGAGACCAATCTGGCCAATGTAACAAAGGAGTGTCAGAGAATCATGAAGTCCTGGGTCCACCTCCCTCTTTCCATCTTTGGTAGGGTAAATCTGGTCAAGATGGTAGTACTCCCTAAAATCACCTTCCTCTTCAATGTCATCCTACTACATTTTGACAAATTGCTCATAGATAAGCTTCAGCAGGCCATCAATTCATTCATATGGGCCTATAGGGGGACCAGAATTGCCTGGAAGAAGTTGAGACATAGGAGAGAGAAGGGAGGACTCTCGCTGCCGGACCTGCAATACTACGCCTGGGCCTTCTAACTATCCCATTCTAGGATGCTCTTAAAAACTCCGGAGAGTATTGGGGTAGGTGCAATGTTCTCCGCAATGCTAAATGGTGCTAGTCTGTCTCAGGAGGGCTTCCTGGTTAAATGTGGAGAACCTAAATTCTTCAAGAAAATCAAGTTAAAAGTCCTAAAGGGAATGGCAAGAACATGCGCTAATATCAAATGGCTGACGGGTCTTAACTATTTCTCGAGTTTGGCCCCCCTGTGGGACTCTCCTGGTGCACCGGAGTGCCAGAAGGACAAACTAGCACTACCGCTTAGAGCGGCTGGACTGAAGGTGTGGGGGATTTAGCCGAAGAAGGCACGCTCTTATCTTGGTCAGTGCTTCATAGCTTTGCGGAAGGTGGTCTCTCCAAATTTAAATACATTCAGCTGCAGAGTTGGGCCCAAAATTTGAAAATACCTATAGGCATAGGTAATACCTTAGAGGAACAGCTGGTGGAAAGACCTAGAGGAAAGAAGGAGGTTTCCACTTGGTATTGGAGCATCGAAGAGGCAGCCGACGGGGATTTTAAATTGGCCGAAGAACTGTGGGGCGCCTGCCTACCGAATGAACCTTGGGAACACCTCTGGCGAACATCTTTTAACACTCTGTTTGCCACTGTTAAACCAGCATGGTTGAGAAGGAATCACCTGTTCACGGTCCACAGGGCCTATTTAACTTCCTTAAGGTTGTCAAAGATGACGGACGGGCCCCCAGTTATTTGTAAGAAATGTGGTTTGGAGAGAGCCTCTGACCTACACATGTTCAAGGAGTGTCCGGCCATTCCAGTCTTCTGGGTAAAAGTAGGCAAAACCACTTCAGATATTCTTGATCTTCACATTCAAATAAACCTTACCCTGATAATTTTCGGAATATCCAGTGAAGTTACGGGCCCGGCAAGGTCTTTCCTTTCCTTTTCTATGCTATGCTATTGGCTAGGAGGGAAATATGTAAAAGATGGGTAGAATGTTCACCTCCTTTGCATGCTGAGTGGTTGTCCTCGGTGTTCTCGATATCCAGGCTGGATCTGAGTGGGACCCAGAGTAGGAGGAAGAAAGTAGTGTGGGATTCTCTATTGAAATGGTCAAATGCTGAGTTTTGTGAGACCGGATAACACACTTTACTTAAAAAACTACAATTAATATGGGTCCTATGATTATGCCTCTCTGATCTCTCCTGACTGCGTTGGGCACTCTCCGTTCCTCCACTGCCAACAACAACAGTCGCCAGGGTTACCTGGATTATATTGGAGAGTGACCGTGCCCTTTTCTTTGGGACAGTGCCATCCTAGTCCGCTGATGTACCGGCAGGTGGGGTGTTTTCCCGCCACCAGCCTTCGCCTTCCAAACTACGTATAAGGTACTGGCGGCTAGTTTGCCCACTGTGGTCTGAGGCGAATGAGGATAAAAAATTTATTTTTTTTTTTTTTTAAAGTGATTGGAAATGTGCATGCACACCTTATGTCTGCAGATTTAAATGTGGGTGTATATGATTTCAGATGTTCCCCTCATGCACCTTTGGGTGTCAGGTACAAAAGGCTTGCAGCACTCCTCCTGGAGAGCGTCAGTTGCCAACCTGCAGTGGCTTAAAAGTCAACCAAAACAGCCCAAACATTCTGTAAAAAAATTAAGAACATCAACTGATACACTAAAGACTCAAAAGTCTCCCAAAATCTGTAACCCTACTACAGAGAGCTTAAGGCTACTTTGCTCTCCGTTCACTGTCCTAAGACCCTGAGGGGGTTTATAGATGTTGTGACGCTATGCAAATTGAAAAGACAGAAAACTAAGAACTTTGCACAGTGGTGTTTCAAAGAACTAAAGGCCTGGGGCCTCATTTATGAAAAGTGTTGCATCGCTGAGTGAAAACAGCGATACAACGCTTTTCTGCACATCATAGATGTTGTGACGCTATGCAAATTGAAAAGACAGAAAACTAAGAACTTTGCACAGTGGTGTTTCAAAGAACTGAAGGCCTAGGGCCTCATTTATGAAAAGTGTTGCATCGCTGAGTGAAAACAGAGATACAACGCTTTTCAGTACGCACTCCTTGCGGCATCATGGATGTGCGGTATTTACTGTACGGTGCTCCATGTCGCAAGGATTGACAGATATGTGAGTATTCCTGACGTGTCAGTAGGCACAAAAGTGATGCATTGCTGGGGTGTGTCTGAAAATAGATGCAACTCCAGCAATGTGCTGTGAGGCAGGCGTAAGGATTTGACGCAGTGGCGTCATAGAAGTGTTGTAGTGAAATCTCATAGATTTCATTAAAAAAACTTCTACAAGCCTTTTTTGCGGGGGGAACACCCACCCTGCATACATTATACCTGATGCAGGTATAATGTAGCGCAGGGCTTTACAAAGTGACGCATCTGCCTAGATGCGTCACTTTGTAAATATGGCGCAACGTGGCACATTTTTTACGCCGCCGCAGCATCACAAAAAGTGATGCAATGGCAGTGAAAAGGGCTCATAAATAAGCCCCTTGATGTCTAAAGTCCATGTCGCAAACCAAGATGTGCAAATTGCACTCCGACTAGTTTGCAAACTGGTCTTCATTTTAATGTACTAGTCATTCGCGTCACAAAATGAGGATTCACGGGGGTTAAAAAAAACCTTCTGCCTAATGAATATTAATTAGGCAGGAGGCCTTATGTGAGCTCCTGCGAATGCCTGAGAATGTAGGGCTGGAAGCATGAAAGGAAGAGTAGACCTCCATCCTTGGGTTCGCAATCGTTCCAATTGGACATTTTTTTAAAGCATTCCATACTCCTTAAGGGGGCACAGCTATTTAAAAAATAAAAAAAAATTATGTTTCTTAGAATGTCTAACATCTAGAGGAGCATGCAGTGTTATCCTGCGTGCTCTCTGTGCTGCCCCAGGCCACTCAATATGATTCTCAAAGGGGACAGTTTTCCCTTTACTAATAAGCTACCACCACAACTCGGGTGTTAGCAGCTGATCTGTCGTTTGTGACCGCAAAATACCAACGTCACAAACCATTGATAAATAGCATTCTAAATCGCCATAAGGAGAGTGATGCCCCTTGCAGGCCGCCCCTTTCTACAATTTCAAAGGGATTGCTAAAGTTAATTTGCAAGTTGGAAGTACTTTTCTAACTTGAAGAGGAACTTTTTACCTTACAAAACACTCTTTTGCGGTCACAAAGCCTATAATTTTGTGAATCGCATAGTTTGCGACCACAAAGTGGTATTGTAAATTGGGCCCTAAATTAGGGGAGGAAATTACTGGAGCTAGAGAATCTTGAAAATTTACACATAGTGTGAAAGAACAACAAAAAGCAACTCTTCAAAGTCAAATCCACTGTTTTCAGTAATCAATCAAGTAAAAAAGTGTCCATAAATGTAGTTGAAATAGTGCAAAGCATGGCAAACCCTCCACCCATTGCAAGTGCTAATATATCCACAGAACACTGTGAGAAGGTCTGGCAATTCTTCAAACGCAAAGTGAAAAAAGACATAGGGCCTGATTTCGGTTGATTAAAATGCATTTCCTTCATGAAAGAATTGTTATAGAATTTTTTACAATACTGAGCATTTACTGAGTGGTTTGTTTTCGAGAAGTGTTTATAATGAGCCCTGCTCAATGGCATTTCGTCTTAAAAAGTATTCTTCATTCCAACATAGATCTGTTTCTAGGAACTGAGGATTTTGTCTCTTTCTGGAAAAGGGTAATTCCTGATTGTTTAAGCCCCTGTCTGATTTTCAAGTAATATCCCCCTTCTGTCTTCCTGTACTTCATTGTATCTCTGGAGATGAAGGTTCGGTCAAAGGGATCAACTCTGTTTCTACAGACATATTACATAAGAGTTATGTTGGAGGTGGTACACCAGAACCTCACAGATCTTTATATTGTTTGGTGTTTTTTATAAAGTACATCATCTGCTGGCTTCTTATAACATGTTTAAGTCAAAACCTACCAGACAATGTAGCTGTCTGGTTTGCTAACCACATCATATGTACATTCGGAAAGCTTCTCCAGGAATGCATTCCCCCATTGCTTACCATTGGCTTTGTGGTTTGTTACTCACATTTGCTTGCTTTCTATTTGTTTTAGGCTGTCCAGCTTGAGTACGTCCCTTCTATTGCCCAATCCTTATTTATTGTATTCTTCCACCAGTACTGGATTTCTGTAAACAGGCCTTTAAATCGTGTTCTTATCTTGACACATTTGATGTGCATTCAAAGACAGAGGTCAAATGTCAGGCTCTCTCTTCCATGGAGATTGAGGTTTACTTTTCTTTCTCTGACTTCAAAGTGAGAGGATTTATGTGAAAATCATCCTGGCTACTGGAGGTATGCTTAAGGAAGGCTGAGCAAAAATGAAACACGTTTTGTAGTAATTCTGAAGCATTGTGGAAACACATTTTTTTAATACGATCAAAGCAAATCAATACACTAGGTGATGACATTTCCACACATTATCGTTTGTGTGCTGTGTATTTTTATCAATAAAACTGTATGTCTGTGTAAATGCAATGGTCACTTCAATTGAAGATGTGTTGTCTGTAATGGCAGTACGCTACCACACCATACATACTTCACTTTACCCCACTTTACTCTGCACCACATCACACCACTGCAGTCTGTCTACTCTACACCACTTCACACTACGCCACTCCACTCCACGCCATTCCACACTGCTTCACTGCACTCCACTCTGCACCACTACACTCTATGTCCACTTCACTCTATGACTCTCTACTCTATACCACTGTACTCTATGGCAATGCACTCAATCCCTCACAACTCTACTATGCACAGCTACATTCTTCACAACTGCACTCTGCGCCCCTCCACTCTATGCCACTCTACTCTGCAACACCGCACTCTATGCTAATGCACACTACTCTGTACCACTCCACTCTACACCAGTGCACTCTATGCCAATTTACTCTAAGCCACTCTACTCTACTCTGCACTCTATGCCACTCTACTCTACGCCACTGTACTCTACCATGTACCACTCCACTCTACTCTGAAACAATCTACACTATGCCACTGCACTCAGCACCACTCCACTCAGTGCCACTCCACTCTACTCTGTGCCACTGCACTCTACTCTGCACCACAGCACTCTAATCTGCATCAGTGCACTCTACGCCAATGCTCTCTACACCACTTTACTCAAAACAATGCACTCTATGCCGCTGAATTCTATGCCTTACTACTCTGCACCGCCACACTCTATGCCTCTATACTCTACTCTGCAGCACTTTATGTCACTGCACTATACGCAACAGCACTCTACACCATTGTAGTCTACGTCACTGCACTCAGCGCCACTCTTTCCTAACCTGCACCACTGAACTCTATGCCACTGCTCTCTATGCCACCCTACTCTGCACCACTCTACTCCACTGCACTGCACGCCAATGCACTCTACGCCACTCTACTATACAACACTTGCCTCTACAACAGCCTACTCTGCAAAGCTGCACTCTTTACCAGTAACCTCTAAGCCACCCTACTGAACTCTACTGCACTCTACGCCACTGCACTGTACATCACTGCACTCTACTTTGCAACATGCTACTCTATGCCACTCTACGCCAATGCACACTATGCCACTGTACTCTACCCTGCACCACTCTACTCTACACCACTCTACTGCACTCTACGCCAATCCACTCTTGCCGCTCTACTCTGCATTGTTCCACTCTATGCCACTGCACTCTACGCCAATCCACTCTAAGCCACTCTAATCTATGCTACTCCACTGAACTCTACGATACTTCACTCTACAGCACTGCACTCTACTCTGAAACAATCTACTCTACACTGCTGCACTCTATGCCACTGAACTCTAAGCCACTCTATTCCTCTCTGCACCATTCCATTCAATGACACTCCACTCTACACCACTGCAATCTACCCTGCACCACTCCATGCCACTCTATTCTACGCCACTGCACTCTACGCCACTGCACTTAACACCAATGCACTCTACACCACTTTACTCAAATCCAATATACTCTACAACACTGAACTCTACACCAATCTACTCAGCATCACTGCGCGTCAGTATACTCTACTCTGCAACCATCTACTCTGTGCTGCTGCATGCCACTTTACTATACACCATTGCACTCTATAGCTCTTTACTCTGCACCACTCTATGCCACTGCACTCCACACTAATGACCTCTGTCACTCTACGTGACTGCACTCTACACCACTCTAGTCTAAACCACTGCACTCTACGCCAATGCACTCAACACCACTTTACTCAAAACCAGTGCACTCTACACCACTGCAGACTTACTCTCAGCTCTCAGGCCAGAGTATTGCGCTGAGGTCCCCCCCCCTCCTCTGGAGCTCTGGCCCCACCCCCGCACTGCGGGGGCTGCCGGGGCCTTTCTTACGCCACTGTGCTGGTAATCTGATGTGAGGCGGAACACTTCGAAACCTCATCTGGGGTATGAAGTGCTAGATACATTCTATGAAACAATACAGTGCGACCCTAGAGTTCCAGCAGCACTTACTAGCATTATTTTAATGTGCATTACTGCAGATGCCTTGCACTCTTTCATTTATCTTTCCCTTTTATTTTCCCCCTCTTGCCTAGTTATGCTCTTGCTCTTCTCTCGTTGGGGAGGCAAACCATGGTATGTATCTTTTGTTAGAGCTTAAAACGCACACTGTTACCCAAAAAATGGTGTGCTGCATTGAAAGGTACTGTACTAAGAACACATTGAAAGTGCTGAGTCTAGGAAGCTCCCTGTAGGAACATGTTTTTCACTGGTACAAATGAAAAGAAAGTGCTACGGCTAATACCTATTTTGTAGGTATCAGATGACATGGCTGCAGCGTGTCATCTGGGAGCTCAGTTTATATTAGTGCTAGGGTTCTTAGGCAGATAAATAATAATTACATTTATTGCATGAACTCTTGTGTAGAGGAATGATAGTTTAATGGTAGTTTAATGGCCAAATGTGGACTGAACCACTGCCCCATACTTTAAACAGTGATGGGCATGAGCAAAATGCGACTGGCAGTTGAACAGATCAATAGATGAATATTGATGGCCTAAAGCTCCTATCTGTAAGTATACTATAAAACATATCTTTAAAAAAAATAGTCTGGTGAGATAATTAAAGCTGTCTGTGAGAAGCTGGCTTGGTATATGGTGTACACTTATGTAAGTGGGCACCTTGCACCAATCCAGACAACCATTATGGTGATTTTAGTGGTCTTAGACAACCTTAGAAAGCTCTCTAAGTGGTAGCTGTGGAGAGCAGCCTTCAGGCTTAGTCCAGAAGGAGTGTAAAGCAGCTTGTTTTACCAGAACATAATCTTATTGATATAGATTAAGTGAAAAAGAACCACACAGTGTACTTATAAAAATATATATTTATTATATAACACTCACTAACACATACAGGTACCTCCTAGCCGGAGATATACACAATACTTTTCAATAGAAACAGGTAAGTATCACGTAATACACAGTGGTCACCAGGGGGAGACCAAACCATATACTAAAATAGTGGTATGCGAACGACGACTCGAGTCAAGAATATACCCAGAAGATGTAGAAGTGTCGGGGACCCAAGGAACCACCCAAGGTAAGTAACCAGGAGCCCCACGGAGGCCATGTGCAGTGTGGGAACACGACAGCGAGTTCAATGCAAGTCAATGGGTAAGTCGCGGTTGCAATTTTAAAGAAGAAGGACCCTTTCCAGTGGACCCTGAAGAAACCCCGTGGAAGACAGAAGGTTGAAGAGCCACCCTACCCTTGGATACCTTAGGAACCAGGATACCTGCACCAGGGAAGCCGGGTGCATAGGTGTGAAGTGGCGTCGTAAACCGCCTTCGAACTCAACCGAGGACTTCAGGAAGATGCCGCTGCTGGGGAAGGTAAAAGTGTCCGGTGGAACCCAAAGGTGGATTCAAGTTGAGAAGTACCTGCAAGCAGAGGGGAGAGTCTATGCCACTTGGAAGTGACCAGGAGGCACGGAAGACGAATGCCCACCTTCGTCGAGTGCTGCAGGGCTGATGACGGTGACCTTGAAGCTGCAGCTGTGAGGACCAGGTGATGCTGTGGAAGACCAAGAGCCATTCAGGAGCTGTCCCATGTTGGATGTCGCGATTTGAGGGGTCGGTGTCCCCCGGGAGCACCAACAAGCCTTGGCAACTGCAAACAACATGGAAAGCAAAGAAGGTGCAGTGTCGGGACCAGCAAGGTCCAGGTAACTCACCACAAGCAGGGAAGTCAGGGCAGGCCCCGAGCAATCAGGGGAGCCCAAAGAATTTAAAGATGACCCTCAAGAGGACCCACAGGCTGGAGGCACTGGAGTCTCAAGAGGACCTCGAGCAGCTCACCAAAGATGCAAGCCCACGATGCCTGTATGCAGAGCGTGGTATACTGGCTGAGAAACAACTCCCTGCAATTTAACGCAGATAAAACAGAGCTCCTTTACATTGCAGGTGGGAGAGTGTCATATCCTCTCCCAGCCAATTTTTGGCCTATTCCTGCCGATCCCCCGCTGGCACCTTCTAAGTCAGTTTGCAATTTGGGAATCTGTTTTAATGAGAAGTTGACTTTGGAAAATCAAGTCAATAAGACCGTTGGGAGCTGTTTTTCCCTTATTAGGGCCCTCAAGAAAATTCTCCCCATGCTCCCCGTACATACTCGCGCATTGGTAGTAAGGAGTGTCATCATGAGCAGGTTAGATTACTGCAATGCCCTGCTGCTGGAGTCCCCAAAATATTTAACCGGGAGACTGCAGAGAATCCAGAATGCGGCGGCCAAGCTGGCCTTGATGAGACCTCGTCAGTCCTCCCCCTCTCAGGCCCTTGTGGACCTTCATTGACTCCCAATTCTGCAGAGGGTTCACTTCAAATCCCTCTGTGTCGTGTTCAAGGCACTGCACGGTCTAGGGCCAATACCGTTGCAGAGTAAATTCAGCTGGTATGCTCCCACTCGTTGTCTTAGGTCCTCCTCAGCTAATTGGGTGAAAGTACCTAGGGTCAGAAGAGCTCAACTGGGGGGGCAAGCTTTCAGGGCTGCTGCTGCAAGGCTCTGGAACAGCCTACCCACGGAGTTGCGACAGATGAAAGACCTTCTGCCGTTCAGAAAGAAAATAAAGACTTGGCTCTTTCCCAGAGTATAATGCCATTCTGCCCTTTGACACAGGCTTTTTTCCGTCTCTCAGCGCCAGGATACCCGGCGGGTTGCAGTGCGCTCTACAAATATTCCTTACATTACATTACATTACATGATGCAAGTGATGTGGTGAGGACAAAGATCTTGGTCACAGGAGATGCTTGAGGTTGGGACTACTTGGAGCTCAAAGATCTTGGTGGAAGGAAGCCAACAAGCCTTTGCAATTGCAAGTCGACACGATGCACACGGGTTCGGTTCCTGTGGCCCCGATGAGAATTCTGCCCTTAAACTTGGTGAGAGGACAGGTCAGGCCTCGAGGGATGTGAAGAACCACCACCTGTGTTGCTGAGCCTTTTGGAGTCCATGGGAGCCCAGGATCAGCAGACCGGTCAGCTTAGTGCGGTGCCTGCAGATGCAGGGAAGTGACTCGTTCACTTCAAGGGAGATTCCTTCAGGTGTCTTGGATGCCCACAGGCCTTGGAAGGTTCTTGTATGGTGCACAGGCACAGACATTGCAGCAGACGAGCAGGGCGAGGAGATCAGGAGCAGCAGGAGTCTTCCCGGTTGCAGCCTTGATGCCCAGAGCGAAGTCCATCGAAGTCCAGAATGCCCAGATGGTTGAAGAAGATGTGGTGTCTGAAATGAAGCTTGTCCCATGATGAAACTAGGGACCCACCCTCAGGTAAGCCCTTAAGTACCTTAAGGAAAGGGTTGGGATGATTCAGGGTTCCCTCCCAGGGGAGGTCAGACAGTGGGGAGGATACTCCCATGTCTTTTGTCCAGTTTCACGCCAGAGCGGAAGCCAACGGCTCCCTGAGCTGGTTTGAACTGGACTATGCAAGGAGTGCATCCAGGGTGCTATTCAAGCAGACTGAGTGGCGCTAGCAAGCACCCCCACCCGGCCCAATACACTAAACCTTGTCTCGGAGGTGCTCACAGCTCCCTGTGACAGGATACCTATTGTTCTGCCTTCACCTGCTCGAGCTTGGCTCAGCAGCAGGAGGGCAGAATTGTGTCTCTGGTCGGCAGCAGCCATGCTGTGCTGTCTAGGTCTAGAAGAATGGTATCGGGAACACTGAGGGCCTCCCGAAGGAGCTTTACAGTGCATGGAATCATACATCCAACATGTTTGATACCAAACATGATAGGATTTGTTACAGCCCGTTTCGAGATGGTCATCGTGTAATGACGCGGTGCCCCTCTTTTTGTTATATGGCTGTCTCACTTACAACCCGGGAGAATGGACTCCGTAGGCTGCAGGGGTGTCCTGCTCATGCAGGGGCACCCTCACATTTAGAACCAAGTGCCCTGCCATCAGGATTGAAAGGCCTGCTGTAGTGGCGACTTCTAGGTTTTAAGTGCAGTGACCTTAGATATAGGGAAACCTATATCCTTCGTAAGTGGTGCTAGCACCAGCTTACACAGGCTGCAATGGCAGGCCTGTAGTTACAAATTGAGTGGTCTCCCATGGGTGGCATAATACATGCTTCAGCCCATGGGGGACCCATGGTGTACCTATGCCCTGGGTACCTTAGTACCATATACTAGGGACTGATAAGTGTTCACCAGTGTCCAATCTAGAATACACCTAAGTACTTACCATACCAATTTAGGGGAGAAAGCAGCACAGAGACTGGGGTCCTGTTTAGCAGGATCCCAGTCAGACTAGTCAGAAACAGCATTACATCAAGCAAAAAGTGGGGGTAACCATAAAAGCAGGTCATTCTTTCCTACACTGTCTCTAGAGGCAGACCTAAAGAGGAGACAGAAAGAGCACAGTGAAGAAGGGAACAGAACCTATCTGAGTTTGCTGGAGCATCCAAGTTTTCAGTTTTTGTTAAACAGGCAAAGTTTTATTTTATTTTTTAGTTTTATATAGGGCAAAGTTGACCTGAAGGTATCAAAGCGCTTTACATGAACACCAGTTGCGTTACAGGTGGACACATTCATTTTGTTAGGCACAGGGAGATTAAGTGAATTGCCCAGGATCATAGGATGTTGAACATCCCTGCTGAGACTTGAACCCAGTTCCCCAGCTTTGAGGTTGACCACTCTAGCCGTTAGTTATTTTAAGCCCAAGCTTGAGGGGCAGAGCATTACAACCAGATATCAAAAAGGGTGACCATCACATCAACTGTGCAAGATCTGATGTGTCAACAAGAGAGCCTCATTCGATGTGTGAAGATTCCGCGAAGGGCGATAAGGGAGGATCCTCTCCTGATGATACTTCGGGCAGACCCCATTCATAGCCCTATGGGAGAGACAAAGTGCCTTGAAAAGAGCTCTCTCTTGTACTGGAACCCAGTGAAGATCCCTCAGGTGTGGCATTATGGGGTTTTTCTTGGTAAATTAAGAATCAGTTTGGCTTCTGAGTTTTGGAGTTGGAGGAGTAGGGTCTCCAGGATGTCCAAATTAAGCTCATTCCACAGCCTAGTTTGGACATTATGAGTGACTGCCTTGCGCTTATCCAACGGAAGATATCCAAACACCTTCTTCAACATTTTAAAGATTGCAAAGTAAGTGGCCATCACCTTGCGCATTCACTGGGACGTGGAGAGTTCCTGATCAAGAAGCTCGTGTGTGGGCCAGAGAGCAACTCCAAGTTCCAGCACCACCATTCAGTTGGCCAGTTGCCTGACTGCTGCTTAGAGAAAAGTACTTCAGTCCTATCTGTATGAAGTTGAAGGCAGTTGGAATGTATCCATGCAGTACCTTTCTCACTGAACCCTGAAAGTTAGCTTTCAGATTCGAAACTTTGTCAGCAAAGGTTACAATAATTTGGATGTGATCTGCGTATGAGATTGCTTCAAATCCAAGGGAGCGGATTAACTCGAACAGAGGAAGCACATTAACCTTTGAAAGTGTGGGACTCAGACCAGAACCCTGAGGTACTCCACGTCAGTATGATGACCTTAGCAGTACTAGGTCACTGGACACCACTTGTGTTCTATTAGTCAAAAAAGAGGCGAGCCATTTAAGAGCTGGATGGCAGACACCAGTGCTTAACAGTTGTTCTTATAGTGTGGTGTGTGAGTGTGTGAGACAGTGCCAACTACCATCAAGAGGTCTAAATGGACTAGGATTGCTATTATCCCTTTGTCCAGAAACATTCTTAGATTGTCTGTGAGTGCCACAAATGTGTTTTCGGTTCTATGATTACCCCGGAAGCCTGACTGTGTGGTGTCTGAAAAATGATGGGACTCAAGATAGTTATATAGCTACCTGTTAATATTTTTTTCCATTAGCTTTGCCGACAGAGGGAGCAAAGAAATTGACCGGTTGTTAAAATGGATCAGCTGAGTATTTTTTTAATAGTTGGAGAAGCCGTGCCTGCTTCGAGAGCTGGCGAACCTCAGTCATAAAAATCGAATTGTTACACAGGGTGCCCAAAATGGGCAAGAGGACCATGGCAGCCATGGACAAAATATTGGAGAGGGCAGGGATCAAGAGGCTAAGCATATTTAGTTGTGGGAATCATAGATTCTACTTCTAATGCTGAGAGGGGCAGAAAAACAGAAAGTGAAGCTCCATTTGCGGTAGAGGAAGTGCAGCTGCAGAAATTCAAACTGAATTCTGATGGTTGGAATTCAAAATTTGTGTACATTTTAGTAATTTTATCTAGCAAAAAGTTGGATAAAGTGGTGCGAAGCTCCTGCAAGGGACAGCAGGCTCAGATCTGAACTTAGTGTGGCAAACAAAGATTAACAATGTTAAAAATTCACCATGCCAAATTGTTAGCAGCGCAAATTCTATTGGCCAGATATGTGCATCGGGTAGCTCTAATCTGTTTCTGATACTGGCTAATTACTGTCTTGTAGATACTTTTCTCATCCTGATTATAGGTGTTCCGCCATTTACATTCTAGCCTTTTTCAGTGGATCTCAGTGCTCTGCAACTCTTCCAAAAACCAAGAGGCAGTGAGTCATCAGTGCTTCACTGATCACCATTTATGGGGTGCAGTATCATCCAGCGCAATAGTTAGGCTTTTATTACAATTCAAGGATGCTGCATTCATCTCATCGAATGGCTCATTAGCTGCCTTTTTCAGTACTTCATATAGGTTTGCGTGAGAACTTTTAAATCAGGGGTGAGCCAGATGGAAGGGCGTCTGTTTAAGAAATGTAGCACAACTTCTGATTAGAGAGAGATGGAAGGCAACTGCGCAAAATATTCAGGCCTAACAAGCATGATACGAGCGCTATCCTGAGAGCCCTCAATGTTAGTAGACAACGGGGCCCCGATTTACTAACACTGCGCTGAGTTTCCATTACTTTTATAACACAAATCTGACGCAAAGTGTTATGCTCGGATTTGCGTTGGATAGTTTCCACAAGTAATGCAAACTTGAGCTATGTGCTGCTTTGCATTACATTGCGGAAGGGAAGCATTCCGTGGGTGGAACATGGTCATTCCCGTGCAACCATCCATGGGTTTTGATGCAAATCCCTATCTACAAACATTCATAGACAGACATTTACGATAAAATCCTACACCTCGAGGCAGGCGTAACGAGGAGAAATGGTTTAATTTCTCCTTGTTTTTTTCCTGCAATACATGCGTGCTGCATTGTACAGCACACATGCAAAGCAGGAAAAGTATTAAACAATATTTATTATTCTTTACAGAATGCACACACCCTTCCACTAAGGCGCATGGGTGTGTGTGTTGGCTCATGGCAGCCTAAAGGACGCCAGAGCAGGGAGAGAGGAAAACTGCACATATCTTAGCAGATATGGCACTGTTGAGCTCGATCCCTTTGAGCCAATACACAGTAACAATTTGAATTACTGGGCTTCACTGACTTGAGTAAATTTGTCGTAAATCTGAACGCAGATTTACCCCACAGTGTGAATAGGACAGGCCACAATCAGATTAAGACCGAACATAGTGGGGTCCTAAATCAGGGCCAAAGCAAAAGAGTCATTATTCCAGCGTGAAAACAAGCATTGTCAAAGCCAGTATGTCTCGCCTATGCAAGGGCTAGTGGCTTTGCCAATATGTTTTATCCATGTTGTACACCAGTGTGGCTGCTGTTCAGCATGGCTAAAAGTTAGTGGGGTGAAGTAGAGTTAAGTGGAGTGCAGTGTCGTAAAGTGGAAGAGAGTGGAGTGTTATGGAGTGGCGTGGAGTAGTGTAGAGTAGAGCTGAGTAGCATGGAGTGGACTGAAGTGGAGTGTCATGGAGTGGCGTGGAGTGGTGTAGGGTGTTGTGGAGTGTTGTGGAGGTATATGAGTGTCCTAGAGTAGAGTAGAAAGTCAGAGTGGCGTAGAGTGGAGTGGCATAGAGTATCTTGGAGTGGTGTAGAGCAGAGTGGAGTTGCGTAGAGGGTGTTGCGTAGAGTGGAGTACAGCAAAGTAGATTGTTGTTGGGGGAGTGGCATAGAGTGGAGTAGTGTAGGAGAATGGAATGACAGATTGAAATAGAGTGTTGTAGAGTCGAGTGGCGTAGAGTAAAGTGGAGTGGCATAGAGTGTTACAGAGTGGAGTGGCATAGAGTGCAGTGGAATACAGTAGATTGGAGTAGTGTGTCGTAGAATAGAGTGGAGTAAAGTGGCATGGCTCAAGTTGCATAGAATGTCATACAGTGGAGTAGTATTGTAGAGAGACAAAGAATGGAGTAGAGTGTTGTAGAGTGGAGTGGCATAGAGTGGAGTAGAGTGGAGTAGGATTTAATGGAGTAGAGCTTCATAAAGTGGAGTAGAGTGTTTAGAGTAGAGTAGAGTAGAGTAGAGTGGCCTATCATAAAGTGGCATAAAGTACAGTGGTGAAGAGTAGATTGTCGTAGAGGGCAGTGGCGTACAGGTGCAGAGAAGTATGAGAAAAGATGCAGTTGCATAGGTGGGTCCCAATATTTCTTTAATGCTCTGAAATGTCGTAGTTATGTGAATGGGGAGAGGCAGAATTTAGCGCTCACTGATCTTCAAGGCGATTGCCAATTCTTTGTATTCGAGCAGGCATCGAGTGCCAAAGCTTGGATGTCTGAACAGAGAAGGAGCTGGCACCAATTTGAGACATTTTGAAGAGTAGGATAGCTAAACATGGAGCCAACCAAGAGAGTCCTGGTGTTGTTTGGCAGAAGATGAAGAGGTTATGTTGAGGAAAGAGTCGTCCAGTTCTATGGATACCTCACATTGCTTTAAAAGCCATACTTCTAGCCACTGCCAACCAGCGTAAGTACTTCAGGGCAGAGGAGATGCCACTCCAGGTTGGTTTTCTGTGGAGCTGTCTGGCAGCTGCGCTCTGTATTCTCTGTACCTGGAGAAGCCCGCCAATCACATACTGAAATTCCTTTCTCAGTCACTTGGTCCTGGCTTAGGAGTTGTGGTGTTTTGTCTAGGAGAGGTAGGCTATGGGATAAGGTGATGAACTGGTAATATAAGGAACTGGGGTTTACCCCGTCTACAGCCCATCCCCTGACATTGCTTTATCACTTACGCTCTCAGTACGTGGAATGTCAAATGGATGCAATATCATGTAAATAGGTATGACTGAAATGTCTAATATAAGGAAGATCAGACAGTACAGTTTGTTGTTAACATAACGTCACAATCACATCCCCAATTCATCGCCAAATGCCCCCCGTGGACGACATTGTTCTGTGTACAGAGCCTCATGTTTGAGAAGCTTCTGTTATTTTAATTATGGTCTCTGTTGCAAATATGTAAAAAAAAAAAAAAATCTGCCACCTAATTGAAACATGCTTTGGTGTTCCCAGTATGACATTAGAGGGCAAGAGGGGAAAAAGACACAGACGGCAGGTCATTATTATTTACGCACAAAAATAACTTCAATGGGACAGGCCAGTCTCGTGGCGCCTTTTCTAGTCCACGTTTTCTGTCGGATGACTAGAGGAGTGTTTCGGTGTGCTCCCGCAACTGGTTTGCGGAGGATTGAGAATCTTTATGGAACCCAGTCTGGATGTCCCTAGAGTTGCCAGGCATAGATGTCCGTCGAAAGGCAAGAACTGTATTCCCCTTGAGCAGTATGTAATGGAGAACCCCTTGAGAGGCACAGCCTGGATGTCCCTTTAGGGGCATGGGCGGGTTGTCCCTTCGAGAGGCATGTCTGGCTGTCCCTTGAGCTACCTGGGCTGGGTGTCTCTCAAGCAGCCTTGCACACAGTCAACAGGAGCTGTGAGGAGGTGCCCATGAGGAGCCAGTGTTTCCTTGCAAGGCACATGGAAGGTGGGAGCTGCGGCATAAAAGGTGTTCTACTAAACACAGCTGTAAATACACAGGAATAAGCTAGAGCTGAGCCATGGGTTTGGACTGTCTCTGAGAGTCAAGGGCCAGGCCGAGCCAGGAAAATTATTGTCATGATGTGACAGGTCAGCATGCTAGAGAGGGGAGCGGAGAGGTTCATGGGGAAGCAGTGGCGGACTGACCCACTGGTTGATATGGGAACGCTGGGACAGGCTGATTGGCCAGTAGCAAGGGCAGTCACAGTCAATAAGTCACATATAACACTACTGACTCTGACCCAGCCCTACATGCTTATCACATCAACCTGTTGCGCTCTCATCTCTCTTCCATAGCTTGCCTTTCCTCTCCCTGCTCTTTCTCTCCTTTCCAATCTCTCAAATCTCCCTATCTCAAATTTGCTCTACTTTCTTGGTCAGGTGTACCTCAAAAGGTTGTCACCTGCCCCCCCCCCCTCAGCCCTGCCTCTTTCTAACCATTGCCCCTTGTTTTCTGGCCTCTCTCTCTTCTTCTCCCCTGTCCTGTATATTCCTCTCCAGTCTGTTTACCTTCCCCATCACGCCATGTGCTGGAGAAGTCAGACACTTACTCTCAGACTGGCTCTGGATCAAGATAAGGTCCTCTTGACCCTTGAACCAAAAGGTTCAAGGGTCAAGAGGACCTTATCTTGATCCAGAGCCAGTCTTCTGACTTGCCCAATGCTCGAGCCTTCAGTGGATCATCTGGTTTATGCTTTTCTGATTTAATGGATCCATAAAGAAAGTAGCTATGACTAAGTTTTTTGATGGAACCTTTTTTGAGGAATGTTTCTTTAAGAACAGTTTTCACCAGTTTCACAAAACCAATATGGGGCAACCCATTATTAAAGAAATATTCGTTTTCTCATTTTTAAAGGAGCTTTCACGCTCCTTTAACTCCCCCCATTTTAGGGGCTTCCACTAACACCCACTTGCTCTTTGCCCCTTTTACTCTGTTCTATTGCTTTACCTCTCCTTCTCTATACTTAATGCCCACATGTCCTGTACCCTCCCACATTCCACCTCTTATTTACATTACTTTTACTACTTTCACTACCCATTTACGTTTTCCCCACCCTCTACACAACCCCTCCCCCAGTATAACCTTCTTTCCTTTCTCTTGGAGACATATATATTTTTCCTTAAGGCATAGTATTTTCGTGGAACATGTATTTTGGCATTCCCCTAACATGACATTCTCTCAGCTTAACTTCGTCAGGCTGACGTTCTTGAAGCTGGAAAAATTCAAAATGAGGTGTACTACTAGATCGTCCACCTTTAGAGTAGCCCTAAAACCTTTTATGCATATCGCCCGTTTGGCGACCACCAGATTAAGTTAATGGTCAGTTCATCCCTGGTATTGGTGGAAAGAGCTACCTTACAAGTTCAATTTATTGATCTTCATTAAATAAAATTAATGTTTGATTTTTCAATGTATTGTATGGACTAATCAGCAATTTATGAATTTTTTTCTGCTTATTCTTTATTTATTTTTCAAATTAAAAGTTCTTGTAAATCTGACCCGTCCAAAAATTATCTCTTCGCTAGACTTCGAAATACCACATCCAAAGTTTTTGAACAGAGTTTCCATTAAACATTCCTCTAGCTAAAAACACTATTGAAAGCCAAACCAGATGTGTTATCTGGCTCTAAGCACTGGCCTACAAGAAACCACCCCAGCTACTTGCTGACTTTGCTAATCCCGCTACTTCTTAGCAGCTGTCCTCGTGGGCAGAACTTTTTACGGCCAACGTCTTTTGTACATTTGCTTTGGATAAAGGAGCGAAAAATACTCACAAAATGATTGCCCCGGTCAGAGAGAGGACATTCCTTGATCACAAAGTGGACTGGAAAGGGCGTCGCCCATAAGGAGTGTTCCATACACAACCTGCTAACTTGACGGGTAAGGGTGGGCTTATGGCGTAGCGCGGCTGTTACTGTGCGAGTTTGCAGGTTGGCCAATGAATCTCACACGCTAGTCAGAGGTGAAGAATGTCTTGCATATGTGCATGCCAAAGCCAAACCCAGCAGAGGAAAACTAAGGACAGCAGACGCTGCAAAAAGCAGAAATACGGAAATAGGTAAAGCAATTGGAAACATATGGGGTACATTTCGCAACTGTTTTGCAACTGCTACAGACACATTATATTTTATTTTATTTGGGGTTTTTGTAAATCTCTACTTATCACTCTAATGTGGTCTGAGAGCCCTTTGGAGGTGGGTACATACAGAAGGGAATGATAATAACACTCTGGAGAGCCTGAGGGGTAACTAGTCTTAAGCGCTTGACCAGGAAATGTCTCCAACATATTTAAGAACGTAGAGAGCACATTTAATCTCACAATGCCCTGATGTCAGTGCTGAATTTGTAAAAAAAAAATAGGTGCTAGGGCCCTCGTCAGGAGGGCACTTCAGTATGCACCACGCAATGTCCCTGCCACCACTGCCAGTGATACTACCAATATAACTACTAACCATCACACTAATACAAGTGTGACTTTTCAGTCTATTCCAGGGCCCCAAAGTTATAAGAATGGCTTGGGCAGCCGATATTAGTCAACTTTAATGCATATTGAATTACTAAACAACTGGGGGCAGATTTACAAGAAACTAACGCAGCGCGGTGCCACAAGTCATTTTGCTGCGCCACGCTGCGTTAGTTTCGAAGCACAGGGAGGTGACATATTTACAACAATATGTCGCATCTCTGTGTTTCCCCCTGCGCTGGTGCACAAACTGCTGCCATGCACCAGCGCAGGCACCCTTGCACCCTGGTGCAAGGATGCCTGCATTTGGGGAGATTGTTTTTGTGCAGGAAGGGGCACCTTCCTGCACTAAAACAATCACTTGAGGTGATTTCCTCTTCCAATGCGTGCTGTAGAATGCAGCACGCATTGAAAGAGGAAAAAAATGAGGAGAAATGAAAACATTTCTCATGGTTGTACCTCGCTACGCCACCCCTAGGGTGGCGTAGCATTCTGATGCATTTCCAGATTTACGATTGCTCGTAAATCTGGAAATGCATCAGTGGACATGGGTGTTGCGTGGGAACAGCAACACCCATGTCACGCACCTAACACGCAAAGTGTTGCGTGAAAAGGGGCAATATTTACAAGCACAGGTAAAGTCATGCAGGGTGGCTTTACCTGTGCTTGTAAATATCACTCAGTATTAATCATTGGGGATACCCAGTAACATGCAGAACCTGGGGACTATATCATTAAACAAACAGTGGTTCTGCCACAACACACTTTACAAAATTGACCTTTTATCCCCTTATACCAAGGGATTACACTAAATGTTTGCAAAAAGATCAGTCTAAACACATACTCAAGAAAAAGAGGTACAAATTAATTGTATTACTAGAACCAAATTTAAACTTTATATGTTAAAGAATCATATGTCATTTCAAAACAGGACATATCATATGTCAATTCAAAAACAGGACATATACACAGAATAAGTGAGACATGAGAAATGAAGTGAATTGTACATCTATCACAACACAATACAATAGATACATGAATTATTTACATGACAAACAATTACATACAAATATAGCGTGAGAACATAATATTAGTCTCAGGATGACCTAAGGTTGTATTCCTTATTATTTGTAATGGTCAAAGTGGACTAGTGCTTCTAATTGGGCGTCAACGTTTTGACCCTTGTATTATTGTGCAAGATGAAAAACATCAAACTAGGGTCTTCTTCAGGCCAAGAAAAGTATAACCTGTGTATAGCCTGCATAGAAAGAAAAAATTATTTAGAACTTAAGTGTTTAGACCTTTATGTATGAAATCAGGTGAGATACACCTAATTAGCTCACCTTTGGTCCCAAAGGGAATCCAATAGTAGAAAAGAGGGCTAATCAATTGCTCCCTCCTAGAGCTCGTGAGTAGCTCCCGGTTCAGTTGAAGCGAAAGGAGGGGAAGGGCGGGCACAGCGTGCTCTCACAAATCCTAAACCAATAAATAATTGGCAGTTGTTTAGCATCTCATTATATTTTGTGTATAATTAAAAGATAAAGAATGAAATACTTTACTAACCTCTGGCGTCAAGCGCTCAGAGAGATCCGGTAGTTGCAGAAAAATAGGGGCAGTCTGCCTCCTTAAGTATGACCAAATCCGTTTCTAGTAAGAGATTGCCACAGAAACCATCTATAATGGAATGTTAAAACAATCACTAATGATGTATATTTGTCTTAGAGAACTAAGGGGCATATTAACAAGGGCCTTATCTCCGCTTTTTTGGCTTTAAAAGCCAAAAAAGCGGAGATAATATTATCGCCCTATCTACAAGGGGATGCTAAGGCTAACATGCATTAGCGCATGTTAGCACCCGTTTTCCCGACGCCTCGCTTTGCATCTCTAATGAGATGCAAAGTGGGCGTCACTGGGCAGTACAACCTGTAAAATATCGCTGATGTGCACATCGCGATATTTACAAGGCGGCCCACGCATTTTAGCAGACGTTAGTTTTGGGCAAAAACCGCTGTTTTCGCCAAAACTAACGTCTGCTAAAATCCTGACTCATGTATGTTTAACATGGGGGTGGATTCTTGTGTTATGACCACAGGGTCGTATCATCAAGCATATCGCCGCTTTGCAGGGAACATCGCTGGAAAACCAGCGATGTTCCCTGCAAACGGCGATTTCCCGCTATCGCTGAAATTTACATCGCCCTGGAGAAACGCGTTGTTAATAACGCGCTAACAGGGCGATCAATTCCAGCGATAGACGGCGATAAATACAAAAGCGCTAAGCGCGCTTTGCGTTATTTATCGCCGTCCGTTGCTGATATGCCCCATAGTTACTAACCTCCGGCGTCAACAGCTCGGCGTCGTCACTTAATTAGCGAGATACCTTCATCTCCATATAATGTAAACCACTCGGATCCCCGGGGTTACTTATTCCATATACTCGGCAAAAATAGAGCAGAATGTGTAACTATTTAGTGCGTATAGATCCGGGGCAGATAATTCCCTTCGGATGAAAAACAGCGTACCTTCAAACTTGCTCGCACGGAGCGTAGCAACAACGCGTCTTCTTCTTTGGGAGAGCGCTCGTATGTGAAGGAAATATAAAGCCTTCAGGAGGCGTGATGACGGCGTCCTCGCTGGCAGTTGGTACGCTAGGAATGTGGATTCCTACGCGCCCATTACAGATTCGAAAGTTGCCAGGGTGTTACTACAAAGTTTCACAACCCATCGTTCTAGGGATGATGTGAAAAATGCCATCTGCTTCGGGGATGATAGCCAAGCAAGAGTAAAGGCTATTTAATTGCGCAGGATGAAAGGCAAACTTATCTTTTTTTTTTTTAAAAAGGGGTGAACAAATAATTGAGTTAAGTTTGTAACGTGCTACAAAAGTACCTCATAATGATAAAAGTATATACAAAAGGTCGTAATGTATCGTTGTACAGATGACACAATTACATTTGTGTAATAATCAATTTTACATACTTCCATCTTATGCAGTCAATAACTATTGTTCGGTTTATGCTATGAAATAACCCACATATTTGTACAACAGTATTTAAGTGCCAAATACATTGTGTAATGAAGGTGCACATTTAATAAAATGCTCTTGTCAATGAAGGTGCACATTTCACTAAAATGCTCGTGTCATAGGCAATACATCAGACATACACAGATTGCCTGTACTAGTTAAATTGGCAGTATTTGAGTCTAAAGGCGGCAGACATATAATATTCGATGTCTAAGACATATCATCATAAAAACACTGGGCATTGTGGATACATACACATTTATGCGCAAAACACTTCCTTGCGGCTCTTCAAACAGACTTAATTTAAAATACATAAATCAGTTATCTTTAAAGCTGAATTACAAATGGGTCGTTCAACCTGTACTTAGCAAGGAGGTTTGCCTGGAAATCTCCTCAAATTCATTGAGACCTCCATGCACTGAGTCCAAAAAATGGATCCATTTGCATTCTCTGAGGTTCATGATGGATGTCAGAGAACCTCCCCTCGGATTTGGTTGAATCTTTTCAAGTACCCACCATTTTAGGCTGTCGTAAGGGTGATGCTTCTCTTTGAAATGTTCAACTAAGGGGGCACCTTGCACACTACAACGAATGCGAGAACACTCCAACACTGAAAAGATTCATGTTTTTTTGGGAGGGGAGTTTTATATAGCGCAAACGCGACCTGAAGGTATCAGAGTGCTTTACATGAACACCAGTTGCGTTACAGAAGGACACATTAATTTCTGTTAGGCACGGGGAGACTAAGTGATTTGCCCAGAATCACAGGATGTTGAGTGTCCCTGCCGAGACTGGAACTCGGTTCCCCAGCTTCGAGGTCGACCGCTCTAGCCGTTATCTAAATAAGGTAAACAGTGCCACTATGTGGCAGACTATCATAATCGCTGGTGCTGAACATTATTTGCGGGTGTCAAGCACCAGAAACCACTTGCACAAATTAAGCACCAGGGCCGTCTTTAGGGTGGTGCAACCGGTGCCACCGCACCGGGTGCTGGCTTCCGGGGGTATCGTGTTTGCAAGTTTATTATTATTTTAAAGCACCTGCTGCCACATTCGTTTCCTCCAGCAATTTCCGGGCAACAAGAAAATGTCAGGATAAATCCTGTGATAAATGTTCTTCCTGAAGAGGGATCGGAGTATTGTTTAATTGGAGTTTTGACTCACTATAAAGCCTGTTGCAGAAAAGAAGTACAGAGCAGATTACAAAGTGCATAAAATGTAAATAGGTCAGTGGGTTACTGCTTTTAATATAGACAACATTTCAGTTACTTGCAATTTATAAGTTATAATCCTAATATAGTATTTGAACTTATAAATTGAAAGTAACAAAAGGATGTCTCTTTTAACAGCAGTAACCCATTGACCTATTTACACTCTATGGACTTTGTAATTGTACTGAACTATTAACTTTTATCAAAGAACTGTATGCACGCTGCAAAGTATAGATTTGAGCATAGATTAATGTTGCAAAAAGGATTCATTTGGGCAGAAATCTATTCTCATTATTATAGAGAACACCGAACTATCGTGTTCCTTTTTAAATTCTGAGTTTGTGCTTCTCTAGACCAAGCACTATTAAACTATACTGCCTACCAGTATTGATGACATGTGACTCCTACACCTCGTAGTCCTCTGTCTTATGTAACATTTCCTATATGCTGAGTTACACATCTATGATTGATTTTCTCGCTGTAATGTGTGTGTGATAAACTGGCTCTTCCCATTAGAAAAGTAGGCATTTACAATTGGGGCCAACTGTTCTGAGAGGTCGTGCTGTTAACCTGGGATGAGCTGTGGTAAATGGCCTAGGGAAGAATATCTAGGTTTAAATATATCCAAGTTAATAGATGGTCTCAGACTGGGGGCTGTGAGGTAGGGGGCTCAAACGACCTGGAAGAGACTCTATTACGAGGAATGCTAAAGAAGAAGGAAGTTGCAAGGTAGTGTTGGCTGATGGTGGACTTGGTGGATGGAGATATCACCTTGTCAGAGGGGTATTCAGTCAAAATATCAAGTTAGAAATGTCGGCTTACACTAATATCGAGTTTCAAATATCGTGACACTGAAATATCGACAGCAAGAATATTGAGGTGAAGAATATCGACTTTAAGGTAAGAAATATCGATTTTCTAATTAGTGTTATGTATTTTAGTATATATTTTAAATGTATGTGATGTATTTTTTCTGTATAAGTATTGTTTATGTTTTTTAATATATGTTACATTTTTAGTAGTTATTAATTTTATTCTAATTAAATTTTGCGTTTTTAATTTCTGTAGTGGGTTGTGGGTTTATAGGGGTAAAGGGTGGGAAGTAATTTATTTGTAATTAATTAATAATTAGTTGTTGATTAATATTATTTAATTGACAATTAATCATGGTAATTGTGTAATTAATTTTAGGTGTGGGTTGTGGGGTTTATAGGGGTAAAGGGTGGGAAGTAATTTATTTTTTATTAATCAATAATTAGTTGGTAATTAATATTAATTAATTAATTGCCAATGAAATATGGAAATTGCGTAATTAATTTTAGGTGTGGGTTGAGTGGTTTTTATGGGTAAAGGGTGGAAAGTAATTCATTTTCAATTAATTAATAATTAGTTGAGAATTAATATTAATTAATTAATTAATAATTAATTAGGGAAATTGATTAATTATTATATTTTGTGTGTGTGGGTTTTGGGTTTAAAGAGGTGAAGGGTGGGGAGTACATTCATTTTACTTACTTTGTAATTGGTTGTTAAATACTATTAGTTATTCAATTGAATTATTTTTAATTGTGTAATTCATTTTTTTACAGTTTAATGTTAGGTGTGCGTTGTGGGGGTTATAGGTGTAAAGGCTAGGAAGTTAATTAAATGTTCTGTGTTTTAATTTGTTTTTCAATTAATAATATTTTTCTAATTGAAAATTAATTATGTTAATTATGCAAATATTTTATTTTTTCTTCGATGTGGGTTGTGAGTTGTGTGGTGTTATAGGGTAGGAAGTAAATAGACTAAATTTATGTAATAATTAATGTTTTTGTTAATAAATAATTTCTAATTAAAAAATGTATTTGTTTGATAATTATTTTTTTATTTTATTTAATATACAATTTGCAGGTATTTGTTATATGTATTTAACATTATAATATGTTTTTATTTTTTCATTTTTAATATTAAATATATTTTTATTTTTAACATATTTATAATTTTTTGTATTTACTTTAAAAAAATATATTTTTATTTTGTTGATGATATTTTGTTTGTTTCTAATTTTCAACTGACTGGAGTGAGAATAGTAAATTTTACCCCTCCGCAATCCAACACTTTCCCTGCTGTTGCACTCACTGGCATGGGAATAGTAAATTCTATCCCTCCGCTATCCAACACTTTCCCTACTGTTGCCCTCACTGGAGTGGGAATAGTAATTTTTACCCCTCCGCTATCCAACACTTTCCCTACTGTTGCACTCATTGGAGTGGGAATAGTCATTTTTACCCTTCTGCTATCCAACATTTTCCCCACTGTTGCACTCACTGGAGAGGAAATAGTAATTTTTACCCCTCCACTATCCAACACTTTCCCTACTGTTGCACTCTTTGGAGTGGGAATAGTAATTTTTATCCCTCCACTATCCAACACTTTCACTACTGTTGCACTGACTGGAGTGGGAATAATACATTTTATCCCTCCGCTATCCAACACTTTCCCTACTGTTGCACTCACTGGAGTGAGACTAGTAATTTTTACCCCTCCGCTATTCAACACTTTCCCTACTGTTGCACTCATTGGAGTGGGAATAGTAATTTTTACCCCTCCACTTTCCAACACTTTCCCTACTGTTGCACTCACTGGAATGGGAATAGTAATTTTTACCCCTGCGCTGTCCAACACTTTCCCTACTGTTGCACTCATTGGAGAGGGAATAGTAATTTTTACCCTTTCGCTATCCAACACCTTCCCTACTGTTGCACTGACTGGAGTGGGAATAGTACATTTTTCCCTCCGCTACCCAACACTTTTCCTACTGTTGCACTCACTGGAGTGGGAATAGTAATTTTTACCCCTCCGCTATCCAATGCTTTCCCTACTGTTGCACTTATTGGAGTCGGAATAGTTTTTTTACCCCTCCGCTATCCAACACTTTCCCTACTGTTGCACTCATTGGAGTGGGAATAGTAATTTTTACCCCTCCGCTGTCCAACACTTTCCCTACTGTTGCACTGAGTGGAGTGGGAAATGTAAGTTTAATTTTTTTTTTAAATAGTTTAAGGTTTTAATTTATAATAGAAGGTTTTTTAAATAGATTTTGTTATTGTTATATGTATATATATATATATATTTATTTGTTAAATTTTTATTCAATTTTATAATGATAAAATACATTAAAATTATTAGTTTAATGATTGTTAGTAAATATATATTAATTATTATATATGTGTTTAACTTTTTAAATTAAGTTTATTTGTAATATTTTTATAATGTATATTAAATCTAATTAATTTTTTAATTTAATTTTATTCTTTCATATATTTAATATTTATTAATTTATTTTATATACATAAAAAACAATATTTTGTATAACTATATTTATAACATCAAATATTTTTTCTCTTGATATTTTTGTACTTACCATTATAAATATAGGATGTTGATATTTTTGACATCTATATTTATAACTCGATATTCTGGAATGGGGATATTTTATTTGTTGATATTCTGTCAGTGAACCATCAGAGGAACTGTGGGGAAAATCATTGCTGGTGATGCAGCTAAGAGATATATGGCAAGTATCTATGAATCTTTTGTGCTGCACTGTCAAGCCTGCCTGTTTAAGGAGAAACCATCTGCTTTACTTCCACAGATCAGACTGGTCCCCGGAAAGACTATCAAAGATGGGGAAAGGCAGAGTGGTAATTTTCAAAAAATGTGGGCTTGAGAAGGCAAATGATATTCATATGTTTGCGGAATGCCTGGGAACCTCGAGCTACTGGGTGGAGGTGTGTAATTCTCTATCTGAGATCCTCACTAATAAAATTCAGGTAAGCTCTTCCCTTGTGATTTTTGGGACCAGGAACGGCTAGGGCAAACTAAATAGAGATAGAGCGAAACTAGAAGTTGCGTACAGTGGAGTGGAGTAGAGTGAAATAAAGTATCATAGAGTACAGTGGAGTGACTTACAGTGGAGTGGTATGGTGTAGAGTGGAATGACATGGAGGGGCATAGAATGGAGTAAAGTGTTATAGAGTGGAGGGGTGTAGGATGGAGGGGCATAGAGTGGAGGGGCATAGAATGGAGTAAAGTGGCATGGAGTGTCGCTGAGTAGAGTGGCATACAGTGGAGTGGTGTGGAGTGAAGTAGTGGAGTAGAGAGTAGTAAAGTGTTGTAGAGTGGAGGGGCATAGAGTATTGTAGAGTGGAATGAAGTGTCCTAGAGTGGTGTGTCCTAGAGTGGTGGAGCGTAGAATCGAGGGGCATGGAGTGGAGGGGCGTAGATTGGAGCAGAGTGTCATAGAGCGAAGTGTCAATAAGTGGCGTTTAGTGGAGAGGTGTAAAGTGGAGTAGGGGACTAGACTAGAGAAGAGTGAAGTGTCAGAGTGGAGTGGCATAAAGTGGAGTGTCGTAGAGCGGAGTAAAGTGGCATAGATGGAATTGAGTAGAGTGGAGTAGAGTGTCGTGGAGTGTTGTAGAGTCGCATAGAGTGGAGTAGAGTGTCATGGAGTGGTGTAGAGTGAAGTAGAGTGTCTAGAGTGTCGTAGAGTGGAGGGTCGTAGAATGGAGGGGTGTAAAGTGAAGGAGCATAGAGTGGAAGGGCTTGGAGTGGCGTAGATTGGTGCTGAGTGGAGTGTCGTGGAGTGGAGGGGCATAGAGTGGGGGCGTCATATGAAGGAGCATAGAGTGGAGGGGTGTAGAGTAAAGTATTTTTGAGTGAAGTGGAGTGGCGTGGCGTGGCGTAGAGTGGAGTAAAGTGTTGTAGAGTGGATTGCATGGACTGGCATAGAGTGGAGTAGATTCGTAGAGTGAAGTAGCATAGAGTAGCGTAGAGCGCAGTTGCATAGAGTGGAGTAAAGTGGCCTAGACTGATGTGGCATAGAGTGTCATATACTGTAGTGGTATAGAGTGTTGTAAATTAGAGTGTCATAGAGTGGAGTGTGATAGAGTGGAGTGGCGTAAAGTGGAGGGGAGTAGAGTGGAGTGTGATAGAGTGGCATAGCATAGAGTGGAGTAAAGTGGTGTAGAGTGACGTAGAGTTGAATGGCATGGAGTTCCCTAGAGTTGAGTGGAGTGGAGGTGAATGGAGTGTGTACCGTAGAGTGCCGTAAAGTGTCCTAGAGTGAGGTGGTGTAGTGTGGAGTAAAGTGGTGTGGACTGTCATAGAGTGGAATGGTGTAGAGTGGCATAGAGTGTCGTGGAGTGGAATGTAGTAGAATGGAGTGTCCTAGACTGGAGTGTCATAGAGGAAAATGACGTAGAGTGAAGTGTCATAGAGTGGAGTGGTGTAGAGTGTTGTTGAGAGTCGTAGATTGGAGTATCGTAAAGTGGCCTAGAGTGAAGTGGCATAGAGTGGAGTAGCGTGGACTAGCGTGGAGTAGTGTAGAGTGGCGTACAGTGGAGTGTAGTGGGGTGTGGTAGAGTGGAGTGCCGTAGAGTGGGCATGGACTAGCGTGGAGTAGTGTAGAGTGGCGCACAGTGAAGTGGAGTGGGGTGTGGTAGAGTGGAGTGGAGTGCTGTGGAGTGCCGTAGCGTGGGCTGTGGTAGAGTGGACTGGCATGGAGTGTTGTAGAGTGGAGTAGAGTAGAGTGGCATAAAGTGGAGTGGCATAGAGTGGAGTGGTATAGAGTGGAGTGGCGTAAAGTGTAGTATGCATGGTGACATTACAGACAACACATTTTCAATTGGAATGACCATTACATTTCCTAATTCTGATATATTCTGAAATATTTGCACAGTTCATTTACAGACATTTACAATTTGTTGTGTGCTAGAAACAAGCCTTTCCTTTCACACCCCCAGATTGTCACATAAATCCTCTCACTTTGAAGTCAGAGAAAGAAAAGTAAACACCAAGCTACCCTGGAAGACAGAGCCTGACATTTGACCTCTGTCTTTAAATGCACTGCTTAGTGTGACAAGATAAGAACAACATTTTAAGAGCTCTTTACAGAAAGAGAGCACTCATGGAAGAATACAGTAAACCAGCTATGCTCCACGGGAGGGACAAAGGTATGATGGACAGCCTAAAACGAATAAAGCCAGCAAATAGAAAGCAAGCAAGTGTGAGTTACAAACCACAAACCCAATGGTAAGCAATGGGTGAAATGCATTCCCAGGGAAGCTTTCAGAATGTCCCCAAGAAGTCTTTTCGCAGTAGTGTTCGACCCAAAAATCAGTTGATACTTGTCTTTCTTGTACATAATTCCAGGAGGGATGAAATACTTTGTATTCCAAAATAATATAAATGCCGATCTAAAAGGCCCATTACGATACCCGGCGTAAAAAAATCCGCCACGCATGAAAGCGGCAAAAATCCGCCCGCACACACCGTCTGAACACCGACCACGCCATTACGATGACACAAACCGAAAACCGCCATCGGCGGAAAAATCACACAAGATACCGCCCGCCCTCGTCCGAGTCGGAGTCAAACCGCCCGCCACGGATGGAAACACGCACGACAACACAAAACCGCCCGCCCTCAAGGCCGACACACCGCACGTGAAATTACGATCGCACCGCCATGAGCGCGGGAAAACTACAAATATACCGCCCGCCAGCGCAAACAACGCAGATGAAAATTGACACGGCAGAAGCCATGGCGGCCACGTCCCTGCACAGAAACCATCCGCTGACAAAAACAATCGCACACAACATGGCCAACAAGTCCACACAGCAAGGCACGCACAAATACACAAGCACAGTACACATCCCGAAAACACACCCCCTGGACAAACAAAAACCACAAAGGCCAGAACACCAGACACAACACACCTGAAAACAACAGACCATGAGGACACACCCACATAGGTAAGTACAAAAGCAGCACTCCCAAAGACCACAACCCCTTGCAACATTGCAAACCAGAGAGGAGAGGAGAGGACACAGTGACACAGCAAGGACAGCAGCACACCACAGAAACGCACACATCACAACCACCACCACCACCACCACCACCAAACACCGGCACCACAAACCCCCTGCACATTACACAACACACACCGCACCAGCACCACAAACACCATGGCACCACAAAGAATGCCCAAGTTCACGCCCATTGAGCTGACGGTCATGGTCGACGAGATCATCAAGGTGCACCCACAAATCTGTGGAAACCTGGTCCAGCACACACCACTAGCCACCAGAAACAGAATGTGGAACCGGATCGTAGACCAGGTCAATGCAGTCGGGACCCTGCCCAGGAACAGAGGAGAAATCAACAAACGGTGGAATGACGTCAAAAGCCTGGTCAAGAAGAAGGAGAACAAAAACAGAGAGCTGGCTGCCGTCACTGGCGGAGGGAATCCCGCGCTTTTCAAGACCTTCAAAGCGTGGGAGGAGAAGGTGCGAGTCATCATCCATCCGGAGATCCTCACCGGATTAGCAGGGGAGTGGAGGCTGGTAAGTACAAACTAATGTATACCAGCACACCGCTATGTACTCACATGCACTACCACCATGCCACAGCTCCCAGGGACAAACACCCCCATGTCCAGCACACAATACACAACACATCACACACACATGCAACAGACACCACCACACACAGCCCAAACCTAACAACTGAAAGATACGTGGGGGCATGTGTACACTCAGCCAGCCACGTAACCACCAACAGGTCCCCAAATATGCCAGAAGCGCCACAACGAGCACCCACCACACCCATGTGTCCGCCATAGCTGCACTAACCGACAAGTAACAGGTAAGTGGCAGGAACATAAAGTGCAGTGGGTGGGAGGGTGGACAGCTCAAGTACAACACACACCAGGCCCCTAGTCCCACAGCACAGCAAGAAGGAGCATCCCCCACACCCCACAGCCACGTGTCAGCCACCGCAGTGCACACCGACAGCCGAAAGGTAGACATCACGGTCCACAACAATCGGTGTCAGTGGGTGTCCAGCCATCACCACGACCCACAACACCGCCCCCACCCCCACAGACCTGCAACATGGAGCACCCCCCGCTTAGAACCATGTGGCATCCAGTACAGTGCACGCCCGAACAACCTGCAGGTGGGAAACTGGACAGGGCTGGATTACTGGAGGCATGAGGACCATAACACGACCAACACATGGGACATGTCACGTAGCAGACGAACACGCAGCACCGCCCACTGTCACGAACAAGTGAACAATGTGCACACGGACATGAACCACAGACTCACACCCCACATGACCCATCACAGACACAGCAACACCCAAGGAGCCACGTCTGCATGCACAAGCCACACTGAATATAGTACCACACGGCAGCCACTGTGCAACCCATCACACACAACCGAAACACCATTGAAGTCCTGTCCATGTAGCCCCTACTGCCTGTCAACCACACACCCCACAACTACGCCTATGTAAGACAAACAACACTAGACGCAACAGAGCGGAACAACATAAATGCACACGAACACCACTGAACCCATCAAACACACAGACACACCATGCACATACAACATCCCATCCATCCCATCCGTCAGCCCCAGTCTCATGAAAGGCATGTCATCCGAACAGCTGCCACACATACAGCAGTCACGCTAAGATACATGCCCATGACCAACCATGTGCCAGAAGTCAATGAAGCGCACGCCACACTGTGAGCAACAACACACAACATGGGCCACACCCCCGAGCACTGCAGTGATGCACATGGCACAGGGCAGTACGCACACCAAGGAGATGGGACAACTGCAATACGTCGGGTGGCACACAACCATCACACACTCATAACGATGCGTCCAATGCCATGTCCAGTAATCACAACAGACAGCAAATATGCAGGGCATGTCAGGCATGCACACACCTCAGACCATGCACTGTCATGCTGCCACAACACATGTCACGTTCGGCACCCATGGCTCACAGCATGTAGCCCAAAAGCATATTCCATCCCAAATGCGTTTCTGGGGCATGGCCCCCATGTTGCCATATGCGTTCCTAAGCGTCCCATTTGAACCCCAAAAGCAAAGTACAAACCAGACCCAGGATGGGCCAGGAGCCCGCATACACCAGAGTCACAATAAGTAGGAGCACAGCAACACACCCATCGGCATGGCCAATCCGTCCCATGCCACATGTGCACAGCACACAGTCCCATTGCCAAGCACACACAACTACAAATGGTACAGCCACACACACGCCTCCGGGAAACCCATGTACGAGATTGCACGAATTGTGAATGTCAGACGACAAATACATACTTCGCCAGGTGCAACACATTAACAAATCTCATTCTCCCCACAGGTGACGAAGTGCTGGATGCTGGGGATGGAGACAGCAGCCAGCACAGCCAGCCTGCAAGCCCCCAACAAGGACACACGGATGTGGAGGATCTGTCCTCCTCCTCGGACACGGACCACCCAGCAGGCCCATCCGGTGTGGCAGGGCCCAGCCGCTCCCAGGCCCCCACCTACCCACCAACCCATCATCCAGGGCTGTTGTACATTCACAGCCCCCTGCAGCCACGGTCATTGCGGACACACCCACGGTCATTGCGGACACACCCACGGTCATTGCGGCCACACCCACGGTCATTGCGGCCACTACCACTGCCTCAACCGCTACCACGTCTTCGCTGGCCCCAGCACCAGCGCAGGTGGTGGCCCAGCCCACTGGATCCACCCTGGGAGCCAGGGCGAGGACCGTGGTGAGCAATGTGGATAGTGGGCAGGCCGGTGGCAGCAGGACTGGTAGGAGGAGCAGGGTCAGGGAAACGCCAGTCTCCCTGGGAACCATGCCCTGCCTCAAATTGCCAGGGTCCTTGGGGCCTATGAAGAGGCCCAAGGACAATGGGCCAGGTCTGCTACAGACACGCGTGAGGTGCTGGGGGTGCTGAGGTCCATGGACGCCCGTATGGGCCAACTCGTGGACCTCATGGGCCAGCTGGTGGTGGCGGTGAGGTCACAGCCAGGGACAGCAGCTCCCCCTCCGCCACCACCTGCCGGGGCGCAGGCTCGAGCAGCAGTGTCCAGTTCCCCTGCGTCCACAGCCAGTGAGCACACCTCAACCACCGGCAGGTCGCAAGCAGGCACCCCCTCGCAAACGTGGAAGGGGCCGTCCGAAGTGGAAACAGATCTCCCGGGAGGACTTCGCACGCTCCAGACGCAAGTGAGGCAGCCAGCCAGCCTTCCTTGACCACCCACTGCATTGACTTGGACTACGATCCCACTCCACACAGCCATCTGGATGGCATGTGTGTGTTGGACTATGGACATAGAACCAGTGGGTACACCCTGAGCATCACGCAGCCATGACCGACAGCTCATTGTCACTGCACGCACCACTTTTGTCATCACCTTACACACAATCACATGTCACAGTTTGAAATAAATGCACCTCTTCCACAAACTGCTGTCTGTGCCCTGTGTATTAATTGTACGGAATACAACGGCCACCTTGAGCGGAACGGCACCTGATGCGTGGCATGGCAATGGAACCGGAGGGCCTGTAGGGACCTAGGGGTGGGAGACAGAACAGGAGCACATTCAATGAGTGTGTCACACACCCATCACACAGTACATGTCAACAACTACAAGCAATGTACACACATCGCACAGAGCAATAGGGCACAATGCCACAGCCACCATCAGTGGCATACTAACCTGGGCATGGAGCATTGACACATAGCACGCAGTGAACAAAAGGCCACCCTGACACAGCACACACACACCTGCACAAATACAGACACATCAGCCGTCGTACATGGACACTCACCGTCAAGTGAAGTAGCGGGCGATGAGCTGCTGGCGCACATTCCCAGCTTCCTCCTCTCCGCTGTCCTCCTCACTCGAGCTGTCCTGGTCTGCGGGCTGGGGCCCTGGTTGATCTCCGTCATCCACAATGAGGGGGATCTGCTTCCGAATGGCCAGATTGTGCAGCATGCAGCACGCCACCACTATCTGGCACACCTTCTGTGGGGAGTACGCCAGCGCACCCCCTGTGCGGTCCAGGCACCTGTACCTGGACTTGAGGAGGCCAAAGGTACGCTCGACCACACGTCTGGTCCTCCCATGTGCCTCATTGTAGCGAACGTCTGCTGGGGTGCGAGGATTTCTCAATGGACTGAGCAGCCATGCCCCATTCGGGTACGCAGAGTCACCTGGGTGTGAGGGACACAGAGAACCGTTGCTATTCCAACTGGACAGGGGACAGCATCGCACAGCCAGCACGCTACACCACTCCACATACTCACCGACAATACAGCCACGATCCTGTTGCAGATTGGACATCAGTCGTGGCAAGATGCTGTTGCGCATTATGTGTGCGTCATGGGCCGAGCCTGGGAACTTTGCACACACGTGGGTTATCACCATGTCCGCAAGGCACACCACTTGCACATTCAGGGAGTGCGTGTGCTTCCTGTTGCGGTACAGGTGCTCAGTGGCCTGTGGTGGAACAAGGCCAACATGTGTGCAATCAATGGCACCAACGACGTGTGGGATCCTGCCAAGGGCATAGAATGCACCCTTCACTGCCGCCAATTCACGAGCCCTGGGGAATCTGATGTACCTGTTTCGGTACAGCATCATGGCTGCCAGTACATCCCTCAGCACCTTGCTGAACATGGGCTGGGACATCCCTCCTCCACTGCCCACTGTGTGCTGGAATGACCCAGTGGCGAAGAAATGCATGGCGGCCATCACCTTAGCCGTGGGGGTGAATGCTGTTGGATACACCCTGCGGGGACGGAGATGGGGTTCCAACATGGCACACAGTCGATGCAGGGTTGGCCTGTCCAGCCGAAACTTCCTTATGACCTCAGTATCGTCCATGTCCGCAAGCAATTGGTATGGGCGGTCAATGTTCGGTCTCCGCCTAGGGAAGATGGCAGTGGACACATGTCAAAGCAACACAACACATAGCAATTTCGCATTCACATCACTGACATGACTGAGCAAGCACATGAGTCACAGCCCAGCTGTCAAGCAGGGACGGCACGGCCACAATACACTTACACAGGTCTCCCACCAATGGCAATGGCTAGTGATGCAAACCACTGCCATGAGCATGCACATGGGGATCTAGGCCCCAATGACTTGCGGGGCGTGCTGATGGGGACTGACTGCATATTCGTCAAGCGGCAACGCCACGGCAACATGAATGTCTGCTGAGCATGGCACTGCTTCCGAGGCTGGATGAGTATGGCACACGAGCGACGACGATGTGGGCACAGGCTGAGCGGCCAAAACAAGTGGAACCTGTGGCACTAGGGGATATGAGACAGTAGTAGGTGTCAGCACTGCACCCTATGTACAGCACTGTACGGATCACACCTCCCGAAACATTGACAGGTGTCCACATTGACAGCCCCATGCCAAAACGGCTGTGTGCTTGCAGACACACGTCACAGGTGAGAGGTTACATTGCACGTGCCAGGTGGCAGACGTACATAGTGGGAGCTGGCATGTGTGTGCATGTGTCTCCTGTTCAGGATCCACCAGATGGGCGCTGACTCTGTACTGACCATTGGACACAGCATGTTTCGTGGAAGGCTTGTGTGTGTGGGATGGTGGCACTGGATGTGCCTCCGTTGGGTGGGGGGCCATGCACAGGGCGGGTACGTCGATAATTGCGCATTGTTGGTCACGGTGGGTGCACCCACTCAGATGTGTTGCCCTGTGTTCAATTCCTATGTCCGCATGATGATGGACTGTAGATGTGGGCAGACTACACATTGGTCGATGTGCTGTCTATATGCATGTGCCTTCACACCAGGCACAGCTGCCCCTGCACATGTGACCCCTGCTGGACTCGCTGCTGGGTCTGTGGAGCTGATGCACCTTCTGTGCGTGGGGCGGACAGCTCTCCTCACTTCCCTCATTGCGCATGTCATGACTTTGCCGCAGGTGACATGGATCATGGAGGGCCCACATGTACGCGTGGGTAGGCTACACATGATTGTTCACTGGTCGCCACCCCCAGTCAGTGTTTCGAATGGGAAGGTTGTTGTGCTGGTGGTATATTCGATGTGGCGGATGGGCGGGCCTAGGTGCGGGCTTACATTCCGGACATGGGGGTAGTTGGATTGGCGACTAGTTGCAGTACACACGGGACACGTCTCTTCCTGTCCACATCTGGCTCATCCCTTGTACTCACTGACAGTGATACAGTCATCTTCGCCCCAGCCCTCATGTCCTCCCCTCGCTCCCCCAATATGCATGTGCACCTGCGAGGCTAGCGCTTGCACAGGCAGCCCCAAGCTCGCACCAGAGAGGGCAAGGAGTGTATGTGTGGGTCCAGTTGCACGAGTGGGCTGTCTCAGGGTATGATGTGTGGCGGGACGCCGTCCACCTGCGTGGTGCCCCAAATGGAGACCCGGCCTGCATGGACTATGCATCACAGTCTTCGCCTTCCGGATCCGCCACCTGCGACACCCAGAGGCTGTGGCTGCCCTTGCGGCCAGGCCGCGTCCGTCTGTAGCTGATGGCCCACACATTCACTCTTTGGCCTCTCTGGGGAGGGCTCGGGGTGGTGGCGCACGCGCTTGCACTTTGTCGCAATGGCATGTGGCGTGGTTGGAATAATGGGCAATGGATGGGATGGTGCGAGCCACCTCCCGTGACGTCAGTGCTGCTCGTGCTGTGGTGCGTCCCCCTACACTTCCATTTGACTTGTGCCATGCTACACGTTGAGGTTCTATTGCCTGCGTGATATGACCAGGAGGAGCGCGAGGAGACCTCTCACACACCATGCTCCACTGCCATCCCGTGCCCTGTATCGCCTGTGCGGATTGACTATGTTGGGGTTACACCTGGTCGACTGGGGCTGTGTGTGCCTTGTCAAGGGGCATGGCGGGCGCACAACAGGATCCAGCTTGTCCACAGAGGGTGGGCTGACGTGTGCGCCTGGTACCGCATTGTTCGTGTGCCCGGCTGCTGTGCACACACGTGTTCACTTCCCCCAACAGGTGTCCTCTCACAATGCCCAGGGAAGCGGTGGTGTACTGTTCATGACCCCTCCCAACACGGCGTGCTCCAACTTGGCATGTGCGCATCTACCCGTCACACCCACCCACCTGTGCACTGCGTCCATACGACTTCACACGACACATGTGTGTCTTCCACAGTTGTGCTACTCATTTGCGTTGACATCCAATGCCAGTGGACTACATGGTCATGTCACGACTGCCGTGTACTTCACATACTCTCATCCTCTCTCATTCGTACTTGTGAATTGAATCAGCGGAGACAGTTTTGGTTTCAAACATTATATTGAGTCTTCTGTCCTCTGTGATGCAGTATAGTGGACACTACTGGCAGCGGAATACATGTTGAGGATATACTGAGCATGATTACAAATGGGATAGGGTGTAGGGTTACATGTGATTAGCTGTTGCATGTGGGATGTGGGCTTCAGAGTTACATCTGCTTGGCCAAGGCTGTGCTAATGTACATTTACGTATAGCTGCGGAGCTGCGGACTTTGACACAGACGGTATACAAGTAGCCTACCAGACCGCTTGGCATCATGGGCACAGTCCATCTCAGTTCCATGTGACAGGTTTGCTGCGGTTGTTCCTCATGCACGCGTGCATGTGAGATGACATCAGGGCATGGGCTTGCGTGCATGCAGCGGCGTGCCACTTGTTGTTGCAATGTGGTGGTTACTGGACATGTCACAGTCACTGGGGTCGTGTTGTTGTTGTATGCACTTGTCGTCCATGCAAAGGTCCTGGTATGGGATTCCCGGGGCGGGGGTGGGAGGGGTGCAGCACCCACAGACTCCAGGCGACCTATTCATGTCCACTGAGCGGTGTGTGTGTCCATGGGCGCTGGATCCATGTTGTGTCCTGGTTGTTCGTGCAGTTCCGTCCATGTGGGTGCGATACACAGACCCCATGCCACTGCCTCCCACGATGCATGCGGTGTTCCTGGATGTGATGGGGAACAGTGTGCATGTCCCGGTCATATCCGATGTCATGGCGATGTCGTTGATGGTGTGGTAACAGTTGCCGGTCGTTTGGCATGGCTGTTGTGGTGGTGACTGGCCAGTCCGTGCGGAAGCTAAGCATGGGTGCGGGGTTGGACATCATAGGTCAATTGGGGGACTTGCGTCGGGGTCCGACGAATTGACAGGTTGTCAGGTATGCGATGCCGTCCAGCAGGGCTTCCATGTCATTGGTGGTATACATGTTTGCCAGCCAATGTAGCGGATGGTGGCTGTCAAGGTGTTGTTCGTAAGTTGTCCCTTGGAGGAGCATGATGGGGCATGCTGGGTGACATTCGATGTAGCTGTGCTCGATGATCCGTCGTGTGGAGGCACAGTGGTCCCATTTTAGTGCGGGTGCGATGTTGGCCACATACGCCATGCCCCCATAGGCAGAGCAGGCCCTGTCGTGTGCGTCCAGAGGGAGGAATAGTTGTAGCAGGTCCGCCTTTAGACATGCCGGGTTGGAGAGACACAACTCCACAGGATGCTGGTAGGGACACCTCCGACAGTAGAAGACGGGTATGACGCAGCTGAACAATGTGATGCGGTAAGTTAGTCGGTAACTTACGTTCAGCAGGGACAGGGGTTCGCATCCCAATATCTGTATCAGGTTGTGTTTGTACAGCTTGACCTGTCCGGCGTAGTTGGGTAGGTGTGTTGAGAGTGCCATTTTGCAGCGGTGCGTTGTGGTGGCGTGCTCCGGCTGTGTGTGCAGTCTGCAATGTGCACGCTCCGAGGTTGCTGTGAGCTCTGTGTAGTCGTAGGGAGACAGGACTTGTGTTCTGTTGGCTTGTGCGGAGGACACGGGCCCTCATCCCACATGCTTCTCAGACTGTTCAAGGTCAGTGATGTGTGACTCCTTCCAGATAACTTGCATGGGGCCGACATGGGGAGTGTTTTCTTTTTCTTTCCCGTCCGTAGTGTTCTTCGGTGATATGCGCTATCTGCCCTGTGGTCGGTCTCCTCTGCATGCCTGTGTTGGTCTTTTTTTGGACAATGGCTGTATTCACCGGCTTCTTTCGTAGGGCTGTGGTTTCGGAGTTGGAATGGAAGGTCATTCAGTGCTGTCTGCTCTCCCTTGTGTGGGCGGCAGGCTGCCTTTCCGCTCTGCGTTGGGCCTTGTGTGTGGATGTTATTCTTGGGCCACCTGTTGTCGGTCCCCGGGCTCTTTGGTGTTCCGTTTTGTATGTCTTGTTCATCTGTGCAGGGTGGTATGGGTGTTTCAGTGTGGTACTGGCGTTCCTCTTCCCGAAGGAGCCCTGCTTCTCCTGGTTGGTGTTGCCGCCGCTGTGTGCTTCGCCATGTTTGTTACACTGGGGTGTGTCCTGCTGTTGCGTGACTTCACTGACATGTGTGCGTCGGTTGTGTGACGTTGGGTGTTGACCGTGAATTGGGCGTTGGGGACATGTCTGTGGCAGGCCTGTCACGTGTCATGTGCGTTCGGGGTGGGGCTGGTGTGTGTGCTGCTTGGTTGTGTCCCTGTGTCTGTGTGCGACGCATGCATGGCGCTGAGGTTGACCTCTGCGTTGTGCGCATGTGTGGCAGCGTCATCGCCGCTTTGGGGCCGTGACGGGGTCGTTGGTTCCTAGTCCCAGGTGGTGTGTACACATGTGTTACGAGATGTTACAATTTGGCCTGTGTGTCATATGTGGATGCAATGGTGGATGTGTCGTGTACACGCGGGGTGGGGGTTGTCCGCTTTTTCCGCCCTTGCACTGTGTGCGCTGTTTGCGTGCACTTGTTGTGTGTGTGCCTACCTGCGTCTTCGCGGTACGTTGCGTCCTTGGTGGTGCATCAGATAGAGCATAGGGAGGGCCTGCAGTGCTGGATTCATGCTCGGGGGTGCCGCTTCTTCGATGTCCGTGCTCGGCGTTCGTGTTACCGCTTCGGTTTGACGTACGGTGTCTCTTAGCCGTGAGATCCGTTTGTTTGCGGCATCGTAATTTGTACGCCGGGCGGTACGTGTTTCGTCGGACGGTGTGTGTCAATTGGGCTGCGCCGCTACGTGTACGGGCGCACTTTGATGGCGGACGGAGTCGCTGGCTTGCCGGCAGTGTTTGGCTGACTTTTCGCATCGTAATCGGGCGGGCGTGTGGACTGCTGCGTGCGGACGGTAACTGGTGGTTTTTGCATCCGCCAGCACGGCGGTAGTGCTTCCGCCCGACATCGTAATGGGCCCCTAAATCATAAAAAATCCTGAAAAATAAATGTAAGAATTTCTCCAATTTCATAACTTAAAGTCAAAATAAAACTTATGTTAAAACACATCTTCATTATTTGTGCCTTGGATTGAGTGACCTATGTTCAAAGAAAGGTGTCAGGAAGTGATGAGGATCAGGGCACCTCCATACGAACGAGAGATTGTCCATTGAGAAATGAGGTGCATCATCTGACAACGGTCTTGGTGATTCCCATGCTTTTGGAGAGGGTGGTTAATACAGCCTGGGGGTCTAAGGTATTGAAAGCTACTCATAAATCCTGCATGATGATTACTTAGGGATCCTCTGATACTATAGGTCCCTTCCAATGGATAATTGGCTGGAAATATGGATGGGCAAAGTTTGCAAATTTCGCTCTTCACATAGTTTGTAGTTTATTGTCTGTTTTATCTTGGACCAGCTTAACTTGTATAAGAAGGTTTCTACCCAAAAAATGTTTGCAGGAGAATTTTCAGTGACAAAAAAAACTTTTGTAAGAGATGTACCCCCATAAAAGCTGACGTTTTCTCCTGCACAGCTACTTTTAAGATAGTTTTTTTCTATTTTTTGGCAATATTCATACAGAGCGCCAAGTTTAAAAAAAAAACTTCATAAAGTTGTAGAGGAAAAACACTTGCAACTTGGCAGACTCCTGTTGGTAAATAAGTGGACGTTCTGAAAGACTCAACAGAAGAGAAATCATCCTGTCTCACAAATGATGTAAGCTTCCTTCTCAGGCTGGGAACAGGATGAACCTGCTCAATGTCATTCAAATAGCCACTTATAACCATTGTCAGCATACAGGTATTTCTATGTTCAACTGAATGAAGCAGTTTTCATTCATGTTTTCTGTCATTCAGTGGTGAATAAGACATGTTCCAAAAATCACCCATGACAGTTTTATAACTAAGTGCTGGGGAGTCACTCTCATCAGTATGTGGCCTTCGGTTCCTGTTTCTGGTACTTGGCTCTCAGAGTGCTTCTATAAAATTTGATTTTGTTTGACTTTAACCAACTTTGAAATATGATATTCCTGAGAAAGGGTTCTCGAAAAAATGATAGACAGCTGCTCTGCCAAGATTTATGACCTGGAATGTTTTACTGGATGCAAAACAAACACATTGGTTGGGGGAGCCAAAATTTGTCTGCTTGAAGTGAGCAAGAAGACAAGTCTTGGCACATCCTGCGGACTGCTCGTTATCTGTTAGAATGGTTGCAGATAAAGGGGGTGCATGAATCACTGGATGACCAACTCAACAACTCATCTTCAAATGTCTCTTCTCATGAGCTCATAGTCTAGAAACGGTGCACTTTAGATAACTCACACTTCAAGCATGAAGCTGCTGTTTTAGCAATTGACTACATTGTGATAGTGAACTAAAATAACTACATGTGAATTATACATTCCACTTATTTCTACATAGGTTCACTGATAGCTTGCTAGCTACAGAGTCTATGCGCGGCAAAACATGCTGAAACCAGTGTTTAATTTGTGCCGGTAATTACAGAAGGTGGACACCAGCACTCATTTTTGGGTACCATGACTTATTTTCCATCATCAGACGTTGACCAAGAGCAAGGGAAAGAGCCATGAAGGAAACAATAAGAATGAAGAAAAATATAGGAAAATAGTGAAAGAGAGAAAGCAGAGATTAAAAAGAACTTACATGACTTGGACAAAGACACAGGTTGGTAAAAGAGAGAGGCATGAGATGGAATCAAAACCAGGTAGTCTTGGTATTTGACAAGTTCCGCATTCGACAGCACTAGTGGCGGGCTCCCAAGAAAAATTCTGGGCCTCTACAGTTATTTTTCTTACAAATTAAGCACAGCGTGCTTGCTACAAATGCTTTGCATGCCATAGAACTGTTAAAATTATGTTAACGTAACTTTCATTAATAAAAGATGTATATTATGCTGATACATTGCAATTCACTTTTGAGGGGTCCTGTATTTTAGGAACACAAACAAATGGCCTATTGGTTTTCACACTTTTAGCTATGCATTAAACTTGCGCCCAGAACAGAGGTGCCCAATGTTATGTTATGTTAAACACATTTGATATAGCGCAAAATGAATGATTTCCGTGGGAATATCTCAGCGCTCAGCTGATACAGACAAGCAACACCACCTGAGCTGGACAAATCGACTAGTATAGCCATGTTTTAAAACGTTTTTTGAACTTTCCAAATTCTGAGCATAGTTGAATATGCAAAGGACTTTTATTCCAATGGAAAGGAGCGAGATAGGAGAACGATCTGCCACCATATCTGGCAATGAGATTTTGCAAAATTTGCAAAAAAGTCTTTGGGGCATATTCTCAAGCAGTTATCGCCGCGTTAGCGGCACTTTTCTGCCGCTAATGCGGCGATATTCTTATCGCCCTATTCTCAAGCTGTCGCTAACAGCCGTTAGCGACAGCTTTCAGGCGATAGCGGCCGCTATTAACATCGCCAACGATGTTAGCGACAACTAACGCTAATCATATGCAGTGTAGGCGTTCCCGTGCTAAAACGCATGCTAACCCCACTTCGCGATATTCTCAACGATCGCCCGGACCGGCGATGCGATTAAAAAACACACGCTAAGGCCCGTTAGCTGCTGGAACTTAAGACCAGAAAAAAGCTGGTCTTAAAAATGGGGATAACACTTGTGGCCACATCACAGCAGGTTCTGGTGCTGGACTGCGCTGCAAGTAACGTTGCATCGCTGCCCAGCGACAAAACTACAGTGCAGAAATGCGCACCATCAATAAGATAGTGCGCATTCCTGGGCCCCAGTCATGAAAAGTGTTGCTGCGCTGCGACAAGACAGCGATGCAACACTTCTCACTACGCCCTCCTTGCGACAGCATGGATGCGCTGTATTCACTGGACAGCGCTCCATGATGCAAGTAATGACAGATACGTCAGGAATCCTGACGTATCTGTCTGCGCTAAAGTCACGCAGTGCTGCAGTCGTGTCACAACCATGACGCAACTCCATCAATGCATGGGGCCAGCCTATCCCTGTGCAACTGCGTCACCCTCACGCCTGCCATCAGGCAGGCGGAAGGTACTGAAGCAGTGCCGTTCAAGAGAGGTGCCCGAATATGGGCGCTGTTGGAGATCCATCGGTGGTGGTTGCGCGCTGCGGTGTCATCGTCTGGAAGCATTGGTGGAGTGTTGGTGCGGAGGGAGTTGACGGGACGTCCTTCAGTGGCCTTGATCCAGCTGCAAGGGGGTGCCATGATGGCGGTGGCGTCGGGAGGGCAAGGTGAAGACGTGACATGACGAATGATGGTCGGTCCAGGAGAGTCCAGTGTCGTGGCTGCAGTAGAAGTTCCCGCTGGTGGAGGTGACGTGCTCGACCGTGTGTCCTGCTATGTGGCTTGTTGCGGTGACTTCCTGCTTGCGTCTGATGTAGGTGACCATCCTCAGGAGTGGTTGGTGTCCTGGTCACTGGGGTAGTCCAGGTGGAACTTGAGTTCACTGAGTAGGATGTCGTCGGTGGATGGGAGACCCAGGGGTGCAATGAGGCCTACAATGGTATTGGAGAATGGGGGGCCATGGACCATGGGGCCTGCACATGAAGGTGACGCAGAGGATGTTCTTGGGCTTGTTCCAGATCTGTGAGTTGAGGTGGTCCATGGCCACCCTTTGGTCATTAGAGTGCGTGGTCAGTCGGAGTGTGCTTCTGTAGGTGATGGTAATGCCTCCTCCTTGATGGTCGGGTTGCTCCTTGCGGGTGATACTGCAGCCGTCAGTGATGGCGATGGCGATGTCCGGTCCGGAGCAGAGGTTGGTCCTGGCAGGCGAGGTGGCGTCCAGGGTTGATGGCGAGGAGGGTGCTGGCGCCATAGCGGTGGAGTGTCCAAGAGGAATGCTCTTTGGTGCTGAGCGCGGTTCCGGGGCAGACGGACGCAAACGGCGTAGCCTATGGGTTGCCTTTGGCACAGGAGACGACCATAACAATGCAGGCAGTACATCGTGAACAATGCAACTCCCACAAGGCAGGTGCATTTACATCGCATTTGATGACAACGCATTGAGAGGTCAGTAATGGGGTAATTTTAAGTTTATGGGTGGGTATGGGTTTCGGATGTAATATATGAAAATTGGGGTGTGTTGTGGAGTAAAATATGAAAATTGGTGTGTGTTTTGGGGTAAAATATGAAAATTGGGGTGTGGTGTGGGGTAAAATATGAAAATTGGGGTGTGCATTTGGCTCAAAATCTGATTTTTGGGTGTGTTTTGGGTGCTCAAAAGGAATTCCAGGGTTCACCTTTGGGTTTGGGGTGCAAAGGTTAGTTTTGGGTTGCACTCACTGAAGTGTGAATAATGATCTTCATGTCTCCGCTATGCAACACCTACTCTACTGTTGCAATGTGCCTAGTATCAGTATGCATTGGAATGAAATGCGATGTTATGGCATGCGTCGCAACTACGTATGTGCCTTTGGCACACGAGTGGTACGCCCGCTGTGCATGGGCGCACAGCGTCCGCCATTGAGAAGTGCTGGGGGGGGGCTGGACAGCTGTGAGGTGGTAAACACTGGATGGGGCGTGGACGCGGGGATGTGTGTGTGAACGGGTTTGGTAACAATTCAAATGAGGGAAGACTTACCTTGAAGCCGGGTACCGTGTCTTCGTAGCTCCTGCTCTCCTGCGTCTGCTTCCAGGAAAAGGAAGTAGGCAGCCAGGCTCCCTCCCCTGAGTCAATCCCAACGTTGCGATGCGGCGGTGGGAATGGTAAATGGCAACGGGACAAGTCATGCAGCCCGGGGCCGGAGGGGTGGGCATGTTCTCCATGTAGGCTGTAATGCAGCCTGATTTGCCAACAGGGTGGTGCGCATGACTGCTTTGGGCAGCCTGAGTGGGTCGAGCAAACAGTCATGGCACACTTAAGTGGGCATGTCAATCCGCCCATGCCCTGCTCCGTGTTTGGAGCAGTCCTACCCACCCTCCCACCCCCTGAGGATACATAGCATGATTACATCAGTTAGTTATCCCTTTTTTTTCACTTTTGAATATTATTTTTTGGCTTCTCTGAGCCCGTGCTTCCCGCTTCCTCCCGCTGCTGCCCCTTTGGCCCCGCACCCCTGTCCTCGTCCGTTCCTGCCTCCCAGATGAGCATCCCTCCACCCACTTAATGGCGTCCGCTGCCTTGGTTGCGCAGTGGACGTGTGCGGCTGGCGCCCCAAAAGCGCGCCTAAGGCAAGGCCGTCTGCGCCCGTCCATGACCCGATCGCGACCAGCGCCAGGAACCCTGGATCTCGAGCCACCCACTGCTACAGCACAGCCACCCTCCATGCACTCAACCCTGGAAAAATCAGAGACTGCCAACAGGCTTCGCCAAACATGACCCACGGCCAGTTCTCCTGCCTCCACTGCCGCCAGACCTTAACCACCACCCCGGACTCCAACCCAGCCGACGCCAGCCCCGGCGACACCCTAAGATGCATCCTCCTCAACGTCCACTCCGTGCACAAACACGGCCTGGAAACGTGAACCTACTCGACTCTCTCTCACCCGACATAGCCTTCTTCACAGAGACCTGGACCTACGCCTCCTCCGCCCCCGACATCAACACCGCCATCCCGGACGGATACAAGATCCAGAGGAAGGACCGCCCCAACCACCCGGGAGTGGGCCTCGACATCGCCCACAAGAGCACCCTCCGCCCCACCACCTCCTGCAAAACATTCCCCTCCGCCGAACACACTTCCAGATCCAGACCAGCCACAACTCCACACTCCGAGGAACCCTCGTCTACAGACCCCCCGGCCCCCGGACACACCAGTCAGCCCACCATCTCCACCTGGATGCCGGTCACAGCCGAAGACACCGCCTCACCCATGAAAGGCATCCACTCGGGGGCCACCACCGCACCCGAACTACAACGCACCATCAACACCACCTTCAAAACAGGCACCTACCCAGATGACTGGATGCGCACAGAAGTCAGGCACATGCTCAAAAAGCCCACAGCTGACCCCACCAACCTCAAGAACTACCGGCCCATCTCGGTCCTCCCCTTCGCGGCCAAAGTTGCAGAGTAAACAGTCAACAGGGAACTGACACGATTCATTGAAGACAACGCCATCCTCGACCCGTCCCAATCCGGATTCCGAAGCAACCACAGCACCGAGACCGCCCTACTTGCCGGCACAGACGACATGCGCACCCTCCTGGAACAAGGCCACTCCGCATCCCTCATCCTACTCGACCTTTCAGCGGCCATCGACACCGTCTCCCACGGCACACTAGTCGCCAGACTACACGACGCTCGGTATACAAGGAACAGACCTAGACTTGTTCCGATCATTCCTCACCGGAAGAAGCCGAAGGATTAGACTGCCACCCTTCCTCTCCTATCCCACGTGAAACACCTGCGGAGTCCCACAGGGGTCATCTCTGAGCCCGACCCTCTTCAACATCTACATGGCCCCCCTCGCCGCCATCGGTCGACAACACGGCCTCAACATCGTATCCTACGCTGATGACACCCAGCTCATCCTCACTCACCAAAGACCCCACCACCGCCAGACTCAACTTCCAGAAAGGAATGCAAGACGTCGCAGTCTGGATGACCAACAGCTGCCTGAAGCTCAACGCCGAGTAGACAGAAGTCCTCGTCCTTGGAACCACCCCTTCAGCATGGGACAACACCTGGTGGCCAACCGTCCTCGGAAGCCCACCTACCCCCTCGGACCATGCCACACACCTCTGCATCGTACTCGACTCATCCCTCACCATGAACCGACAGGTCTAGGCCGTCACCTCCAGCTGCTTCAACACCCTCTGCATCCTCCGCAAGTCCTTCTAATGGATCCCCCCGGAGTCAAGGGAGACAGTCACCCATGCACTCATCACCAGCAGACTGGACTATGGAAACACACTCTACGCCGGCATTTACAAGTCCATACTCCGCACACTCCAGACATTACAGTACACCACCGCCAGACTCGTCCTCGGCATCCCCCGGCACAAACACATCAACCAACACCTACGAAGACTCCACTGGCTCCCCGTGGAGACAAGAGTCACCTTCAAAATCCTCACTCACGCCTACAAATGCCTACACATCAACGGCCCCAAATGCCTCAACGACAGTATCAACTTCCACGTCCCCAAAAGATACCTCCGATCTTCCAACCTCACACTGGCCAAAACCCAGCGCATCCACAGAGCCAGAGCAGGCGGAAGATCCTTCTCCCACATTGCAGCCAAGACCTGGAACGAGCTACCGGCAGACATCAGACGCACCCCCTCCCTGTACACCTTCAGGAAGACCCTCAAGACCTGGCTCCTCGGCTAACAGATATGCGGACACCCCCCCCCCCAGCGCCTTGAGACCGTCACGGGTGAGTAGCGCGCTTACAATTCCCCTGATTGATTGATTGAGTCATCATCATGTGATGATTGTTCCTCTTCTGCCCTGCTTGAGGCAGTGGGGCAACGCTCTTCCGCCATAGAGGTGGAGCCGCCACTGGGGGTGCGTCACCTACGTGTGATAGTCCTGAGCGACTCGCCCTCCTGCGCTACGCATCCCACCTTCTCCTTACCTGGACATTGACAGCGTGGCGCAATCCACTGCACTCTTTCCAAATCTGTGACTCAGCCAGCAGTCGCTGCCTAGTCCGCTGGTGGACCTCCCGATGCAGTTGATGCAGCAGGGCCCCCTTAGGCGTGAAGTTGCAGCGCTCACGCCACACAAGTTCGACGTAGCACAGGGGCCTCACCCTCCACAGCATACGGCCAGGCCAAGATCATGCGGACTGTGATGCAGAGAGGCGCTGCACAGCGTTGGTAATCCCCTCCGTGCACCGCGGTGTAGTGGTGGATCAAAGTATGCGATCCAGGAATGCCTCTGCCATTCACAGCTCCAAGGGGCTCATGGCGGTCTTCTCACACAGGTCAGCAACGTGTCTCCATGCGACCTGCCAGACTTCACCACCAGGTACGGGCGATCACCGCCCATCAATGTCTACCGCTACGGCTCAGCTACTCCACAGCTCCTCCGCATCACACTCCAGGCTCCAGACGCAGGTCCAGCGAGGCATCCAGGTGCCAGACGCAGGTCCAGCGAGGCATCCAGACTCCAGACGCAGGACCAGCGAGGCATCCAGGCTCCAGACGCAGGTCCAGCGAGGCATCCAGGCTCCAGACGCAGGACCAGCGAGGCATCCAGGCTCCAGACGTAGGTCCAGCGAGGCATCCAGGCTCAAGACGCAGGTTCAGCGAGGCATCCAGGCTCTCATCCTGGTCATCCTGGTTGTTGGCTGGCTTGCAGGGGTTGTTGATGTGTGCTGCACTTGGCCCTGGCTGCTCCATTCTGCATGTTATTGTTTTTAATGCCTATTTCCTATTAGGGGGTCACTGATGGGCTATTTATTGCATTAGAGCCAAGAAAGCTCACGTTGGGCTGACTAACGTGAGTTTTTTATCGCTAATGGGCCTATCGCTGGTTTTCGCACGCTAACGCTGGTTTCCCTATCGCCATCGTGCTAATGTTAGCGGCAGTTTTCACCGCCGTTCCCTGGAAATATCGCCATGTAGCGATGGCTTGGTAATAAGCCGTTAACATGGCGATAATTTTCAGGGTTAGGCGGCGATAAAAATACTGCTGCTAACTGGCCTTAGCGATAACTATCGCCAGGGCTTGCGAATATGCCCCTTTGTCTTTACATCTTAACGGCCTGGTCGGGTTCTGCTGTCTGAGCCTACTTTGCAGGTAAGATGAAGCATTCCCATTTAATGACTTAAGTGTAAGACAACATATGTTAAAGATAAGCCTTTTCCTGATGGGCAGCCAGTGCAAAGAGTTCAGAATTGGAATAGAAGAGGATCTAGAAGGAAGATTGCAAACCAGTCTGGCTGCGATTATTCCCAGCCCCCTGATATGCCTCGGTAAAAAAATTGTTCTCCAGAGATTTTCATTTTTTATTTGTGTTTTTGGATCATTAGATAAGTAATTTTGCTTGGGTAGACATTGCTGATCCATGCCGAATTTTTCTGGACGACATTTTAAAAAATGGCTGATGTGTTGCAGTGATTATGTAATATTTCAGGAACCATGAGTCCTTCATACTTCATTTTGGTGTCAAAACATAGGTTTTGTGGGTCAAGAAGTCTTATAGAGACAGAAAATATCTTCGCAGAGCAACCCTTCTGCCATTTTCCAAAATGGCGGCTATAATAGAGAAAGAAGAGACAGAAATGAAACAAATAATAATGTTTTTTTTAATCCTTTTATGTATACACCAAACAATGTTTATGATCTGTATAGGAAAACTAAATAATGTTTATTACTCCTGTTTTAGACACATTTTCATAGTTCACTTTATTTATTTGTGTTGGCAATCGCTCGTGGTACATTTGCAGAATGTTGAACATTTGAGAAGAGCATATCGACAGGGACATCTTTTTGTAGCACAGGTTTTGCATGTACGTGTATGTGTAAGTTCTGTGGGTATTGGCTTTAGAAATTTCATAGGTTTTAGCAACCCATCAATATCTTCCCAGCAAAATTCACACTGATCTTTCTCTACATATGCATGATCCAAAACATTTACACATCTTCTGATCAAGTAGAACGCTCTTTTAATGGGTCCACACACAGACTATGACATCGCTGGAAGGTCACTTAGCATGACTGATCTATTGAACTCACTGTACCAAAGATTGTCACATGTGTGACAGTCAGAACTCATTTTCCTCACACTCACAAGGTATTTTTCTACATCTTTAATTAAAGTCACATTCTTCTTCTGTCTCAGCAAATCCTTTTAGAAACTTCACATGTTCAGCAGTTAAAGCTCCAAGCTTTGTTCCAACTTTGCTCATAGTGTCATCACCCGTAAGAATATGTGCCTTGATAAAAACATTGGGCATCTCTGGGTCAAGTCTTTTGTACAGAATATGCAGCAGGATTAAGTGTCTTTTCTTGCCTGTTCTATAACTTATCCATAACTCTGATAATACTTGACTTATGAACATTGCAACAAATCTAAGTAGCACAATAATAACATCTGTGTCATTTGACAGTACAATGACTCGATTGGAACCATTTGAAGCAGCCCACCCAACATGTGGCACAACATGAAGGTCAGCTTCCTCCAAGTTGCTGTTAAGTCTTTGAACAATATGCCCTGTACCTTTTGAATATATCTCTGCAGGCACCAACTCCTCATTGACAATCATTCCACTTGCAATAATTGGAAATTCAGTGTTCACTGAAGAGTCAGCAAAGTTTTGGCGAGTGAACATCTAAAAGTTCATCTTGTTCGATGTTGATGACCAGAATTTATCAAGTTACACAGGTATAGGTGTCAAATTTTATTTTTGATGAAGGCAAGGTCAATTGCTCAACTTGTAGACATTTGACTGATTCTCTCACATTCTTTGACAGATAGTTCAAGATAACTGTCAAAGACAATGTGCAGTTTTGCCAGGTGCACACTGACTTTCATATCTATAGGACAGTCTGAATGACCTCTCCAAAGTTTTGCATGGATGAAATCTTGACCGTTTGCAATTGTGACATATAGTCCACAACAACAGCAGTTTTCAATGAGGACACCTTTTCAAATTGAAATTCTTCAAGAGAAAGTTTTTTGTATGAGTTTGTGCTTCACTAGTTTGGTTGCAGCATCTCCATCAAATAATGCGTTTGTTGGATGAAGATCATGCGACAGAATGTCCTTGATAAAGTCACCCCTTTCTTTTGCTACATCCATCTCTCTATGTGCTTGCGAAAGTTGTTTTTTTGTAACCTGTTTTGTAGTGGCTGGTTAGACGAAACTCTTTAACTTTAGTGATTATGTGAAACAGCTTTTTCTCTTTCAATACAGATCTCTCCTGCTTCAGTTCTGCATATAGTTTCGATCCCTGTTCCAGGACATCTATTAGACACGTCTTTTTATCTTTATCCACATAAGTGGATGGGCATTGGGTTTGGTTGTCGTCGCTTTCTCAGAAGACTCGGATTCTTGTTGTGATTCACTGGTTTCTGCTATTTTTTTACAAATGTTTTCCAGGTTTTTTCTATTGTATACAACTTGTAGCACTTGCTTTTACAATGATAAAATATTTGATTATTTTTCACCCATCAGTTTCCATCAATTGTGAATTTCGTCTTGCTATTTTTCTGCAGCATCTCAAATTCTCTTCTGTCTAGCCGCAGTTGATGTCAGCTTTTCTTTCGGATTAGTTTGGCATATGACACGTTTTTCTTTGTTGAAGGAGTCCTCAGATTTTATGGTTAGCAACACTCTGTCAGGAGGTGAAGATCCTCTACTACCACCTGCTTCATTCATGTTTACGAATTTGAATCTATGGAAAACCTGAAACAAAAACAATATTAAAATAAATTATTAATATATTGGCTAAAACACATCATTATAGAGCCACCATTTTGGAAAATGGCAGAAGGGTTGCTCTGAGGAGTTATTTTCTGTCTCTTTAAGACTATGTGACCCCCAAAACCTATGCTTTGACACCAAAATAAAGTATATAGGTCTTGTGGTTCCTGAAATATTACATCCTCACTGCAACACATCCGCCATTTTTAAAAATGTCATCCAGAAACATTCGGCCCAGATTAGAAAAGTCTACCCAAGCTAAATACATTTCTCTAATGCTACAAAAACACAAATCAAAAAATGAAAATCTCTCGGCAACAATTTTTTTTACTGAGGTATATCAAGGGGCCAGGACTACATGTTGTGTACCACTTGTAGTTTGGACAACAAAGGCTCGTTTGCAGCAACCAAAAAAGCATTGCCATAGTCTAAATGACTTGTGATTAAGGCTTGCACAAGAGTTTTTCTGGAAGTTGGAGGGAGCCAAGGAAAAGCTTATTTCAATAATAATATGGTGACGAAGCAGGTTTCACAAATAGTAGATATGTGCTCTTTAAGAGAGAGAATGAGATCCAACTTGAGGCCCACGCTTTTTGCTACTTGCTTCGGGAACGGGGCTCTCCCCAATTCAGAAGGCCACCAATCCTGTTTCCATAAATACTGAGCTTTGTGAAATAGGAGTAGGTTAGTTTTTTCTCCATTCAGTTGTAGACAGTTACTAAACATCCAGGAAGCTATCTTCCTCAGACAGTCAAAGAAGCAGAATTTAACCCTTTCTAGGTCCTGACCAAATGAGATGACCAATTGTGTGTCATCGGCGTATGAGATTGCCTCGAAACCACGTCTTGATGATCTGTGTCAGAGAGGCAACAGAGATGTTAAATAACGTAGGACTAAGTGTGGATCCCTGTGGTACCCCTTTGTCAACAGGCATGATGCGAGATTTAAAGGGGTTCAATGAAATGGATTGGGTACAATATTTTAGAAAGTCAGTAAACCATTTGAGTGCCTTGCCATAAACCCCAATGTAGTGCAACCTGCGAATGAGAATCCCATGTGAGATAGCATCGAAGGCCACTGTCAGATCTAGAAGTACTAGCATCGCTGGGGTGCCCGGATCCAGGGGCAGTCTAATAGTGTCAGTGACAGCGACCAGCACTGCCTCTGTGCTATGGCATGCTCTAAAGCCAGACTGGGAGTGGTCAAGGAGTCTGGATTTTTCCAGAAAGGCAGAGAGTTGCTTATGTATGATGTTGTCCAAAGATTTGCCAAGGAGAGAGAGTAACGAAATGGCCGGGTAATTAGATGGAATGCCTGGGTCAGTTTTGGCCTGGGCCAATATAGGCTAGTAGGTCTAGGTGCATGCCAGATTCTCAGTTTAAACACTGATTAGAATAGTTTAATTTAGGGGACATTAAAAGTCACCCGCTGGGGGAATGAACAGTGGTGAGCAAGATGGCGGCTGACTGATCGCCGGGAGTGAGCTGCCCCGGTGCCCTGCTCTCACCCCTGAGAAAAACCCCACTCGTGCAGAGTTATTGAAGGGCAAGCAAACGAATATAATGCCTGAACCTGAATAGACACTGAATACTGTAATGCAAAGGGCTGACTTTTCGTACCTGGCTGGGCGCAGCACTTCGGCGTGGTGGAGAGGTTTGCAGTGGCTGGAGCAGCGTGTCACTCTCTTTATCGGAGGCACCGTAGGTTTGGCGGTCCGCGCCCACGGGAAGCTACTGCAGGTTGTGGATATGGCCCCCAAGGTGAATAGATCGGCAAAGGATGTTACGAAGGACCCAGGAGGAACTGCGGCGCATCGCGGTCTCCGGCGTGGCAATGTGTCTGGGAAAGTGGAAGACGCTGATCCGAAGCCCGCCAAGGAGCGGATCGCAGATGTGCGGACCGGCCGCCGAATCGTGTCTGGAGACCGTGCTGGACAGCCTCTTATCTCAGAGGCGTTCTCTGGGGGTGCAGCAGCGAACAAGGCTTCTCTACCTACACCTCTGTCTGTGTCTTTGCCTCTGCCCGCTTCAATGGGGACGGAGGGTGTCGGAGCTGACTCCTCCAATCCTGAAACTGTGACCTCAACCCCAACAACAGACGTGCTGGTACAACCATCAGCAGCGGGGCAGCGTGGAGAACAGAGTGAGGATCAGCCGGAGCGGCATCAATCCACCCAGCAGGAACAAGACCAGGGTTCGAGGTCACAGAGAGAGAAATTAAGAGGAGACATATCGGTTAAGCAGACAGGTACTGGGAATCTTATGTTTGACACAGATAATTTGGTTGCATTAACTGAAACAGAGCCCGCTATTGGAACTAGTATTATGAATGAGGTTATGAGTGTAACTGTGGCACTAGATACCTCCTCAGCCACTTATCAGAATGGGGCAACAGCATTTCAAGGGGAGCTGGCTGAGGAATCCAGCGGTTACACCGGGTTATGGGGGGGGGGAGTTTTTTTCCCTCACAGATGGGTCTGAGCTCTCAACGTCTTCTCCTGGGCTCACGGAAGACGAATCAGGGACTGATGATTCTTCAACTAACATAAGCCGGGATAGGGTAGCTACCCTAAAACGCAGATCAAAAGCTAGGGGGAAAAGCCAGCGATTGGATAGTAATGCTGAAACCACTCATAAACTAAAATGGGATTATTCTGCCACAAGTCAGGTTTACAGCGAAGGCTCATTAGGCAAGACCCAAATGTCATCTAGTGCTTCTCCCGCCTCTAATGCTGTTCCTTCGATGGAGTTAATTTACGCTACTCTCAAACAAATGCAAGGGGAAGCTCGCCCAGAACATCGCAGAGCACACCAGGTTACAAAGAAACTACAGGGCTCCATCCGGAAGGTGAGCAAAATGTGCTCAGAAATCCAAGAGAGGGTATCACAGGTCGAGGAAAGAACAGCGACTCTCGAGGGTGAACTAGGGAAGATACAGGAACATAAGGAACTCCAGGAGAAACATGATGTGGAAACTTGAAGACTTTGAAAATCGCCAGAGCCGAAACAACTTACGATTTCTAGGGATTGCGGAAAATAGCGAAGGCAGCGATGTAAGAACTTTTATGGTAAACTTACTAAAAGGAGCCTTCCCCGAGTTGTCAAGCTGTAATTGGAACACTGAGATTCAGCGGGCTCATCGCTTCCCACTGACCCTGAGGAAAAATACCACGGCAGGGCAATCGGAACGGCCCAGAGCGATCCTAGTTTTCTTTGGGAATTTCCTCCTTCGGCAGTCCATCTCAGATAAGGCAAGACCGGACGCAAAAAGATCTCACAATGGCCACACTTTCTTCGCGCGCCCAGACTTCTGCCACACTACGGTGGAAAGGCACTTGGCGCCGAAGCCTATTTGCTGAGCCCTGCATGCATTAAAATTATACACAGAGGAAAAGTCAGGGTGCTGACATCAGAAATTAAGGCTCAAGAGTACCTGAAGGAGCTACAGGAGACAAGAGGACAGGGGGCGACTGGGGCAACAGAAAGATAAAGTGGGCTGTTTTCGACACTCAGAGACTAGGTGATGTGGGTACACATGTGGGTATTACCTGAACAAAATGGAATGTGGGAAGGGTGAAATAATCATCAGTAGAAAATAGCAGGAAATAGCAGAAAATAGCAGACAATGTGGGGTGTGCGATTTTGTTTTGTCTTTTCCTGAATTATTACCATGCACTCGCTTTGGATTTCGTAAGTGGGGGCAGACGGTATATCATTTGGAAGTTGATTAATGCACTGGGGCGGGGGGATTGGGCACAGGGGCACCTCGGGCGGCCATACACGTGACATCACATGGGTCCCATTGCGACCCATTTGCTCAATTTTGGTGGGGGTCGGGCGGGGGGTAGGGTGGAGGGGGAGGAGGGGGAGGGAGGGCTAGGGAGGTGTTACTGGGAGAGGGAGGGGAGGAAAACAGGAGGGGAAAATTGGTTCATGAGGATCATGAGAAGCACAGAGGATATAATCCAGTTGTAAACAGCACGGGTATGAAACAAATGGAATTAATGGCAACTCAGGGAGATATAAAAACAGGGAACATTTTTCCGAACATCACATGATGGAAATACGAATAGCATCAATTAATGTATGCAGTTTGAACGATCAAAATAAAAGGCAAAGGATTGCAATAGAATTGAAAAGGCTAAGGGCTGATATTTTGTGCCTACAGGAGACACACATTGAGGGTTCCAGGGCTAAACTAATGGAGCAGCTTGGCTATAATTTAGTCATGAATACACTGCAGGGGGCCAGGACTAAAGGGGTTGCTATATTGTCATGGAGGAGTGATGTAAAATGGAAAAATTGCCAGGCTGACAAACTTGGACGATGGGTGATGGTAGAAGGCTGCTGCAGTGAATCTAGTTTCACCCTCTGTTCAGTATATGGATCTACGGGTGACGACCCGGAGGTCTTACTGGAGGTGAACTCAGAGCTGGCTTCACGAGGAACACCAGTCATTCTATGTGGCGACGTAAACATTAACGGATTGGGCATTAGATGGGATGGGGGCACAAGCAAATATACAGGCCGTAAAAATAAGGTTTGCAGGGCTTTGCTGTCATTGATCCAAGATAACGGCCTGACAGACATATGGGCCCTGACCAGAGCATCTGATCCTGGGAGCACGTACTACTCCGCACCGCACAAACTTGTAGCACGACTTGACTATTTTTTTACCTCATCCCATTTGGTAATAGATTGTACTATAGAAACGTACCCCAGAGTGTTCTCAGACCCCAATCCCTTAGTATTAACCCTTAAGCTCAGGGGGTAGAGAGGGGGAAAAACCACCTTGGACATTTGAGAGAGGTCTGTTAAAGGACCCAGACTATATTGCACATATGAATATCTGGATCGAGGGTTTTTTGGAAACAAATAGGGACAGTACTAGCAGTGGGGTGGTATGGGACGCATTGAAAGCTGGGGTTAGAGGGGAGACACTTAGTTATAGTGCCAGAAGGAGGAAAAACGAAACAGAGCGAGTTAACACACTGTATGAAGCAATGGCTGTTTTAGAACAGGAGTTGTCTAGGGCAATAGCACAAGGTGCATCATTAGAGGTTTTGACGCATAAAATTGCGGTGACTAAAGCTGAGATTGGGGAAATCTCGTTGACTAAGGCGGCTGAAAAATACCTTGCATGGCGCGAGGGGTGCTATGAACTCACCGAGCAAGTAGGGCACATGCTGGCAGTTCGGACGAGACACAAAAGGGTGATGGGGAGATAGTAGAGATACAGGACAAAGACGGGAATGTGATCAAAGAAGCTACTGCCGTAAAAGAAGTATTTCATAAATATTACAGTGGTCTGTACCAGGAGGAAAGTGAGCTGTCCCGTCACTCAGTTAGTGACTATCTGAATGATATTCAAATAGAGCAATTTGCCACTCAGGATATAGACCTTATGGAAATGATCGTATCAGAGGAGGAAATATATAGTGCCCTGATGAGTCTTCCATCAGGTAAGGCGGTGGGGCCGGATCAGATTCCTTTGGAGTTTTATAATTTTTTTTACCATTTACTTAAAAGGGACATGATAGGAACGTTTAGACAACTGCAAGGCGGGAATTCAATACCTGAGTCCTGGGCTCAGGCGGTAATAGTCGTTTTCCTAAAAAAAGGTAAACCCCCGAGAGAACCTGGATCATATAGACCCATCACTCTTATGAACAGTGACTCCAAAATGTTTTCAAAAATATTTGCCACTCGTTTAAGCTCTATCATTAGTAATGTAATCCACCCACGCCAGCATGGGTTTATACCCGGAAGGGGAACCACTGAACATGTTCGTAGGGTAATAACACTCTTCGATGCAGCAGCAGTCTCAGGAGACCCTATGGCACTCATTTTACTCGATGCCGAGAAGGCGTTTGATAGGGTCTCCTGGGACTACTTGTGGGGCTCCCTCGAACGACACGGGCTAAGAAAAGGATTTATAATGGCAATTATGGGTCTATACAAGAGTCCGATGGCTCGCGTTATAGTAAATGGGGAGTATACGGAACCAATACAGATTTCAAGGGGAACCAGACAGGGGTGTCCCTGCTCTCCCTTACTTTTCGCCATATACATTGACCCTTTGATACGAAGAATAGAAGGAAATCGCGCAATCAAACCAATGAGATTTCAGGAGCGGGAGACAGAAATCCTAGCTTACGCGGATGACTTGGCAGTTGTTACACCCGACCCCCAAACTGCAGTTAATGAAATAGGTAAAGAAGCAGCAGCATTTGGGCTGGTCTCAGGGTACAAGCTCAACCAGCAGAAAACCCAAATTGTTGTCAATAGTGTGTCTGCCTTTGGGGATACAAGGGTCACAAATATGGCTACATATCTGGGGGTAAAAATTACATTGGATCTGGAGCAATTAGTAGAGGCTAACATTGTTCCAATAATAAGGCAAGGGAAAAGTGACTTTGACAGGTGCCACAATCTTCACCTCACTATTGTAGGTAGGTGTAATATAATAAAGATGTTGTTTCTCCCCAAGATATTATACCTCTTCAGGACTATACCCCTGGAGTTTGAAAAGTCCTGGTTCAAAGAAATGGAAAGTATGTTCAATAGGTTTATCTGGTCACATTGTAAGACAAGAAGGGCACTTAAGCTTATGACACTAACAAGGGAGAAGGGAGGATGGGGGGTCCCTGATCTAAGACATTATTACTGGGCGGCCACCCTTCAATATATGCGGGTGCTGCTGGGAGGGAAAAAAGAAGAGCAGAGGAACCAACTTGGATCAGAGGATATGTATGAATTCCTAATAGGGGAGGCCGCACGAGGCTGCTTCCTGAACTATAGCGAGCCAAGCTACTATAAAAAAGTTAGGTTCAAAACCTTGCATGCAGCTTTTAAGATTTGGGCGTCTCTTAAACGGAAAGTCGGGCTTGGTCAGCTGAACTATTATACACAACTTTTTAAAAACCCAACTATGCCAGAGATCTTCCAAGATAACATCATGTCAAGATGGGAGGAAGCAGGAATCCGCTCAATAGGAGATCTTTTAGACATATCGGGCATACTAACATTTAGGGACATACAAACTAGATTTGGGATACATACCAGAGATTTTTTTAAGTACTTGCAAGTCCGGAGCTACCTAACCCAAAAGAAAGGGGGTCTAATGGGCTTTAACAACAATGATATTGTGGATGTGGTCTGTTCTGAAGAAGGGTGCACAATTAGTCAGATATACTCTAAGCTGACTGCGCTTATTCAGGATGACCTTGAAAAACATGGGTTCAAATGGGAACAGAAGCTGGGCATACCACAGAATATATTTTTAGAGTCCCTTGAATTGGGGAGGACGGTGCTTCGATCAGCAGGGTTGCAGGCTCAACACTACAAAACACTGTTTTCGCTATATCACACTCCGGCTAGAATTGCCCAATGGGGGGTCAGGACGGGATCACATGCCCGCATTGTAGTAGCACGGAAGCCGATTTGACACATATGTTTGCGACATGCCCTATTCTAGCTACTTGGTTAGGCGAAATTGAAAAATTTATGAATACTTCATTGAAAATAAGAATGAGTCTAACAGCCCAACATATACTACATGGAATCAGCAACAGTGATGTTTCAGAGGATCATCGCCCCTTTCTTTTCATAGCAATGGCAGTGGCAAGAATTTGCATTGCGTCAGCCTGGCTGGATCCTCTGGCACCTGGATTCCAGCAATGGTTGGGTAGATTATTAGCTACCTACAATTTAGAAAAAGGGATATATGCAAAAATGGGCTTAAAAGCAAGAAGAAAGGGTGAAAACATATGGGCCCCTCTCAAAAGATGGAAGGAGGGTAATAAAAATGCATAAAAGAGGCATTGGTATGTTATGTGATTGTTTGAAATTAACTGTTTTTTTATTGATGTGATCATAAATTGGGTCTTTATGTATTTTTCTTATAATAACTATGAAGCTGTTATTCTGTATTCAGGTCATATGTTTCTGTTGCTGTTTAATATTTATTTTCATGAAATCCTCTTGTATTCAAAGTATTGGATGATTTAATAAAAAATGTTAAAAAAGAATGGGTTAATTTAGATTCATTTTAAGTTATGTTATGTTATGTTATTGACACTTATATAGCGCAAACTGTTACCCGAGGGTGTCCTGGCGCTCACTGAAGTCATAGAGGGAACCTGAGTCAAGAGCAGAAAATTAAAAGCCTAAGACTGTGCGGTAAAGAGCCAAGTTTTCAGAGCCTTTCTAAAAGCCAACAGATTTGGCTGAGATCTCAACTGCAGCGGAAGGCCATTCCATGCCTTGGCTGCGCTAACCACAAAGCTTCTTCCACCCCAGTTGGCCTTTTTTTACAAAGGGCACCGATACCAGTTTAGCTTCTGAAGAGCGTAAACATCTAGTTGGTGTGTACCATTGGAATTGCGTAATGAGATGGTTGGGCCCAGTTTATCTTATTTGGATATCCTGAAAATCTGACATAAATCATGCCCTGCTTAACCTATGACAGGCAACCATATAATTACTTCCCAGGATATGCTAAAAGTGAGCAGAAGAAGGACACAAGTAGACTGACAATGCTCTATGGGAGAGACAGATACAAGATGGGTGAGGCAAACTGTTGAATAAGGAGCAGGCAAATGAGAGTGACAGTAAAGCATACCAATGCGAAGCAATGGGTGAATTGCAAGCCCCTCGATGTTCTTGGTAAGCATACAATGTATGTTTCACAACTAGATGGCTGTGCTGTATGGTAGGCTGGACCTAATTTCAGGGTCACACAAATGAGGGTTTTTTAGATTACTTGAAAAGCACTATCTTCAAAGAACACCTGCAGTGAAGAATATCTTTTAGGAAAGGAAACTTTTTTTTAGGGTTGAGTTGTTCTTAGTAGCAATAAAAATGATTAAAATGAATCCCCATTTAAGGGTTTGGCTTATGCAGCACAGTGGTAAAAATACCCGATAATCAAGTTACCGGACATATTACTACTTTGCTGTAAAATTTTCTAAATTATATTTAGGACATAATATTTATGTCAGATGATATTTCTGTTAACAATAGTCTGATATCCAACCCAAGCCACTAGAAAGTTCCACAGTATTTGAGAGTGACATCTAAACAAGGGCATTAGTATTTTTTGGACCATGAAATGACAAACAAATAAAGTAATAATACACCAGTCATTTTCCACATGTAGAGCATTCTCTAGAAAGTGAGGAGGTCTGTTATTCTCTGAAAGATGGACTGTCAAACTGGTCGGATAATGGGGCCACTTGGCTTCCCACCTCCAAAGTTAGTTTCCATGCTGCTTTGGTGAGAAAAGTTCACTAAAGTTTCTCCCATTGACACAGCAAGAGCACTTTCTACCCAATATCAGCAAGGCTGACATGTGACGATGTTCCAAATGGCATTTTCTTTTTGGTTTACGGAAATTGACTCCCAAAGTGGAGGTTTATTTCTGGAAAGCAAAACCACAAGGGCCCTAATGGGCTGAGAATTTTCTCCAAGAGCATGGGGGTCATTGTTGATTTTTATTGCTCTCAACGTTCTGCATGTCAACTCTGTGGCAAATGTAAATAAGAATTGACAAAACAAATTGATCTCACTTTGCCAATTCTTTTTGGTCGCAACTATAGGCTTTGCCAGTAACGGATGTGTGGTGACAAATGGCCATTTTGAAAGTTTACTTTTTATACATTTAGGAAGGACGCCACACTGTGTGACACAAAGCAACATGATGTAACGTGAGAGCCACCTTGAAAGTATAAAAAATACAGATGCCTTGCTTTTAAGATGGCTGTCATGTTGTGTCACACCATTGATGGAGCAAGGACTCGTAAAGAAAGAGACTTGCTTGAAGGCAATCCTCTCGTTTAACTTATTAACGAATTACTAACCGTGTCTTGTAAATAATAACACGAACCACAGAAACACGCGGGTTAGCGAAGCTTGCTTATGTGTGTACTAATGAAAATAACAATGAAAACGGACTAATACCGCTTTAAACGGGGAAACTGTTGTGCGCATGCGTCAATTGCATCTACGCAATATGACGAACTATCACTTGGAGGGAAATTCTAGCGCATGTGCAGAAGGCATTAAAATGGCGTCTTGAAGGCTTGCGTGCATGGCATCTGCTCAGCTAAAACGAAAACCAGCTATTTTACTAATGCTAATGCAGGGAAAGTATTAATAAAGAAAGAGGGTTAGAGTAGAGATGGGTGGTATACAGTGAAATCATTTATTTGTGAAAGTAACTTTTGTCTTTTTGACTTTATTATTAGTGCGCATTTGGGCCTTTTGAATTGATCAAAGTAAGCTGAGTCACGTGATTTATGCGCAGGCTCACAAGAAAGTTAACCCGGAAGGATCACTAAGGTTTTGTCAGCCGTCCAAGGACGAGAATGATGTGCCCTGAGAACAGAGGGTGAAGAGTTCAGTCAAGAAGACTTATATTCATGATTTTGTAATAATTGTTGCAAGTAAAGTTTGAATATGTATGGGAACGACAGAAATGAATAAAGTTTAAGGGGATGGGTTTGCAAACAATAGAATGATAAAATAAAAGTAATGTGTAAGCATGGTGTGATGATCATCCCCTTGCCTGACCAATTAGAATTCGTATTTTTGCGATATTGAAACTTTAGTGGGTGGTACATGATGAACGTAGGTATAATTGAGGTAGTTTTTAGTTAGTTAGGGAGAACATGATTGCAGAGCTTGGGATGCTGTCGGAGAGTTCGTGTTGCTGAGATGCTGATGCAGGGAGGGATGCTGTGAGGTGCTGATGAAGAATCGAATGCAGACTTTGAAGAAGAACTTTCTATCCTAAATTAATTGGGTCAGATCAGAAGATCGCGGAAGAATCTCGAGGAGGAAGAGAGTTTCCGAGAGGGGTGCGGCGCAGTCGTCGGTATTCTAGAGAGGTTAAGTATCCTGTCCTGAATCCTGTCCTGAAGTCTTTGTCTCCTGACCTATCCTGGGGGACCCTTACCAGCCCTTTGGCCAGGGGGTTGGTCTTTCACACCATTCTTGGTAATTATAAATTCTCGTTATTTGCAAATGTTCTTTTCTCTCTGTCCTCTCCCTTTCTGAGCAACGATTATTGCATGAGTCCGAAGAGTATGTTTTAATGTTTATTCAATTGAATTTCTCTCCTGAAGTAAAGGATGACTGTACTGTATTTTTGATGGTTCACATGCCTTTAATTTAGATAAAGATTTTAAACCTTCCTGAGTCTGTGATCATTTACTTTAACGGAAGTATAGTTAAGGGTTAAGTTAATTATCACCATCAACTAGTTCAACTAATGGTCCGTCGACCAGAGGAAAGAACTTTTTGATCAGTGAAAGGTTAGTTAAGAAAAGTAAATAACAAAGCCCGATCACTGTGAAGTCTAATATATATATAAAAAGAAAACTTTAACTTTTTCCAGCGGTTTTACCCAGGTGTGTGTCTGTTTGATGGGCCCAGGTGAGTATATGGTAGTGGAGTATCTGTTGGTGGTTCACCGCTGGATCAGTTTTCTGGTAGCAGAGCTATGGTTATTATTGACTAGTTTGGTGATAAGTATAGGTTATTGATTATTGATTTATGTTTTAACAAAAGAGTTAGCGTTTTTTGTTCTATGTTGTCCAGAATTCCCGGGAAATGAATAGCGGGTGGTGACAGAAGCCATACTGCAGTGAGGTTACTCGTCTGTTGGAATAACACTGAGAAGCTAGGTAGGGCTGGCAGTGTTAAACTAGGGACTATTTCGTATAAAAGTGGAGTGCGAATGATAGCAAAAGGGGTTCGCTGGTGAAACGTTGGTCTCATTTCCCAATACGGGTGACACTGGAGGAGTAGCAGGTTCTCTGGAGCTTGAGTGAAGGGTAAACATAGGTTTTTACTCGCAGTAAAAAAGGAGCAATTCTGAGACTCCAGAATAAGTCGAAAATTCTATCCTTTCGTTTAGTGGAACAGACAGAGTAGCGAATGTTTTTATGTTGTTAATAACAAAGAATTTAATGAAAAGTATTAAGAAATAAGTTTTCCGTATTACCTTGTGAAGGGAGGGTCAGTCGCCGGAGTTATACTGACGTCACAGAGAGCCGCGCTGGGATTGGTTGAAACAGCGGGCGTGAGACAGAAGCAGATTGTAAAGGAGGGGTCAGTAGCGAGGAGTAATACTGATGACACAAAAGGCCGCGCTGGCATTGGTCAGACCACGAGTGTGAGCCTGAGTCTTTAATTGGATAATCAGTTAGAAGCCGCGCTAGGATTGGTAGAAAGAGAAATTGTATGAAGAATTCTGATTTGACTGCCAGTGAGAGACGTGCAGATAGAAGATTTCAAGGGTTTGCAGAATACAATTTTATGTATCGTTCATCTAGGATGTATGGAGAAAAATGTAATTTATAGAGAAAATTAAGAATTTCTTTAAGAAAGATAAGCCTGTGTTGACCCGGGAGGGAATTCCTATTCCGCCACCGAAGACACCAGCTTCTTTTATGATGATGGAAAGAGGATATCATACTTGCGTGTGGTTGGAAAATTGGATAGAGTATACGAAAGGTGATGGAGTGCTAGCGTTTCCTGAAAATGGTACGTTTAACGGGAGAATTCTTCAGAATTTGAGAATGAGAATGAATGATTTAGAACCAAGACCTAGGTTAACTCAATACGAGGCTTTAGAAGAATGGGAGACTGAGTTATATGAACGCGAAAAATGCAGAAATGGGAAATATAGAGGATTTTTCCCCAGATATTTGCATGAGTCACGCGAAGGGCAGATTAAACAATGGAGGAGAGCTATGGTATCAGAAGGTTTATATCCAGTGTTAATGGCTGAGGAACAATCTGGAGGAAAGTGTAAAGAGAAAACGAAACACTTGAATACAACAGGATATGGTGAATCAGATGATGAATTATTAGAGGATATTTTAATTAAAAATCCACCACCGTACCAAGAAGCACCTAGTAAGGTTACCCCCAGTGCACCAGTGATAGGAATGCCTTTAACCCCACAGATTTTACATGATACATCATTTAATAGGGTGCTGCAGGATAATGAGAGAGATGTTTTGAATAAAACAAGAGAAGAATTAGTGCAGAAAATAAACCAATTAAATTTAAATGCTGAAGCTTTGACGGTACCAGTGACTATTGGTCCGATAATCCCATTATATGGAGATAAAAAGACTTGTCAGAAACCTCAAACTGTGACAATCCCGTTAACAAGTCCCAGAAGAGAAGTAATAATTACAGACGATCAGACTAGTGAAAATGAATCAGTAATTTCATTAATGGATCTCCAGAATGTAGAACCTCTAATTGAGACTCCGAAGAGAATTATACCTGCAAATTTGAGAGAAAAGAGATCTTTGGTTCGTGTAGGAACTGGAAGTTCAACAGTAGTTACCCCTGAAGATATAGAGAGATGGGCACAGGAAATAGACAATCGAAACCCACAACCAAAGATACTAGATATCAGTAAATTAAAAGTAGAGTTGGAAGAAATGATAACTGGTAATGTGAGTATAGATCGATTGAATGTTTATAATGATGAGGAGTTATTATTTTTATGTAAGAGTATAACTAGAAGAGCAAGAGTATTTCATGAGAAATTAGCAGAAGTTGCCTCAGAAATTGGAATAGATATAGGGAAATCAAAGTTGTTGAGGAAACCATATCGAGTGGATTTTACTGACAAAGATTTAGAAAGTGTAAATGCTTCTGGTAAGAGATTACAGGTAAAAGAATTGATGAATATATTACGAAAATGGGGAGACATTGACAAATGGAGAATCAGGTGGATAAGAAAGAAAGAAGAAGTGCAAGCGAGAGAAGCATCATCTGCATTTCCAGTGAGAAGAACAGATAAAGTAGAAAAATTGTGTCCGATGAGAGAAGTTCCTGGTGGTGGATATGTTCATGTCCCTTGGAGTAGGCAGGATATTTTGTCATTTACGAATGATTTTCCCAGAATAAGAGAAAAGCCAGTCGAATGGTATAAACAGGTGGAAAGATTTGTGAAGGTTTCAAAGGTTTTGTTAAAGGATCTGGATGGATTATTTGATATTGTAGTACCTGCTGATTTGTGGACCGAGTGTAAGATCACAGTTGATTGGCCAAGTGAGGAGTATGCTAGAGATTCAAAGACAGGAGCACCCTCAGAAGAGGTGATGAAGAAATATCACCAGTTAATTACTTACCTGAAAGGGAAAATCCCTCCTAAAGAAACAGATTGGGTAAAAATAGATAGAACAACCCAGGAGCCAAATGAATCTGTACATGCATATTATGAGCGGTTACTTCAAGTGTTTAAGTAGTATAGCGGTTTTGAGAACATTGGCGATAAGGATATGGGACATTTTGTGTATTGATTCTGTATGGTCTGAAACCGGAGATTAGTCATATTATTCAACAGCACATGTTGTGCTGGCAAAGTAAGCCAAATATTGTGGCGACGATATCGAGGCAAGGCGTAGAAAGCTAAAAGAGAAAATGATGTGGGCACAAGTAAAATTGGCAGAACAGCAGGAAAATAAAGTAAGTACCCAGACTGATAATCAGATAAAAGAGCAGAGTCAGAATGATCAAACGGAGAATGGTGGTAAATCAAGAGGACGAATGAATAGAGAGGAAGCGAAGAAGAAATTTCCTTGTCATGCGTGCGGAAAGCTTGGACATTGGAAGAACGAGTGTAAGAGTATTCAGAATAATAATGGGCCAAACCAAAATTTAATTCCACAGATGCAGAATGAAGTACTTATGAATCAGCCGCAGCAGGTAGTTACTCCACAGTATCAGGTGCCACCGGCTCCTATGCTAAACTTTGTGAATCAGCAAAAATAAAGTGCGAACACCGGATTTCACGGAGAAAGTGGTAAGAATAACAGAGGGGTTACACAATATTTTTTGCAAAATAATGAAGAAAATTCGGATTGTGTGCAATGACGGTGCCTGAGGGGGGAGGAAGAGGAGTGCGTGCTTGGCGCATCCTTGCCGGTAGATCAGTCAGGTCCATTTGTTGATGGGAAAATGGAAGGTAAAGACATCACTTTTCTATTGGATACTGGTGCTACCCAGTCTACTGTGAGAACAGCAGACATCCCAAACCTACCCATCTCGGGAGAATCTATCCAAGTTGTAGGAGTGTCAAATCAACAGATTAGAACCCCAATCACAAAACCGATGGAGGTACATATCGGGAATTTTAAAGATATGCATCGATTTGTAGTTTGTGATTCCAGTCCCGTAAATCTGTTGGGAAGAGATCTACTGTGCAAGATGAATTGCACGATCTATTGCACACCAGATGGTGTCGCTTTCCAAACCCCTGACGAGGATGTCATATACAAAATGATGTTAGCTAAGAAAGGAACAGAAATAGACGAAATGTTTTCTTTGATAACTGAGAGTGAATTATCTGAAGAGTTGAGAACCACAGTGAATCCAGAAGTATGGGATTTTACAGGAAAAGATATTGGGCTAATGTCAAATGTAGACCCAGTTAAAGTAACGGTGAAAGAAGGTGTAGCCTATCCAAACACACAACAGTACAAGATGAGTCCAGAAGTGAAAGCAGGAATTGCTCCAGAAATTGATCGAATGATTGAACAGGGTATTTTAAAAGATCATGGGACTTAAAAAGCGTAGTGGTAAATATAGGATAGTGCAAGATTTATGAAAAATAAATAAAATTGTAGTGCCCTGTTGCCCAATAGTGCCAAATCCAGCAGTGAGCCTTTATCAGATACCCTGGAATGCATGTTGGTTTACAGTAATTGATTTGTGTCAAGCATTCTTTTCGATTCCTTTGCATCCAGACAGCCAGTATCTTTTCGCTTTCAGGGTTGAAGATCGTATTTTGGCATGGTGCCGAGTTCCTCAAGGGTACACAGAGAGTCCTTCAATTTTCAATCAGATACTGAAAAAGTGTCTAGAGTCATTGGTTATGCCTGGGAATTCAGTTCTGGTTCAGTACATTGATGACCTATTGGTGGCATCAAAAACACGAGAAGATTGTGTCACTGACACAATTGCATTACTGAACCATTTGGCCGGAGGAGGACACAAAGTGTCTCCAGAAAAATTGCAGTTCTGTCAACAAGAAGTTAGATATTTAGGGCATAAAATAGAAAGAAGAGTTAGAAAAGTGACACCGGAAAGAATAAAAATAATCAAAGAAATGCAGCTACCTCAGACACAAAAGGAGATGAGAATGTTTCTGGGAGTGGTTGGGTATTGTAGGCAGTGGATCAATAGCTTCTTCATGCTAGCAAAACCATTGATACAATTAATTCAAAAAATGGCGAAAGAACCCATCGATTGGAATGATGAATGTTTGGAAGCCTTTGTGAAATTACGAAATTGTTTATGTGAGGCCCCAGCCTTAGGCATGCCTGATTATTCAAAAGACTTTGCATTATTTTGTTGTGAGAGAGAAAATTGTGCACATTCAGTTTTAACACAGAGACATGGACTGAGCCGACGTCCAGTGGCGTATTTTTCTGCCACCTTGGATCCAGTGGCTTCAGCTTTACCTGGCTGCTTAAAAGCAGTAGCTGCTACTTGTATGAGTCTGGAGCAAAGTGAGTCCATAGTGATGGGACATACGGTAAAGGTTTACGTTCCACACTCAGTTGAGATTTTTTAACAAGAACACAACATCTCACTCCCAGTCGGCTGACTAGGTATGAAAGAGTGATTCTGGGAGCAGAAAATGTGACAGTGATAAGATGTACAATAATAAACCCTGCCACATTATTGCCAGATCCATGTTGTGAAGAAGTGAAAGATGAGACTGATCATGATTGTCTAGATGTGACTGAATTATGTACTAAGCGTCGCCCAGATATAAAAGAAACACCATTGAAGGAAGTTGATCATGAACTATTCGTGGATGGATCCTGTTTGAGAAATGAAGGAGGAGGATTAAGTGCTGTATATGCTGTATGTAAAATATCAGGGGGTATTTGAAGCATCCTGTTTACCAGGAGTCAATTCTGCACAAGTAGCCGAATTGGTGGCCTTAACAAAGGCATGCAAAATTGGGAAAAATTGGAGAATAACCATATTTACGGACAGTCAATATGGGTCGGGGTTGTGCATGATTTTGGCCAACTCTGGATGCAGAGGGGATTTCTGACTTCTTCAGGATCTCCTATCAGAAACAGTAAAAATGTGAAGGATCTGTTGGAAGCATTACAATTGCCAAAAGAAGTAGCAGTTGTTAAATGCGCTGCACATCAGTCAGAAAATGACTATGTACCGGCCGGAAATAGATATGCCGACCAAATTGCTCGACACTGTGCAAGAAATACAATGTCAATTAACAGAAAAATTGAAACGGGTGAAACCAGCTGCCAACTTATGTTTTTCTCAGTTCCAGAAACATGGGATGAGGTCAGACAGTTACAGGAAGAAGTTGAGGAAAAAGAAAAGGAGATTTGGATAAAATCAAGTTGTACAAAAAGGACAGAAGATGAAGTGTGGGTGTACTTGGATGGCAGACCAGTCATGCCAGACTGTCTGCTCTCTCAAATGGCAAGAGTATACCATGGGACAACTCACATTGGCAGGGATTCAATGATTAGATTGTTCAGACAGAGTTGGTACAATCCGAAGTTTAGGGTAGTCGCACAGAGCCTTTGCCAAAGATGCTTAATCTGTCAGCAGCAGAACCCAGGCAGGAAGACAGTGGTTTGTTGGGGAAAGATTGGAAAGGCAGAAGCACCCTTCACCAGATTGCAGTTAGATTTCATTGAGTTGCCTCCTTGCAATGGACTGAAATATGTACTTGTCATAGTGTGCCTGTACTCAAGATGGGTAGAGGCATACCCCACTAGAAGAAACGACAGTCTCACAGTTGCTAAACTGTTACTGAGGGAGTTGATACCTCGCTTCGGTTTTCCAGTCACTTTGGAATCAGATAGAGGACCTCATTTTAATAATGAGATAATTCGATTAATCTGTGCTGCATTTAACATTGAACAAAACTGCACTGTGCTTATCGTCCAGAGGCTTCTGGAATAGTAGAACAGCTAAATGGCACAATCAAATCAAGATTAGGGAAGGTGTGCGCATCCACAATGCTGAAATGGCCAGATGCATTGCCTCTTGTACTGGTGGGTCTCAGAAGTATTCCTGACAGGAAAACAGGATTGAGTCCACATGAGGTACTCATGGGAAGGACAATGAGACAAGCATTTATTCCTGGACATAAATTGATGAATATAACTGATGCTCTGGTATTGAACTATTGCAAAGGATTGGCTGAAATGGTGCATTCTGTCTCTCATCAGGTTGGAGAAGACGCAGTTGAAAGACAACCAGACCAAGCGCATGATTTGAATCCTGGAGATTGGGTGTTAGTGAAGAAACACACAAGGAAATCGTGTCTAGCACCCAGGTGGGATAAGCCACGTCAAGTCATACTAGTCACTACTACAGCGGTGAAGTGTGCAGGTTTACCCAATTGGATTCATGCTAGCCATACCAGAAGAGTTCCGAGTCCACCTGAACAACAAGAACAGCCACTGACTGAACAAGCTGAAACGTCTGAAGTTGAAAGCTGTGAAGCAGAAGAATCCAGAATAAGAGATTCTGAAAGACAGCTATATGACGAACAGCCAGGTACAAGTCAGGAAGAATGGATACCAGTGACTGAAGTATCCGATGCTGTTGTCAGAACAAGAAGAACAACGGAACTAAAGAGACAAAAAGGTAGAGAGGAAAAGTCAGGGAAAGAAGAACACACTCAGGTAAAAATAGACAAAGCTATTCAGAAACCTGAGCAAGGTAAGATAGAAGAAGAAGAACAAGTTCAGGCAGAAGAAGAACAAGTTGAAATAAGACCTGAACATGATCAGCTAGAGTTAGAAGAACAAGTTCAGGCAGAAGAAGAACAAACTGTAATCAGACCTGAACAGGTACAGGTGGGAAAAGATTTAAAAACAGGAAATACAGAACAAGGACAATCAGGAAAAGAAAAAGGACAAGAACAAATTGTGCCTAAAATAAGTGAAAATAAATGAACTTTAGAAGAAGACAGAGAAGGTGAAAGTGCAGTCCAGGTCAAAAGAGTCAGAAAACGAGACAATTGGCCTACAGGAGTGAAGAGACTAAAATATCACCTAAGAAAAGCAGAAAAGAAACCAGAGCAAGTAAATGAAGTTTCGAGTCAGACACAACCTAAACACACCTTAGTAAAACTTGCGAGAAGAAGTCCAAGATCAAGAATACTGAACAGAAAATACAGGGCCCCTGAGTGGACCTACGTTATACTTGAAGAATTTGAAAACTTAGAATTAAGTGAAGAATCAGAAAGAGTTCATGTTGCACAGATTGATGAAAGCAAATTAAGACCTCCTTAAAATAAAAGGCTGAATTTTTAAAGTTTAGACAAAAGAAAGAGAAAAAGTAATTCTCTCTGATTAAAGATGGCAAAAATTGAAAATACTGAAAGACCGAAACGGAGTTTAAAAAGAAAATGTTTAAGATTCTGTTTATGTAGTATTATATTAGTAGTATTGGTATGGTTATTCCTAACAGTAGGAGTACCTTTGTTGATAGAAACAAGTAGCAAGAATAGTACAATTACTAATGAGAAGGTAGATAGAGTAAAAGGAACTAAGATAGAAATAGGGGTAGAAGATGAAATAAACTATCATAATGAATCAGACAATGGTTCGTCTTTAAATGTATTTACTAAATTGCTATTCCAATATGTTAATACAATGGAAATTAGAGATTGTTACGTTTGTATGAAGTTACCCTCATCAGTGTCAGAAGGAGTGACGTATCACCATATTCCTCTAACATATGGTGTATCATGCAGTGTTTTATCAAGTTTATTTTACGTAACAGGGAAACTTCAGTATTTCTATTCAAACTTAGATGTAGTGTTTCCAGAATTGCTTATTAGAAAGAATATGAATCCAGTAGTTAGTAGTAAAAATGCACAGTTCATGGGTGAATTCTTTTTAACAATGAGTTCAAAAGATATAGTTCAGGCACATAAAAATAACCTAACATGTATATTACGTGAAGAAGAAAAAGAGTTTTTGAATTTAGTAGAAGGAGACAGGATTTAACAAAGAAAGCTGCTGAACAGAAATCCCATGTACCTCCATGGGCTGAAAAAGAGGGAATTTATGCAAAAGGCGAAGCTCATCCTGCGATGTCCCTAGACTTCGTGAAAAAGGGAAAATTCTGCCTCCATAGATTAAAGACAGATTATAATAACGATTTCATTGGTTCCAGTGAATGTGAACACAAGTTCCTAATTCTAGGAGGGTGGGGACTAAAAGGGGGAAGTGATCCTGTATTTCCGGGAATTTATTATGTATGTGGGAATAATGCTTATTATAAGTTACCTGCAAGATAGTATGGAAGCTGCTATTTTGAAATAGTTTTTCCAAAAATCTATCATGTGGACAGAATCAATGGAATCAATGAAAATCCTAATAGACTAACACGGAGAAGAAGAGCTAGTTTTTCTGAAATAGTAGGGGATATATTTAGTGCATTGATACCCTCAGTTGGAGTCATTTTAAATTCATGTAAAATTTGCAAATTGTCAACCATAGTTGATCGTCTTTCTGCAAATACTGCCGGAGGATTCTTAATGATAAATACAGAGATAGTTTCAATAAGGTCTATGGTTTAACAAAATCGTCTTTCTCTTGATATTTTATTGGCAAAGGAAGGCGGAGTCTGTGGTATGTTGAAAATTCAACATTGCTGCACTTATATTCCGGACAAAAGTAAGGAAATTAGAGGATATATTAGAAACATTACAAGAATGCATAATGACTTGACCCAACTGGAGGTTGACAGTGTATGGGGAAGATTAACAAAAAGTATAACATCAATAGGGAATTTGTTTACTAATTTTGGGAAAAGTTTTCTAGGTCAAATAATCTTACCAGTAATTATGATAATAACCATAGTCATGATAGTGATGATCACATGTAAATGTTGCAGAAGCAAGGGAAAGAAAAGGATACATTTAGAAAGAGAAGGGAGAGGAAAGAAACGAAAGTGGGAAATGGAAGCAATCCAATTAGAAGAAATGAAAGGAAAGATATATAAAAAGATGAAAGACTTAGAAGGTAAAGAAGTAACTGATGAAATGAGGAAAGTAATGGAAAAAACTGAGATGTGCTAAAGTTGGCATCTGGGAAAGGATGGGTAATTTTGTGATGGCTCAAAATGCCATCAGAGAGGGGATTGATGGAGCAAAGACTCGTAAAGAAAGAGACTTGCTCGAAGGCAATCCTCTCGTTTAACTTATTAACGAATTACTAACCATGTCTTGTAAATAATAACACGCACCACAGAAACACGCGGGTTAGCGAAGCTTGCTTATGTGTGTACTAATGAAAATAACAATGAAAACGGACTAATACCGCTTTAAACGGGGAAACTGTTGTGCGCATGTGTCAATTGCATCTACGCAATATGATGAACTAACACTTGGAGGGAAATTCTAGCGCATGTGCAGAAGGCATTAAAATCGCGTATTGAAGGCTTGCGTGCATGGCATCTGCTCAGCTAAAACTAAAACCAGCTATTTTACTAATGCTAATGCGGAGAAAGTATTAATAAATAAAGAGGGTTAGAGTAGAGATGGGTGGTATACAGTGAAATCATTTATTTGTGAAAGTAACTTTTGTCTTTTTGACTTTATTATTAGTGCGCATTTGGGCCTTTTGAATTGATCAAAGAAAGCTGAGTCACGTGATTTATGCGCAGGCTCACAAGAAAGTTAACCCAGAAGGATGACTAAGGTTTTGTCAGCCGTCCAAGGACGAGAATGATGTGTCCAGAGAACAGAGGGTGAAGAGTTCAGTCAAGAAGACTTATATTCATGATTTTGTAATAATTGTTGCAAGTAAAGTTTGAATATGTATGGGAACAACAGAAATGAATAAAGTTTAAGGGGATGGGTTTGCAAACAATAGAATGATAAAATAAAAGTAATGTGTAAGCATGGTGTGATGATCATCCCCTTGCCTGACCAATTAGAATTCGTATTTTTGCGATATTGAAACTTTAGTGGGTGGTACATGATGAACGTAGGTATAATTGAGGTAGTTTTTAGTTAGTTAGGGAGAACATGATTGCAGAGCTTGGGATGCTGTCGGAGAGTTCGTGTTGCTGAGATGCTGATGCAGGGAGGGATGCTGTGAGGTGCTGATGAAGAATCGAATGCAGACTTTGAAGAAGAACTTTCTATCCTAAATTAATTGGGTCAGATCAGAAGATCGCGGAAGAATCTCGAGGAGGAAGAGAGTGTCCGAGAGGGGTGCGGCGCAGTCGTCGGTATTCTAGAGAGGTTAAGTATCCTGTCCTGAATCCTGTCCTGAAGTCTTTGTCTCCTGACCTATCCTGGGGGACCCTTACCAGCCCTTTGGCCAGGGGGTTGGTCTTTCACACCATTCTTGGTAATTATAAATTCTCGTTATTTGCAAATGTTCTTTTCTCTCTGTCCTCTCCCTTTCTGAGCAACGATTATTGCATGAGTCCGAAGAGTATGTTTTAATGTTTATTCAATTGAATTTCTCTCCTGAAGTAAAGGATGACTGTACTGTATTTTTGATGGTTCACATGCCTTTAATTTAGATAAAGATTTTAAACCTTCCTGAGTCTGTGATCATTTACTTTAACGGAAGTATAGTTAAGGGTTAAGTTAATTATCACCATCAACTAGTTCAACTAATGGTCCGTCGACCAGAGGAAAGAACTTTTTGATCAGTGAAAGGTTAGTTAAGAAAAGTAAATAATTAAGCCCGATCACTGTGAAGTATAAGATATATATAAAAAGAAAACTTTAACTTTTTTCAGCGGTTTTACCCAGGTGTGTGTTTGTTTGATGGGCCCAGGTGAGTATATGGTAATGGAGTATCTGTTGGTGGTTCACCACTGGATCAGTTTTCTGGTAGCAGAGCTATGGTTATTATTGACTAGTTTGGTGATAAGTATAGGTTATTGATTATTGATTTATGTTTTAACAAAAGAGTTAGCGTTTTTTGTTCTATGTTGTCCAGAATTCCCGGGAAATGAATAGCGGGTATTGACAGAAGCCATACTGCAGTGAGGTTACTCATCTGTTGGAATAACACTGAGAAGCTAGGTAGGGCTGGCAGTGTTAAACTAGGGACTATTTCGTATAAAAGTGGAGTGCGAGTGATAGCAAAAGGGGTTCGCTGGTGAAACTTTTGTCTCATTTCCCAATACGGGTGACACTGGAGGAGTAGCAGGTTCTCTGGAGCTTGAGTGAAGGGTAAACATAGGTTTTTACTCGCAGTAAAAGAGGAGCAATTCTGAGATTCCAGAATAAGTCAAAAGTTCTATCCTTTCGTTTAGTGGAACAGACAGAGTTGCGAATGTTTTTATGTTGTTAATAACAAAGAATTTAATGAAAAGTATTAAGAAATAAGTTTTCCGTATTACCTTCTGAAGGGAGGGTCAGTCGCCGGAGTTATACTGACGTCACAGAGAGCCGCGCTGGGATTGGTTGAAACAGTGGGCGTGAGACAGAAGCAGATTGTAAAGGAGGGGTCAGTAGCGAGGAGTAATACTGACGTCACAAAAGGCCGCGCAGGCATTGGTCAGACCACGAGCGTGAGCCTGAGTTTGATTGGATAATCCGTTAGAAGCAGCGCTAGGATTGGTAGAAAGAGAAATTGTATGAAGAATTCTGATTTGACTGCCAGTGAGAGACGTGCAGATAGAAGATTTCAAGGGTTTGCAGAATACAATATTATATATCGTTCATCTAGGATGTATGGAGAAAAGAGAAAAATTTCATTTATAGAGAAAATTAAGAATTTCTTTAAGAAAGATAAGCCTGTGTTGACTATGGAGGGAATTCCTATTCCGCCACCGAAGACACCAGCTTCTTTTATGATGATGGAAAGAGGATATCATACTTGCGTGTGGTTGGAAAATTGGATAGAGTCTACGAAAGGTGATGGAGTGCTAGCGTTTCCTAAAAATGGTACGTTTAACGGGAGAATTCTTCAGAATTTGAGAATGAGAATGAATGATTTAGAACCAAGACCTAGGTTAACTCAATACGAGGCTTTAGAAGAATGGGAGACTGAGTCATATGAACGCGAAAAATGCAGAAATGGGAAATATAGAGGATTTTTCCCCAGATATTTGCATGAGTCACGCGAAGGGCAGATGAAACAATGGAGGAGAGCTATGGTATCAGAAGGTTTATATCCAGTGTTAATGGCTGAGGAACAATCTGGAGGTAAGTGTAAAGAGAAAATGAAACACTTGAATACAACAGGATATGGTGAATCAGATGATGAATTATTAGAGGATATTTTAATTAAAAATCCACCACCGTACCAAGAAGCACCTAGTAAGGTTACCCCCAGTGCACCAGTGATAGGAATGCCTTTAACCCCACTGTTTTTACATGATACATCATTTAATAGGGTGCTGCAGGATAATGAGAGAGATGTTTTGAATAAAACAAGAGAAGAATTAGTGCAGAAAATAAACCAATTAAATTTAAATGCTGAAGCTTTGACGGTACCAGTGACTATTGGTCAGATAATCCCATTATATGGAGATAAAAAGACTTGTCAGAAACCTCAAACTGTGACAATCCCGTTAACAAGTCCCAGAAGAGAAGTAATATTTACAGACGATCAGACTAGTGAAAATGAATCAGTAATTTCATTAATGGATCTCCAGAATGTAGAACCTCTAATTGAGACTCCGAAGAGAATTATACCTGCAAATTTGAGAGAAAAGAGATCTTTGGTGCCTGTAGGAACTGGAAGTTCAACAGTAGTTACCCCTGAAGATATAGAGAGATGGGCACAGGAAATAGACAATCGAAACCCACAACCAAAGATACTAGATATCAGTAAATTAAAAGTAGAGTTGGAAGAAATGATAACTGGTAATGTGAGTATAGATAGATTGAATGTTTATAATGATGAGGAGTTATTATTTTTATGTAAGAGTATAACTAGAAGAGCAAGAGTATTTCATGAGAAATTAGCAGAAGTTGCCTCAGAAATTGGAATAGATATAGGGAAATCAAAGTTGTTGAGGAAACCATATCGAGTGGATTTTACTGACAAAGATTTAGAAAGTGTAAATGCTTCTGGTAAGAGATTACAGGTAAAAGAATTGATGAATATATTACAAAAATGGGGAGACATTGACAAATGGAGGATCAGGTGGATAAGAAAGAAAGAAGAAGTGCAAGCGAGAGAAGCATCATCTGCATTTCCAGTGAGAAGAACAGATAAAGTAGAAAAATTGTGTCAGATGAGAGAAGTTCCTGGTGGTGGATATGTTCATGTCCCTTGGAGTAGGCAGGATATTTTGTCATTTACGAATGATTTTCCCAGAATAAGAGAAAAGCCAGTCGAAAGGTATAAACAGGTGGAAAGATTTGTGAAGGTTTCAAAGGTTTTGTTAAAGGATCTGGATGGATTATTTGATATTGTAGTACCTGCTGATTTGTGGACAGAGTGTAAGATCACAGTTGATTGGCCAAGTGACGAGTATGCTAGAGAATCAAAGACAGGAGCACCCTCAGAAGAGGTGATGAAGAAATATCACCAGGTAATTACTTACCTGAAAGGGAAAATCCCTCCTAAAGAAACAGATTGGGTAAAAATAGATTGAACAACCCAGGAGCCCAATGAATCTGTACATGCATATTATGAGCGGTTACTTCAAGTGTTTAAGCAGTATAGCGGTTTTGAGAACATTGGCGATAAGGATATGGGACATTTTGTGTATCGGTTTGTGTATGGTCTGAAACCGGAGATTAGTCAGATGATTCAACAGCACATGTTGTGCTGGCAAAGTAAGTCGATAGATGAAATTTTGAAGTATGCCAAATATTGTGGCGACGATATCGAGGCAATGCGTAGAAAGCTAAAAGAGAAAATGATGTGGGCACAAGTAAAATTGGCAGAACAGCAGGAGAATAAAGTAAGTACCCAGACTGATAATCAGATAAAAGAGCAGAGTCAGAATGATCAAACGGCGAATGGTGGTAAATCAATAGGACGAATGAATAGAGAGGAAGCGAAGAAGAAATTTCCTTGTCATGCGTGCGGAAAGCTTTTACATTGGAAGAACGAGTGTAAGAGTATTCAGAATAATAATGGGCCAAACCAAAATTTAATTCCACAGATGCAGAATGAAGTACTTATGAATCAGCCGCAGCAGGTAGTTACTCCACAGTATCAGGTGCCACCGGCTCCTATGCCAAACTTTGTGAATCAGCAAAAATACAGTGCGAACACCGGATTTCACGGAGAAAGTGGTAAGAATAACAGAGGGGTTACACAATATGTTTTGCAAAATAATGAAGAAAATTCGGACTGTGTGCAATGACGGTGCCTGAGGGGGGTTGAAGAGGAGTGCGTGCTTGGCGCATCCTTGCCGGTAGATCAGTCAGGTCCATTTGTTGATGGGAAAGTGGAAGGTAAAGACATCACTTTTCTATTGGATACTGGTGCTACCCGGTCTACTGTGAGAACAGCAGACATCCCAAACCTACCCCTCTCGGGAGAATCTATCCAAGTTGTAGGAGTGTCAAATCAACAGATTAGAACCCCAATCACAAAACCGATGGAGGTACATATCGGGAATTTTAAAGATATACATCGATTTGTAGTTTGTGATTCCAGTCCCGTAAATCTGTTGGGAAGAGATCTACTGTGCAAGATGAATTGCACGATCTATTGCACACCAGATGGTGTCGCTTTCCAAACCCCTGACGAGGATGTCATATACAAAATGATGTTAGCTAAGAAAGGAACAGAAATAGACGAAATGTTTTCTTTGATAACTGAGAGGGAATTATCTGAAGAGTTGAGAGCCACAGTGAATCCAGAAATATGGGATTTTACAGGAAAAGATATTGGGCTAATGTCAAATGTAGACCCAGTTAAAGTAACGGTGAAAGAAGGTGTAGCCTATCCAAACACACGACAGTACAAGATGAGTCCAGAAGTGAAAGCAGGAATTGCTCCAGAAATTGATCGAATGATTGAACAGGGTATTTTAAAAGATCATGGGACTTAAAAAGCGTAGTGGTAAATATAGGATAGTGCAATATTTACGAAAAATAAATAAAATTGTAGTGTCCTGTTGCCCAATAGTGCCAAATCCAGCAGTGAGCCTTTATCAGATACCCTGGAATGCAGGTTGGTTTACAGTAATTGATTTGTGTCAAGCATTCTTTTCGATTCCTTTGCATCCATACAGCCAGTATCTTTTCGCTTTCAGGGTTGAGGATCGTATTTTGGCATGGTGCCGAGTTCCTCAAGGGTACACAGAGAGTCATTCAATTTTCAATCAGATACTGAAAAAGTGTCTAGAGTTATTGATTGTGCCTGGGAATTCAGTTCTGGTTCAGTACATTGATGACCTATTGGTGGCATCAAAAACACGAGAAGATTGTGTCACTGACACAATTGCATTACTGAACCATTTGGCCGGAGGAGGACACAAAGTGTCTCCAGAAAAATTGCAGTTCTGTCAACAAGAAGTTAGATATTTAGGGCATAAAATAGAAAGAGGAGTTAGAAAAGTGACACCGGAAAGAATAAAAATAATCAAAGAAATGCAGCTACCTCAGACACAAAAGGAGATGAGAATGTTTCTGGGAGTGGTTGGGTATTGTAGGCAGTGGATCAATAGCTTCTTCATGGTAGCAAAACCATTGATACAATTAATTCGAAAAATGGCGAAAGATACCATCGATTGGAATGATGAATGTTTGGAAGCCTTTGTGAAATTACGAAATTGTTTATGTGAGGCCCCAGCCTTAGACATGCCTGATTATTCAAAAGACTTTGCATTATTTTGTTGTGAGAGAGAAAATTGTGCACTTTCAGTTTTAACACAGAGACATAGACTGAGCCGACGTCCAGTGGCGTATTTTTCTGCCACCTTGGATCCAGTGGCTTCAGCTTTACCTGGCTGCTTAAAAGCAGTAGCTGCTACTTGTATGAGTCTGGAGCAAAGTGAGTCCATAGTGATGGGACATACGGTAAAGGTTTACGTTCCACACTCAGTTGAGATTTTTTTAACAAGAACACAACATCTCACTCCCAGTCGGCTGACTAGGTATGAAAGAGTGATTCTGGGAGCAGAAAATGTGACAGTGATAAGATGTACAATAATAAACCCTGCCACATTATTGCCAGATCCATGTTGTGAAGAAGTGAAAGATGAGACTGATCATGATTGTCTAGATGTGACTGAATTATGTACTAAGCCCCGCCCAGATATAAAAGAAACACCATTGAAGGAAGTTGATCATTAACTATTCGTGGATGGATCCTGTTTGAGAAATGAAGGAGGAGGATTAAGCGCTGCATATGCTGTATGTAAAATATCAGGGGGTAGTTGAAGCATCCTGTTTACCGGGAGTCAAATCTGCACAAGTAGCCGAATTGGTGGCCTTAACAAAGGCATGCAAAATTGGGAAAAATTGGAGAATAACCATATTTACGGACAGTCAATATGGTTTCGGGGTTGTGCATGATTTTGGCCAACTCTGGATGCAGAGGGGATTTCTGACTTCTTCAGGATCTCCTATCAGAAACAGTAAAAATGTAAAGGATCTGTTGGAAGCATTGCAATTGCCAAAAGAAGTAGCAGTTGTTAAATGCGCTGCACATCAGTCAGGAAATGACTATGTAGCGGCCGGAAATAGATATGCCGACCAAATTGCTCGACACTGTGCAAGAAATACAATGTCAATTAACAGAAAAATTGAAACGGGTGAAACCAGCTGCCAACTTATGTTTTTCTCAGTTCCAGAAACATGGGATGAGGTCAGACAGTTACAGGAAGAAGTTGAGGAAAAAGAAAAGGAGATTTGGATAAAATCAAGTTGTACAAAAAGGACAGAAGATGAAGTGTGGGTGTAGCTTGGATGGCAGACCAGTCATGCCAGACTGTCTGCTCTCTCAAATGGCAAGAGTATACCATGGGACAACTCACATTGGCAGGGATTCAATGATCAGATTGTTCAGACAGAGTTGGTACAATCCGAAGTTTAGGGTAGTTGCAGAGAGCCTTTGCCAAAGATGCTTAATCTGTCAGCAGCAGAACCCAGGCAGGAAGACAGTGGTTAGTTGGGGAAAGATTGGAAAGGCAGAAGCACCCTTCACAAGATTGCAGTTAGATTTCATTGAGTTGCCTCCTTGCAATGGACTGAAATATGTACTTGTCATAGTGTGCCTGTTCTCAAGATGGGTAGAGGCATACCCCACTAGAAGAAACGACAGTCTCACAGTTGCTAAACTGTTACTGAGGGAGTTGATACCTCGCTTCGGTTTTCCAGTCACTTTGGAATCAGATAGAGGACCTCATTTTAATAATGAGATAATTCGTTTAATCTGTGCTGCATTTAACATTGAACAAAAACTGCACTGTGCTTATCGTCCTGAGGCTTCTGGAATAGTGGAACAGCTAAATGGCACAATCAAATCAAGATTAGGGAAGGTGTGCGCATCCACAATGCTGAAATGGCCAGATGCATTGCCTCTTGTACTGGTGGGTCTCAGAAGTATTCCTCTCAGGAAAACAGGATTGAGTCCACATGAGGTACTCATGGGAAGGACAATGAGACAAGCATTTATTCCTGGACATAAATTGATGAATATAACTGATGATCTGGTATTGGACTATTGCAAAGGATTGGCTGAAATGGTGCGTTCTGTCTCTCATCAGGTTGGAGAAGACGCAGTTGAAAGACAACCAGACCAAGCGCATGATTTGAATCCTGGAGATTGGGTGTTAGTGAAGAAACACACAAGGAAATCGTGTCTAGCACCCAGGTGGGATAAACCACGTCAAGTCATACTAGTCAGTACCACAGCGGTGAAGTGTGCAGGTTTACCCAATTGGATTCATGCTAGCCATACCAGAAGAGTTCCGAGTCCACCTGAACAACAAGAACAGCCACTGACTGAACAAGCTGAAACGTCTGAAGTTGAAAGCTGTGAAGCAGAAGAATCCAGAATAAGAGATTCTGAAAGACAGCTATATGACGAACAGCCAGGTACAAGTCAGGAAGAATGGATACCAGTGACTGAAGTATCCGATGCTGTTGTCAGAACAAGAAGAACAACGGGACTAAAGAGACAAAAAGGTAGAGAGGAAAAGTCAGGGAAAGAAGAACACATTCAGGTAAAAATAGACAAAGCTTTTCAGAAACCTGAGCAAGGTAAGATAGAAGAAGAAGAACAAGTTCAGGCAGAAGAAGAACAAGTTGAAATAAGACCTGAACAAGATCAGATAGAGTTAGAAGAACAAGTTCAGGCAGAAGAAGAACAAACTGTAATCAGATCTGAACAGGTGCAGGTGGGAAAAGATTTAGATACAGGAAATACAAAACAAGAACAATCAGGAAAAGAAAAAGGACAAGAACAAATTGTGCCTAAATTAAGTGAAAATAAAAGAACTATAGAAGAAGACAGAGAAGGTGAAAGTGCAGTCCAGGTCAAAAGAGTCAGAAAAGGAGACAATTGGCCTACAGGAGTGAAGAGACTAAAATATCACCTAAGAAAAGCAGAAAAGAAACCAGAGCAAGTAAATGAAGTTTCGAGTCAGACACAACCTAAACACACATTAGTAAAACTTACGAGAAGAAGTCCAAGATCCAGAATACTGAACAGAAAATTCAGGGCCCCTGAGTGGACCTACGTTATACTTGAAGAATTTGAAAACTTAGAATTAAGTGAAGAATCAGAAAGAGTTCATGTTGCACAGATTGATGAAAGCAAATTAAGACCTCCTTAAAATAAAAGGTTGAATTTTTAAAGTTTAGACAAAAGAAAGAGAAAAGAAATTCTCTCTGATTAAAGATGGCAAAAATTGAAAATACTGAAAGACCGAAACGAAGTTTAAAAAGAAAATGCTTATGATTCTGTTTATGTAGTATTATATTAGTAGTATTGGTATGGTTATTCCTAACAGTAGGAGTACCTTTGTTGATAGAAACAAGTAGCAAGAATAGTACAATTACTAATGAGAAGGTAGATAGAGTAAAAGGAACTAAGATAGAAATAGGGGTAGAAGATGAAATAAACTATCATAATGAGTCAGACAATGGTTCGTCTTTAAATGTATCTACTAAATTGCTATTCCAATATGTTAATACAATGGAAATTAGAGATTGTTATGCTTGTATGAAGTTACCCTCATCAGTGTCAGAAGGGGTGACGTATCACCATATTCCTCTAACATATGGTGTATCATGCAGTGTTTTATCAACTTTATTTTACATAACAGGGAAACGTCAGTATTTCTATTCAAACTTAGATGTAGTGTTTTCAGAATTGCTTATTAGAAAAAATATGAATCCAGTAGTTAGTAGTAAAAATGCACAGTTCATTGGTGAATTCTTTTTAACAATGAGTTCAATAGATATAGTTCAGGCACATAAAAATAACCTAACATGTATATTACGTGAAGAAGAAAAAGAGTTTTTGAATTTAGTAGAAGGAGACAGGATTTAACAAAGAAAGCTGCTGAACAGAAATCCCATGTACCTCCATGGGCTGAAAAATAGGGAATTTATGCAATAGGCGAAGCTCATGCTGCGATGTCCCTAGACTTCGTGAAAAAGGGAAAATTCTGCCTCCATAGGTTAAAGACAGATTATAATAACGATTTCATTGGTTCCAGTGAATGTGAACACAACATCCTAATTCTAGGAGGGTGGGGACTAAAAGGGGGAACTGATCCTGTATTTCCGGGAATTTATTATGTATGTGGGAATAATGCTTATTATAAGTTACCTGCAAGATGGTATGGAAGCTGCTATTTTGGAATAGTTTTTCCAAAAATCTATCATGTGAACAGAATCAATGGAATCAATGAAAATCCTAATAGACTAACACGGAGAAGAAGAGCTAGTTTTTCTGAAATAGTAGGGGATATATTTAGTGCATTGATATCCTCAGTTGGAGTCATTTTAAATTCACGTAAAATTTGCAAATTGTCAACCATATTTGATCGTCTTTCTGCAGATACTGCCGGAGGATTCTTAATGATAAATACAGAGATGGTTGCAATAAGGTCTATGGTTTTACAAAATCGGCTTGCTCTTGATATTTTATTGGCAAAGGAAGGCGGAGTCTGTGGTATGTTGAAAATTCAACATTGCTGCACTTATATTCCGGACAAAAGTAAGGAAATTAGAGGATATATTAGAAACATTACAAGAATGCATAATGACTTGACCCAACTGGAGGTTGACAGTGTATGGGGAAGATTAATAAAAGTATAACATCAATAGGGAATTTCTTTACTAATTTTGGGAAACGTTTTCTAGGTCAAATAATCTTACCAGTAATTATGATAATAGCCATAGTCATGATAGTGATGATCACATGTAAATGTTGCAGAAGCAAGGGAAAGAAAAGGATACATTTAGAAAGAGAAGGGAGAGGAAAGAAACGAAAGCGGGAAATGGAAGAAATCCAATTAGAAGAAATGAAAGGAAAGATATATAAAAAGATGAAAAACTTAGAAGGTAAAGAAGTAACTGATGAAATGAGGAAAGAAATGGAAAAAACTGAGATGTGCTAAATTTGGCATCTGGGAAAGGATGGGTAATTTTGTGATGGCTCAAAATGCCATCAGAGAGGGGATTGATGGAGCAAGGACTCGTAAAGAAAGAGACTTGTTCGAAGGCAATCCTCTCGTTTAACTTATTAACGAATTACTAACCGTGTCTTGTAAATAATAACACGCACCACAGAAACACGCAGGTTAGTGAAGCTTGCTTATGTGTGTACTAATGAAAATAACAATGAAAACGGACTAATACCGCTTTAAACGGGGAAACTGTTGTGCGCATGCGTCAATTGCATCTAAGCAATATGACGAACTAACACTTGGAGGGAAATTCTAGCAAATGTGCAGAAGGTATTAAAATGGCGTCTTGAAGGCTTGCATGCATGGCATCTGCTCAGCTAAAACTAAAACCAGCTATTTTACTAATGCTAATGCGGGGAAAGTATTAATAAATAAAGAGGGTTAGAGTAGAGATGGGTGGTATACAGTGAAATCATTTATTTGTGAAAGTAACTTTTGTCTTTTTGACTTTATTATTAGTGCGCATTTGGGCCTTTTGAATTGATCAAAGTAAGCTGAGTCACGTGATTTATGCGCAGGCTCACAAGAAAGTTAACCCGGAAGGATGACTAAGGTTTTGTCAGCCGTCCAAGGACGAGAATGATGTGCCCTGAGAACAGAGGGTGAAGAGTTCAGTCAAGAAGACTTATATTCATGATTTTGTAATAATTGTTGCAAGTAAAGTTTGAATATGTATGGGAATGACAGAAATTAATAAAGTTTAAGGAGATGGGTTTGCAAACAATAGAATGATAGAATAAAAGTAATGTGTAAGCATGGTGTGATGATCATCCCCCTTGCCTGACCAATTAGAATTCGTATTTTTGCGATATTGAAACTTTTGTGGGTGGTACATGATGAACGAAAGGTATAATTGAGGTAGTTTTTTGTTAGTTAGGGAGAACATGATTGTAGAGCTCGGGATGCTGTCGGAGAGTTCGTGTTGCTGAGATGCTGACGCAGGTAGGGTTGCTGTGAGGTGCTGATGAAGAATCGAATGCAGACTTTGAAGAAGAACTTTCTATCCTAACTTAATTGGGTTAGATCAGAAGATCGCGGAAGAATCTCGAGGAGGAAGAGAGTGTCAGAGAGGGGTGTGGCGCAGTCGTCGGTATTCTAGAGAGGTTAAGTATCCTGTCCTGAATCCTGTCCTGAAGTCTTTGTCTCCTGACCTATCCTGGGGGACCCTTACCAGCCCTTTGGCCAGGGGGTTGGTCTTTCACACCATTCTTGGTAATTATAAACTCTCGTTATTTGCAAATGTTCTCTTCTCTCTGTCCTCTCCCTTTCTGAGCATCAATTATTGCATGAGTCCGAAGAGTATGTTTTAATGTTTATTCAATTGAATTTCTCTCCTGAAGTAAAGGGTGACTGTACTGTATTTTTGATGGTTCACATGCCTTTAATTTAGATAAAGATTTTAAACCTTCCTGAGTCTGTGATCATTTACTTTAACGGAAGTATAGTTAAGGGTTAAGTTAATTATCACCATCAACTAGTTCAACTAATGGTCCTTCGACCAGAGGAAAGAACTTTTTGATCAGTGAAAGGTTAGTTAAGAAAAGTAAATAACTAAGCCCGATCACTGTGAAGAATAAGATATATATAAAAAGAAAACTTTAACTTTTTCCAGCGGTTTTACCCAGGTGTGTGTTTGTTTGATGGGCCCAGGTGAGTATATGGTAGTAGAGTATCTGTTGGTGGTTCACCGCTGGATCACCATGTTACATCATTTAACATGGCAGCCATCTTAAAAGTATAAGAACATTATTTCAAGATGGCTGTCACATTGCGTCATGCAAGAAAACAGCCTCAGAATGTTGTAAAGCCAGTAGCACAGTGCTTATGGGCTGCTTGAAAGGCATCTCTGCCATCATAATAATCTGCAGTTTCTAACCCTCTAAATGAGGTAGTAGAATCACAAGATGGGCAGAATGAGACATGGGTCAATTTATGGTAGTTATCCTGTAACCGCCATCATATAGATTTCCCCCGGAAATTGTATGGCATGCTTGAGCGATGTGTGTGTTTGTGAAGTAGTGTCCACTTACCCCTTCAATCTAAAAATATATATTTGGTGTTTAAGAAATATCACAAGTTTCTTTTTTTCTTTCTTTTTCTTTTTTAAAATATTTTTTATAGCAATTTTCAAATAAACAATTCTACTCTACCAAAGATAGAAAGGCACGTGTGTGCAGCCAGTGCAGCAGCTGACAACAGATACCCTAGACATAAGCATCAAAAGAAACAGCAAGCATGAGCTCTTAACAGCGTATGGCGGCTGACGCAGCAGTTCACAATGCTGATCCATTGCAGGGGCAGAAAGCTGAAGGCACAGACCCAGTTAGTTACCTGGTGTCCCTCTGCCACTCCCATCTCATCCTCTTCTAACAAACGGGCAAATACCACTCAAATAACCAAGTCAGCATGCATTCAGACAACAGGAGCAAGGTCAGGGGACAAAGGAAGCATGCCAGCAGCCGGCGAGGAAACCTCTGAGGGCACCTCCTCAGCCACAATCTGTCCTAGGGCATCTACTCTTGAGAAAGCCACTATAATCGCATCCCAGGCAGGTAAAATCGGGACCCTATGCAGTCCTCTAGACTCCTCTCTCGGATCTCCTCCCTCTCTCATTCCACCCATTCTGCCAACTCCTTCCCCCATATATGCAGGTCGGGCCACTGGCAGATTTCCAGCACATTGTCCATTGCCTACGGGCACGGATAAGTGCTGGATATACAAACCTGTCCGTCACCCTTCAGGACGTGGTGCTATTATGTAGGCCCAGCAAGCACAGCTGTGGGGTACAGTTAAAGCGTACAGCAGCCCAGTATGGAAGCAAAGTTCGAGCAGGTCCATACTATATGATAGACACTCACATCGTCTGTGTGGATTCTGGAGCACGCCGACAAAGCACCAGGGGACATGGCATGTATATGTCTAGGGGTGAGGTGCGCCTGATGTAAAAAGTAAAACTGAATGAGTTTACATCTGGCATTTCGGAACACCTTGGGGGTGAACGCCAGAGTCTTTTTCCAGGCATAGTCACAAAACGTGTGGCTTAGATCTGTCTCCCAGTATTGGCACAGCTGGGACAGCTCCATCTGCAACCCCTTCACCAGAGCCCTATAGAGAAGCATGACCACCCTCATTTTCCAGGTTATGAGGAACAGATAGCAATAGCATGTTCTGGAGGTTCTGTGGAACCCAGCCTACATCAATCATGAACCCTTCCCAACAAAGCTCCATGCAGCAGGAAGCTTCCCACCGGGATGTCATAGGTCTCCTTCAGGTCCAGGAAGGAACTAGCCTCACCCCCCACAAATAAATCACCCAGTATTGTGAGCCCCACCTCTGTCCACTGATGCAGCCCATGCCAGCCCCCGGGTACTGCCAGTACCGAGTGATCGTCAAGGGGAGCTCGCAAGTGTACGGGACCCTGGTGAGCATCCTCTGTAATGGCCTTGCCCTCACACATGCTGCGCCGTCCTGACTAACACATTTCTGTCACGCACCATTGTGGCAGGGGTAGGCTTTAACAGAGCTTTGGAAGGCATCAAATGTTCCCGAAGACACACCACATCCCAGAGCACTGGCCGGCACCCATTGTAACTGAGCGACTAAATAATAAGCTCAAAGTCTGGAGCAGCCATTCCACCCTCGTCAACAGGCAAGTGTAATTTCCGCAATGCCACACAGTGCCTCGAAGACCCCTAATACAAGATAAGAAGGATGCTATTCAGTTCTCGAAAGAATGCACTAGGGAGTCCACCATCAGGGCTGCGAAAAAACAAAGGACCTGCTTAGGAATTACCATCTTAGAGGTGGCTATCCGACCACTGACTGATAGGGGCAGGGTACTCCAAAAGACCCCAAACCCCGCATGGCGGAAGCGGCCCGAACAAATTTACCCTCATAGAGCAGCTCCATAGATCGATAGACAGCGACTCCCAAGTAGTGGATGATAACGTGTTCCCACCGTAGCACTGGCACAGCAGCAAGGGGCCACGTCTCCCCCGAATCGGATCGCAGTGGGTAGGTGCAGACTTGTGCAAGTTAATCTCTAGGCCTGACAGGCACCCAAAAACTGACAGAGCTGCCACCTCAAGGTCAGAAGCCTCACACGCATATATAGCAGCATATAATCTGCATATAAAGAAATATACAGGCAATCTTCTGATAACTAATATCAAAGAAAGGAGTATGCAGTTCCTAAGGAGGCTGACAGTAACTATGGAGTGTGTACAAATAACTGGCTACCAAGAAGGAGGATGGGGAATCCTCCTTCCGGAATTAGGGCCCTCACACACCCAGCCCGCTGGGTGTCATGCTTCATCATTGGGCATGCTCCTCGTCGGGTCGGCACTGCAATGCCCGACGGGCACCCTCAGTGGGGGCTCTTTGGCGGAGATCTTTTTTCCTTGCCGTATGGTTAGTGTGTGTGAGGGGCCCTAAAGTGTAGAAGTGTTGTGTTGTGGTTTCTAATTTAATTTAATATTATTTAATTTAATAATCCTGTCTCCCACCCTGATTAAAAGGAGTGATGGCGACTGTCTATGGTCCTGAAGAATTGCCGCCTGATCCTTCTTGGGACAACCAGGGCAAGAAACATGTTGACCGCATGAAGCATAGAGCAACTGCCTATAACATCACTATAGACAGTCGCCATCACTCCTTTTAATCAGGGTGGGAGACAGGATTATTAAATTAGTGGCCCTGATCCTCCCTCTCCCTGTTTTAACTCACTTGGTCTTTTTAGAAACCACAACACAACACTTCTACACTTTAGGGCCCCTCACACACACTCACCATACGGCAAGGAAGAAAGATCTCCGCCAAAGAGCCCCCACTGAGGGTGCCCGTCGGGTATTGCAGCGCCGACCCGACGAGGAGCATGCCCAATGATGAAGCATGACACCCAGCGGGCTGGGTGTGTGAGGGCCCTAATTCCGAAAGGAGGGATTCCCCATCCTCCTTCTTGGTAGCCAGTTATTTGTACACACTCCATACTTACTGTCAGCCTCCTTAGGAACTGCATACTCCTTTCTTTGATATTAGTATTAGGGCACGTATGCTGGACCTTCAAAGCCCTTTTTGTCTCTCCTTGTTGTTAGCGCAATCTTCTGATAACTGCAAGCCCCATAATGCCCACCCTGTTGGACTGTCCGTGCAAATTGTTTTAGTGCTAGAGCAAATAACAGAGGGGTCAAGAGCTAACCCTTGCGCAAGCATCCGAGATCACCAATCCAGTCCTAACCCCTGCCATCGGCTGGCTGTACAACAACTTAGTCCATTTAACAAAAGGTAGCCCGAACCCTATACCAAGTAGAGCAACATACGAGAACTCCCAGCAAAGAGAATCAAATGCTTTCCGAATGTCAACAGATAATGCTAGTGAGTCCGGGGAAGGCTCTCCCGCAGGCTCAGGATATGAATAACTTGGCGGATGTTAGGTAAGGCACTACGGATAGGTATGAAATCTGTCTGATCAGGGTGAATCAGATTACCCACATGTGGCAGAATCCTGTTCATCAGAATCTTACTCAGGATTTTATAATTGGCGTTAAGTATCGAGAGGGGGTGCTAAGAATCAATTAAAACCAGGTCCCTGACCTTCTTAGTAAGAGACACAATTGTGGCCTCACACAGAAAGGGCAGTAGTAGTCCCTGTTGCTGGGTTACAGTTATAAACTTCCACCAGCTTAGGGGTGAGGGCAGCTGAATATGTAGCGTAGAATTCTATGGGCAACCTGTCTGACCCGGGGACCTTCCCTCAAGCCATCACTTTAATCGTGCTTGCACCTCCTGTACAGTGAGATCAACACCTAGTCGGTCTGCGACTGCGGAATCAAGGACCAATTGGGAGGAATTTGCAATGTAATGCAAGACATCTGAATTGCAAACTGCAGTGCTCACAGAATATAACTCACAGTAGTAATGCAGGAATGCAGCATTAATTTCCTCCTGAGTGAATACGTCATGGCCCACCGAATCGCGAATCTGAAAAATAGTGTGCCCCCTTGTCTCTTCCTTTAGGAGCCAGGCTAACATGCTCACCGATTTATCCCTATCTGCATGGGCTTTGGCAATATATGCTCTGTAGTCATACCGCCGCAAGCGCTCCACCATCATAAGCAGTTTCTCCCATTCAGCGAGCATCCGCTCCCTGCCCTCCAGTGTCTCCACCAGGTCTGAAGGAAGCCCATTGAGGACCATCTCCTGCTTCCTAATATCCAAGATTAATTGGGCATGCACCCCTATCTTATTAGAAATACAATAACCCACCTTCAGGGCTTCCCATTCAACCTCCACCTACGACGCTAAACCCATATTGGCAAGCCAAAAATGAGTGATCTGCTCACCAAGCGAGGCCCAGAAAACCGGGTCCTCAAGCAGGGCCAAATTTAACCACCAAGTGGGGATGCAAGATCTGCGAGGTGACCACTGTAAAGTGCATAGCAGGGGGAGCGATCAGAATAAGTTCTCGCCACGTACTCCGCATCCCCCACCCTCTCATATGTTGCATCGCAGCAAAGCACACCATCTAGCTGTACTTCTAATTCGTGCAAGCCAGACTTAAAGGAGAAAGCCCGAACTTTGGGCTTCCGCTCCCTCCAGCAATCAAAAAGGCTCCACTGATGAGCCCAAGCGCGATAAGCGCCAAACAGTTTTTGCATGAGTGCCGGGGGCAATGGGGGATGTGACCTGTCCAAGAAGTAGGATTGGTCTGTATTCATGTCCTACACATTAGGCGAGCTGACATCCTTGCGTTCTAACCGACCCAGCACTAACACATATCAACGCTCAGGGTCAGTGACCACCTTATGCAGTTGGAAGGGCACCCCGGCGGCTGATCCAAATAAGGTCCCCATCGCAAAGGCTAAGTAAGCAGTGTATTGTAGTTTCCCTCCATTGTTTACGGAGCACCCGACCCTCTGGCTCCATCAAGTGTGTCTCCTTCAGAAACACAACCTGTGCCCCCTTCGTTTCAAGTAGGCCAGGACATTAAAATGCTTTGAGGGAGTGGACAGGCCCTACACATTCCAGGTGTTCAATTAGATCCAGTCAGCCATCTAGTCCAGCCCTCGCACGGTCCAGTGTGTCTCAGCACCCCACACCAGCCACACAGTCGGAGCACCAACCGCCAGCCACCCAATGCAGTCCCACCCGCCGTACATACACTCCCAGAACAAAAGACAATCAAGAAAATACAAGAAAACTCCCCCAACCCCCCTCAGGCTGTGTTATGCGTACATCCTGTCCAAACAATATAAGGCAAACAGCCTACAAACTAAGGCCCATCAACAAAGGCCAAATAGATCTGTATCAATAAGGTAGGTAGGGGAAAGAGACCAGCTAGTGTATTGAGTAAACAGAGTACAAAACAGTGGAAAACTCACCCATAGCACAGGCCCCTCACATTTGCCCAGCTCCCCCCAGCCAAGAATAAAAAGAAGAATAGAAAACCCACTCAAGGAGAAAATGCAGTCACCATATTATAATACCAAAGTTGAGGCATGTGCCACACAGGTTCCAGCTGCCATCTAGTCAGAGTTCAAATAATGCCATCCGCGGTGCCCAGTCCCAGCACCATTGAGCCCTCCCAGCTCAAGGTGGACCCCTGCGGGAAGGCGATTCATGGTGTGGAGATCTCCCGCAAGATCTCAGAGAAGGCACTGTTTCCACCGCCCTCATCCGTTCCAAGCCCGCCTGCTGTTTAATAGGCCGGTGTGACCCTCTTAAATGGGACTGCTGTCGCCTCGGCATTTCAGCCGATGATGTTCCGTGGGCTCTAGCTGTACCATCTCCTTATCGTAAAGTTCCAGCCGATCCCACGCTGGAGCATGATCTATGAAAAAATTGAACTTGTCCTTCGCCTGTACTCTCAGATGAGCCGGAAAGAGCAGGGAATAAAGCAACCCCAACTCACGCAGCCTCTTCTTGACTGCGCTGAACGAAGCTCTCTAAGTTAGAACCTGGAGGGTAAAGTCAGGATAAAGGGAGACTTCAACATTCTTCACCACGAAGGGGCCATTGTTGCGGGCCTGCTGTAAGAGGAAATTCATGTCGCAGAAATACAGGAGGCAGTCCACTATCAGGCGGGTTGGGGCCCCAGGCCTTGGCAGGTGGGAAGGTACCCTGTGCACCTGTTCCAGGGCGCAAAACTTAGACAAGCCCTCCACGGCCACAATCTCCTAAAGCCAGTTCACTAGGAAACCCAATATTGAATCTCCCTCCACTCTCTCCGGTAGTCCCACAACCCTGATGTCATTACAGTGGGCCCTCCTTCCTGATCATCTAGTCTGGCTGCCAGCCACCAAGAGTGTGCCTCTAATTCTGTGAGACGGCGTTCCGTGTGTTGGGCCTCAGGTGCCAAAGTTTGTACTGACGCATCTGAGGCGGATACTCTCTCCGATATTTTCCTAGAGTCCTCTCGAATAATGCCCAGCTCAAAAACAATTGCCAATCTTACCCTCCAGTCGTTCCATGGAGGCATCAATTGCGGCTAATAGCCTATCAAACTTGCTGTCAATGTGGGAGGTATCTCCACTGCCCGCACCCTGCTTCATCTTCTCCAGGGGGTGCTCGTCGGGGCATCCTCATTGGACCTCATGAGTGCGACCCATGGTGGATGCATGTAGGTGGGATCAAGAGTTGATCAGGGTCAGTAGGCAAAAAAACCAGCAGCAGGGCCAGGGGGCGCAGCACAGTCAGTCACAACGGTAGTGCTGGTAGTGAGGTGGCACAGTGCCATCAGTGAGAGCCAGGGCCACCACTAAAATGTAGGCAGGAGGCGATCATCCGCCCCACTACACAACTGAGGGCCCAGTCATCAGGGAGGGCCCCATGGACTTAAGATCAGCCCCCAGGTAGGGAGCTCCCCCAGGCCCCAGCCAGGGCGCCACCAATACTCCAAAGTCCAAAATATTACGGGGAAGAGCGGGCTGTAACAGCCTGATCCCAACAGGTGCAACAGTAATAGGTGTGAGGTAGGCAGCAGTGTACTGCACTGGCAGAGCAAATTATCGTGACCCTGGAGCTCCTTCCCCAATGCTGTTGGTAATGGTTCACAGGGGAGTGGGGGGCCCCAGTCAGCCCAGCCACTCCCCCGAGGGCCAACAGCAGGGAGAAGCAGAACAGGCAAGAGGCCCAGCATTCAAATGCCCGAGGCCTCAGTAGTCACGAAGCCAGTGAGCCAGGGCACAGTAAGTCAGGGGAACCTCCCCGGACAGCTGCAGCACTCTTCACCCGGCATCTCAAGGGGTGTCCCAGCAGCCCCAGAGGGTGGTCCTGCATTCCCACAGCGCCCACAGGCCCCCGCCGATATCACTCCACAAGATGAGGCAGTCCCGCCCGCTGTCGCGGATCCAGTTGCCGGGAGGAGCGAGGAGAAAAGCCCTCGTGGACGCACCCCCAAGAGCATTGCGACCAATCCTGCCGTGAGGTCCCAGTCCAACTCAGGCGTGGTTCAGGCAGGCACCACAGCCTCAGTGTAGTTACGAAGCCGTAATCTTGTTGCCATGCTAAAGCTGCTCTCACACGGCCTCCTAAGCACTCCGCCTACCAGCGCGCACGTTCCAGCACCCATGGCCCGCACCAGAATGTTGGCGATCTGGGGGCACTCGGGCCGGCATCCACATTCGGGTGTGGTGGCTGGAAGAGGCCGGGGGCTCGCAGGCTGGCGAGAAGCTTGCACCGCCTGCTGCTCACAACATGGCAGCTAGCTCCGCCCCCCAAGAGGTTTCACAAATTAGTAATTTATTTTGTAAAGTGAGGAAAAAAATAAACCAGATCTAGGAGCAAATCCTTTAACCAGTTGAGCTAGCAAGCTGCCTAATCTTTGTTAACGCCACATATACTGTTCCAAAAAGGGAAGATAATAATCAAACTCACTTATGCATTTGCTATGACCTGTGGTTTGCAATAAATCTGAAATAAATTCACCTTTTAAACTAAATTTACCGTCATTGAGAACCTTAGCCATGACAGATGGTGTTATAATGACCCAAAATAGCCTTTTTTCTATTCTTCTTACTGACATCAACAGAAAACTTTGAGGAATAGGTTCACTTGACCTGAATGTGCGAGTGTACAGTTACGTTCAGGATTTCATTAGAGGATTTATTATTTGTGAAAACTCTTTGTGTCCACTCCAAAACAGCTGCAAGCTCTGTTTATTTAATAGGCCCCTCAGTGTATACAGATGTAGGTACATCGTAGAGGTTCTAAACATAGCGACATGATGGCAGCCTCAGTCAAGCCAGGGATTTGCAATGCGGAACTGCAGCATCAACGAAAAAATATATAATTTCTTGATTAAGACACACCAGAATTAACTGTGTTACTAACAGGCACTCGTTTAGCTGAAAATCTCCTGGAGTGGGAAGACCATAAGTTACACATTTGTTTCAAGCTTGATGCAAGCTTAGAAGTTAACCGCTTGAGCACTCAAGCGGTTAACTTCTAAGCTTGCATCAAGCTGGAACCAAACGGTCCTAGGTTACGAACAGGTTAACTTTCTTTTTTAAAAAAACATGCAGCAGAATTAACTAAAACAGAAGTTCTTCACCTTTTGACTTCTGTGGACCCTCTACTGAGTCATTACTGGAATATAGGGACCCCACTGAGTCATTATTGGTACCAGGGCCCCAAGCAAGCTCTATGATTTGAACCTCAAAACAGTACACAGACATATTTTATTTAATCCACAATCAAATATAGAAAACGTTTTCACATTTTCAATTTTGTTTTTTTATTTGGAAATACTTTATTAATTTTAATATTATGCATTTTTTCAATACATTCGTAGACCCCCAGGGGTCCACAGACCACAGGATTAAAATCACTGAACTAAATGATACTTAAGTCGCATGTATCATGTGAAAATAGGCAAGTTACACTCACATGGGCTGCCGAAAGCCTTGAGAGGCTAGACTAGTTGCAGAAATCGAGCTATACAAATGTCACAAACATAACAACATAGTATAACATTGCATGCATGAGTGTTAAATGTGATGGAGGCCCAGAAGGCTGCTTGGTTAGCAGAACTCGAATCAGCAGTAGTGAATGTGGGGCAGCGTAACTTTAGGTAGGCTTCACCTTCTATATATCATTTAGGTGCATTTAAGTGTGATCATATATTCAATGGGGCATATTAGCAAGGAATAGCGATATTTATCGCTAAACGCGCTTAGCGCGAATCCTGTTAACGCCGCCTATCACTGGAAAATATCGCTGAGATAACACCCTATTAGTAAGGTTTATCTCCATAGCGATAATATTTCCAGCGATAGCGGCAAAATGCGAGAATATCGCTGGAAAACCAGCGATATTCTTGCATTAACGCTAAGGTGGATTCAGCATTAGAATCCACCTCCTATACCTTAAACAGGTAAGTCATAGTCAGTAGCAGGTGTTAAAATCTAGCGATAAATGCGCTTAGCGCGATTTATGTTATCGCTTCGCCTGCCTTGATAATAGGGGTTAGTGGTGTTAGCGACTGTTTACAGTCGCTTTTAGTGGGAACGCCTACCTTGCATGTCATTAGCGATAAATATCGCTGACATGCAAGGCGATGTAATTCCCGGCCTCTAACGCCTGAAAGCTGTCGCTAACGCCTGTTAGCGACAGCTTGCTAATAGGGCGTTAAATATCGCCGATTTAGCGGCAAAAGTGCCGCTAAATCGGCGATAAAGCCCTTGATAATATGCCCCAATGTGTTTCTAATTACATTAATTTGCATTGTATTAGGTCACGACTATTTAGCCTCTTGAGAAGTTATATTAAGTCGAATGATACGTACTTACTGAATGTACTTACATTTTAATAATAATTGGTTGATTGCAAAGAACTAATAATAGTGTAATGTGCTTCCATTTTGATCTTTGAGTTAACTTAGCCTGACTTTGGGCCTTAACTGAGTATTTCACATAATAAAGTTTTCCAGTTAGTTGTTTTCCTTTACTCTGCAGGTGTGTTATCGGATTCCTCCTTAGTTAGAGAAAGGTTTATTGTTTTGTATTAAACTGAAAGGGAAGCCTGGGAGGAGAAAACTGGTAGCAGAGCCTGGGAGGAGAAAACTGGTAACAGACATGAAGAGATTACGGTGAAAGGAGCCTCCTGTACCCATTGTGCCAAGAAAATGAAACTCTCAAAGACAGGCAGATGTGCGCCTAATTGTGTGAGAGTGGGAATTTGTGGAGTCTACTGGTTCCTGGCAGAGGCAGACAGGGGATTGGTCTTGTACTGTGGGAGAGATATGGATGTTCTGGAACCTTCGATTGTGCTTTTAATTAGTGGTCCATAGTTAGTTTTGCAGACTTTACCCTGACTTAGAAGACAGCTGATCTTTCTGTTGCATTTTCCCCTGCGTTGCAAGCTTTATGCTAGACACTCTTTCCTTTCCTTTGGAGTTCTACTAAGGTTCACAAATTGCTGACACCTTCCTTCCTTCCTCTTTAGAAATCCCCGGACTTCTTTTATACTTTAATTTCTACAACATGGGTTTCATTATGGAACACATTATTTGGATATTTAGCATTCTTTACAGATTGTTTGTTACTATCCTGTACTTCATAATACTTAAATTCAGAGTCCTTGAGCACCTGAATATCATGGCTGTATTAATCATCATCACTTTATTTTTTATCACAAAGGATGATCAAAGTATTAATACACTTTCTGAACCATTGCCAAAATTGCCGATTGATAATTGACTAATAATTTGCCCTTTGGTTTCACTGTATTTGAAATGTATTTCCGCTGTTAGCTTCCTCTCAACACTTCAAGTCGACAACCAAAGGTCCATACGACCACTGGGGATACTGTTTGATGATTTTACCAACATGAAATTAAAATAACCCTGCTTCATCAAATGATTTGTCATTAATGTTAAAGAGGTTGTTTGAGTACATTCATGCACACAACGTTACTGAAAAAAAATACTGTTGAGTGGTGCTCAGCGGTGGAATGAGAGAGCATCAGGCACCTCAGAAACAAAAGGAAACAGATATCTTTACCCATCATATTTCTTTGTTGCAAAGTTCCATTGCCACTGTTAATTTCTGTGACAATGAGAGCTTACATCCGCTAATGCAACCATGACATTAACCAAGAGTTGAACGCTCATTTGTGGCCTGTTCTTTAAATCCATTAGTTGGGCAATAAATGGTCGTCGTCTTTGATAGAGCACTTTCCAGGTCTTTGTCCCAGCTGAAGTGTCCTATTTTCTCTACTACAAATACCACCAGAACTGTCATGTCTGCCCATACAGTTACCTCTTAGAAAACCCCATTATATATCTGAAGTGGCTCCAGGTCAGGTAAACGTTTTGTGGGGTCAGGGTCCCTAACATCATGTGGGGCACCTCTCTGGTGTATAAGGACCTTGTTACAAAGGAAAACAATGTACTTGTACATATTTTAAGGACGTGCCATCGTATGGTGACATCTAGTGGCAGATGGCGTTACCTATCTCGTGTGGGATATCACCTGCCCTAGGGATTGCCCGTACTAGCGATAAAATATATTACACATGAATGTATGCTATGCCTGTGGCCAAAGAAGGGCTGGTTCCTTCTTCTTGACCGTGCAATCTAAGGCCTCTCTGTTGTTCCACATGTCATAGGCATGGTCTCTCACCACACCCCATTAGTGGGAGCTGCATCCCTGTCCAGACAAACAAGCCAACAAACATGTTTAAAAAAGAAAAAAGAGGATCTCTTGCCTCCCTGAGTTGGAATAGCAATAAAGATTTAGCAGCTCACACAATCATGGCTCAATTGACTCTCACAGCAAGTCATACTGGTTTGTAGAAGCTGGTTGTGAGGCTGCCCCTCGCACACTTGGGTGCATATTATCAACAACCGGCGATAAATATCGCTAAGCCCACTTAGCGCTAGGATATTTATCGCCGGCGATCGATGAATTTTATCGCTGAGATAGCGTGCTATTAGCAACGCTTATCTCAGAATCGATAAAATTCCTGGCGCAAGCCGCCAAATGTCCGATTATCGCTGGAAATCCAGCGATAATCGCACGACATTTTGGCGATAGCTTGTTGATAGGGCTGGGCATACTTAACCATGATATCCACCTTCCATTGGATATCATGGCTAAGTCAAACTAAAAGCATGCATAAGGAAAGTAGCGTTAACCAAGGTTAGCGCTACTTTTCTCATCGCTATGCTTGTTGGGGATTCCCTTGATAATTGGAGAAATGTCGGTTAACGACATTTCTCCAGTTATTTTGAGACCGGAACGCCCACTTTGCATCTCATTAGAGATGCAAAGGTGGCGTTATGGAAAAAGGGCGATAGGGCAAGGATTCACGCGATAGCGTGGCCTTGCTAATACAGCGATAAAATTATCGCCGCTTTTCGTCTGAAAACAGACGCTAAAGCGGCGATAATTTCTTATCGCCGGCTTGATGATATGCCCCCAAGTACGTTCTGCTCACAAATACAATGCTGCTGCATTTTCTTGCTGGAGCACATGCCAAGTCTCGTGAACAACACCAAAAAATATGACTCAAGGGTGGCGTTCTTACGAGCACTCTTCTGTGACCATGCACAACGGAAGGAGTATGAATCTAATCTACCAACCAGAGGGTTTTTAGTGGCTCGACAGCAGGTAATAGAGGGCTGTGGAGGTGCTACTATACAATGCACAATAATGATTTGGAGGCGGAGAGGGAATGTTGCATGTTGATTAATTTGTTGTAAGATATGACAATATCCAGAGATAGCTCGCTAAAATCTGATGGCTTCAGCTCTCCACCTTCTCTACCTTATGGATATTGGCCTATTCGAGAGAGACTTTGTCTGCTGTTGTTTGTTATTGTCTTTAGTCTTCACTCTATGGATTTTGGAGGGCTATAACACCTCAGGTCATTTGTGCCAGCGTAGCATATTATCACTGAGGCAGGTAAACTGTGTTATGAATTTATAAATCTTGTAGGGTCAGAGCAGGAATGTATGGGCCAGATGTACGACACTTGGCCTTTGTGACTCGCAAATTGCGAAAAATTGCGAGTCGCAATTTGCGAGTTGCAAAAGCCAATGTACAACAGTGTCAGAGACACTGTTAGCGATTCCCAATGGGGTCGCAAAATGCGAGGCTCATGAATATTAATGAGCCACTCGCAATTTGCGACCCCATTGGGAATGGCTGGCCCTCCCAGGGATGGTGGCCTGCTGGGCCTTCCTTTTTAAACATATAAGTCGCTCCTAAGGTAGACCCTAAAGGCTTATAGGGCAGGGTGCCTTGCATTTAAAAAGTAGGACATGTGGGTTTACGTTTTACATGTCCTGGAAGTGAAAAACTCCTAAAGTGTTTTTTCACTACTGTAAGACATATCTGTCCCATTGACTAACATGGTGTGACCTTGCTACATTTAATAAGTGACAACATTTGATTGGGAGTAGAGAGAAATATGGTGTTTGCACTCAAATGAATTGTAATTTAAAATTCTCTTTAATGGTAAAGTCATATTTCGAATCACAGTTCTGAAAATGACACTTTTAGAAAGTTATATGAAAACGTGGCGGGTTGAGCCCATTCCTAGCATTAAGACTGAGCCCCTTTTAAAGTGATATCAACAGTTTCAGTGTCTAGGAGCTAAATTCAAATTATTCGGTTTAACTTTAAGAACCACACTTACAAATATAGTGGCCCTTGGGATTTATTTCACACTCATTTCTCTGTTTTAGAAACAATTTTAAACATTCATCACATGTCTTTTTTTGTAGGGCAACTTTTTTTTCTTTTTTTTTTTCTCATATATACATTTTACAACAATGACTGAACATGCAAAAACATTATTACATAAATAGAAAAGCAATACAATTGTATTAGACCAGTCCTTCAATCTAAGAACATAACACCTGGCGGAATTCTTATTTGTAAATCAATAACACTATGCATCCTGCCGGTGTGAGCTAGTGGGGATATAATGCTGCAAGAACAGGCAAATTGCCATATTTCCTAATTCATACTAATTTATTCACAAATTTTCTCCCCAACCAGCTGGGTCAACGCGTTTCGAACCCTTTACAATTTCTAGGGTTCTCCTCAGGATCGGGACTTGGTCAGTGCTGAAAAATGTAACATAAAACATTGTTTTAGAATTCTGCTCTATTCTCTTTCAAACTACCCTACAAAGTGGTTCTAGTGAAGTACGGTACCTTTCTCAATGATGTTCGCAACTGGAACCTTACGTTCTGTCCTTAACGGCTTGTTGTCAAAGCCCGATTCTTCAGTTCGTGTTTGGGCGGGTTTCTAAAAGAAAATGAAGTTAAGGATTTAAATTCATGTGGTGCCTACAAGTGCGCGCCTATCTTCATTGTGGCTTTATGAAAAACACAGAGTTGATCGTTGCACCAAGGAAAGTATCTTAATAACGCTAGCCACGGCGCTTTACTATTTTGAGACACTTCGCTTGAGGTAACACTTACCAGTTAGGAGAAGGAAACTTTTCCGTAAGAAAAGGACTTGCCTGATTACTTTGTAACTCCCCGTATGTATAAATTGTTGAACGTGCACGGTGTGGCTCCTCTAATTTCAAGAACCGGCATGTCTGGAAAAATCGAAACAATGTATCATTCCCAATTGCCTTCGTGATAATTTCAAAGACGGGCTGCACGTATTGAAGCGGGAGTGTTCTTTTCACTTGCCTTTCAAAGGATCACATAACTTTGTGTCTTCTCCACCAAAAGCCGGTAGCATTCATGGAACGCGGAAGAGGATGTGAATGATTCGAATAATTCAGGCATTACAAATAGACTACCGAGGGAGCTTGAATTGTCATACTCTGTTGTATGCTGGGATTTGTAGTCAATCTATGTGACATATTATGATGATACAATCCTATTGGAAAGTGGATACTTCCTTTGCACACAATCAGTTGGTTGGACCATCCTTATGGCTCATAATGTTGTGAATGAGTGCTAAAGTCTATTGATCTCCGTCATTTCATTCAGACCTCGAGAAGCTGTGTTGAATTTCATTATCAAATACGCTTCCCTCCTGGTTAGTAGGATTTCTGGATCACCACCTCTGGGGTTCGGTTTGATAACACTGAGGACTGTCCAATTAAATTCTTTCTCGTTATGATTAAATTCATGGAAATGGCTGACTAAAGGTGCACTCATAACTTTGTTCTTTATTCGGGAACGGTGTTGCGCAATTCTTTGTCTGACCTCCTGGTTGGTTTTACCTATGTACATCTGTGGGCATGGGCAAATGATTGCATAAACTACATTCCTAGTTTTGCAGTATAAAAAATCGTTATGTTTCCATTGTTCACAGCCGTTTGTGTACACAGATCTCTCGATGGTAGAACTGCAGGCTGTACAATTTCCACATTTATGATGTCCTTGAATGGGTTTTAAACTGAGGAATGAACGCAAATTGTCTGGTCTTTTCTGTGGTTCGTCTGTGGCTCTGATTATGTGTTGTCCGATGCTGGTGTTCTTTTTTAAGGCAAAGAGTGGTATATCAAATCCATCATCCATGTCTTTGATGAGATGCCAATTCTGACGGATAATCGTTTTAAACGCATTAGTTTGTGGGCCATATGTTGATACGCATACTAGTCTGTCCATTGGTGTTTTGGACTTCTTTTGCAGCAACTCTTCTCTTGGTGTGAACCAAGCCCTTTTCCTTGAATGTTTTAATAGTTTGTGTGGATAGCCTTTCTCTTTCAATTTGTCCATCAACGTGTGAGAATGTAAGTCATAGTCTTCCTTCCGTGTGCAATTACGTCTCACTCTCAAAAACTGACCATTTGGTAAGTTATCTTTCAAACTTTTGGGATGGAAACTTTTGAAATGCAAGGCAGTGTTTTTATCTGTCGGTTTTGTGTATAGGGCGGTTATTAATCCAGTTTCCGAGGGTCTGACTTCTACATCTAGGAATGTGAGACTTGTTTGACTATGAGACAAGCTGAACTTAATTTCTGGATTTCTGGCACTAAGCCAATTATGGAACTTCAGAAGATCTCCTTCGTTCCCCTTCCAGATGCACCAAATGTCATCAATATATGGAAGCCACTGTGATATATGGTCGATAAATGGGTTGTTGTTGTATACATATTTGTCCTCGTATCTCGCCATGTACAGCACCGACGTTTCTTGGGCGAAGGGACAGCCCATCACAGTCCCCTTGATTTGGACGAAGAAATCATTCTCCAATTTAAAATAATTCCTGTTCAGTGCCAATGACGCCAAACTTAAGATGAAGTATGTCGGTACTTGATGCGGACGCTCCCTGTTCTCCAAATAGAATTCAAGGGCTTCTAATGCGTTGTCCTGAGGAATTTGAATGTATAGGGAGACGACGTCCAATGTCGCCAATCTTTGTTCTGTGGGATCGGAATGGTACCCTTCTACTATGTTGATAAAGTCCATGGTGTCTCTTAGGTACGAAGGGACATCCTTAAAGAATTGTTTCAAGAATACATCTACGCATTGGGACACAGGTTCTAAAGCTGAGTCGCATCCCGAAACAATCGGGCAACCAGGTGGGTTGGTTGCATCCTTGTGAACTTTAGGTAGAAAATAAATCACGGGTGTTCTTGGGTGTTTTTTGGTGAGATTTTCGAATTCTTTAGGGCCTAAGATGCCTGCTTGTAATCATTCGTCTGCAATCTTCTGGATCTCATTCTGGATTTCTTTTAGAGGATCATAGGTGATACGTCGGTACCAAGTTTGGTTATGAACATGGTTTCCTCCTTCTGTGAGATACGAATCTCTAGACCAAATTACTGTTTCTCCGCCTTTGTCGGCCAGCTTGACGATAATAGATTTGTCTTTTTTTAAGGCTTGAATTGCCATTCTTTGTTCTCGGGGCAGGTTGTTCTTTGTGTACATCTTCCGTATGTCCAATTGATTCAAGGCTGAAAGCACAAACACATACAACAGCTGACCAAGGTCAAGCACATCTATTCCACCAGTTGTGTATATTAGCTTATTAAGTGCAACAACTCCCGGCATCCGCTGTTGAGAGACGCTGAGTATATACCAAAGTTCAACAAAAAAGGAAGGTGCACTTCAACTGAAGTAAAACAACGAACACGTAGATAATCCAAAATACTTCTTCTTTTTATTCAATGTTGTATAGATAAAACCGGCACACAGCCAACGCGTTTCGTTCCCTGATCTTCACTTGATCAACATGTGAGTGTGCTGATAGGCACCGCGTGAACGCCGTCGTGATACCGATGATGGGTCTAATCTGCACCCCATTTCCATCATACATGTGAACTACACCCATTACGGATAATTGGTTATGGTATTGTTTTAACTACGAAACTACTAATCCTCTGGAAATTTAACTATTAAGGACCTTTTCTTTTGATTGATTGATTGATGTCATATGAATATGAATATTCTGGTCACTTGGAATTAGCCCTGACGAAGTTCCCGCGGCACGGGGAACGAAACGCGTTGGCTGTGTGCCGGTTTTATCTATACAACATTGAATAAAAAGAAGAAGTATTTTGGATTATCTACGTGTTCGTTGTTTTACTTCAGTTGAAGTGCACCTTCCTTTTTTGTTGAACTCTGAAAGCACGGCTTGCTCAAATGAAACAATTTCTTTGGGAACACTGTAGGAGGGCAGACAAAAGTTGGACTTATTGCGTAAGCCTGATGGTTCAGCTGTGTTAGTGTCCTCTTTATTCATAAAAAACGCCTTCAGTCGTATCTTGCGGAATAGTTCCATGGCTTCCATCTTTAATTTTACCAGGTCTGGTTTTTGACTGTGGATGAATTTAAGCCCAAGACTGATTCTTGTTCTTTGGTAAGAATTTTGTTGGATAAATTTATTATTGTTGATTTTTTCACGACTTGTAATACTGGCGCCTTGTGCGCATCTCCTAGGGTTGTGGTTTGTAGCGTTCTCTGTTTTTTTGTTGGCCCACTCCTAAAAAATTGTTGTTGGTCTTTCTTTGTTGGTTTTGGTTGGAAGGTCATTCTCCTGCATCAGAATCACCCGATGACTCTGAAGACGATGTTTCTGAGAATGTCAAAAACTTTCTTCTTGAGCGACCTTGGTGCTCCGGTAGGATCCTCCTTGAGTCCTCCCTGGTGTAGAAATCCTCTCTTAAAAACGGATAAACCGTTTCAATATTGAAAACTTTCTTGTCTCTTTCAAATTTTGTTGTTTTGAAATTGATGGTATTGTCTTTGAAAGTGGCAATTTCTTTTTCGATCTTCCCACAAGGATTTAGCATGCGCAAACGGGTCGCAAACCCGTTTGCGCATGCTAAATCCCATCGTACATCTGGCCCTTTGTTACCTAAAGTGTTGGTCTCCTTCCTTTTCTCCTTCATGGTTTCATAAGTGACACTGCACAGCCAATATCAAGACAAGAGTCTCACTTATATCCCAAAAATAAAGCTGAGTGCTAATGGAATTAGTAGGTTCTGGTGTGCCTTTGGAAAATCATGATGAGGATCTCACTAGCACAAATAGTGTGACTAGTATATTGAGGCTGAAATATCAAAAGGTAAGTGCTGGGCATGACCCTTTTTGCAGGGTCTCCCCCAGAGTTTTGCCTTCTGTTGCTGAACCCGTTTTTGTTGCTATTATTACTCTGTGCCCTTTCTCCCTGCTAACCAGTGGTAGAATGCTAGTGCTCGTTCATAAAACATGGTAACATTAGCCTTCACATACTTGGCACATTTAATTTACTTGTAAGTCCCTAATAAGTGGCACTACATGTACCCAGGGCCTGTAAATTAAATGCTACTGGTGGGCCTGCAGCACTCATTGTGCCACCAACTGCAGTTGCCTTCTAAAACATGTCCCAGGCCTGCCACTACAGCCTGTAGTGCAGTTTTAAACTGCCATTTCGACCTGGCAAAAAAAAACCTTTTGGCAGGCCTAAACCTTCCTTTTTAATACATATAAGTCGCTCCTAAGGTAGACCTTAAAGGCTTATAGGGCAGGGTGCCTTGCATTTAGAAAGTAGGACATGTGGGTTTATGTTTTACATGTCCTGGAAGTAAAAAACTCCTAAAGTAATTTTTCACTACTGTAAGACATATCTGTCCCATTGACTAACATGGCGTGACCTTGCTACATTTAATAAGTGATAACTTTTGATTGGGAGTAGACAGAAATATGATGTTTGCACTCAAATGAATTGTAATTTAAAATTCTCTTTAATGGTAAAGTCATATTTTGAATCACAATTCTGAAAATGCCACTTTTAGAAAGTTGCCATTTTTTTGTCACAACCATTTGTGCGTTCTGCTAGTGTCCTGGGCCACATGACTGTGAATGACTCTGCAGGTGGGGTGTGTGTGTTCCACCCAGATTGTGAGACAAAAAGGGAGTAAGTGTTGACAGGATGGTACGGAGTATGCGATACCCACTGGGGTTTTCACGGTATTCAAGTCTTGGCAATTATACGGACTACCATAACCATGATGCTATGTTGCTGACACCCACTTGGGCAGGACTTTGCAAATTGAATAAAATGGTGATCTTGACCACATCGCAGTCTCCGTAATTTTGTTGAAAGCCAGAGATCAAGAGCTGTCGGGCTCGAAACGCGTTTGGCAGATTTCAAGAGGGAAGTGGGAGGGTTAGCTGCGGCTGCTGCTGCCGGAGGCTGTGTGCAGTAAAACTTCCACGAGTGACATCTCCATTGGGGCAACCTGGTGTGTTTTATGTTAAGCGGCTGGTCGGGCCGCGGAGATGTCCCACCGCTTGCTAGGCGGATCTAGAGTGCTCGCAACCGCGTGCTCTTCATGGAGTGGGGGGGGGGCCTGACCTCCGGATTGTATTGGTGAGCAGAACAGCGATCTCCTCTGTCACCTCCACCCACTGGGTTTAAAGACATTGAGGCATTTATCCCACTGGGGTCAGGATTTGGTACGGAGTATGCGATACCCACTGGGGTTTTCACGGTATTCAAGTCTTGGCAATTATACGGACTACCATAACCATGATGCTATGTTGCTGACGCCCACTTGGGCGGGACTTTGCAAATTGAATAAAATGGCGATCTTGACCACATCGCAGTCTCCATAATTTTCTTGAAAGCCAGTGATCAAGAGCTGTAGGGCTCGAAACGCGTTTGGCAGATTTCAAGAGGGAAGTGCGAGGGTTAGTTGCGGCTGCTGCTGCCGGAGGCTGTGTGCAGTAACCCTTCCACGAGTGACATCTCCATTGGGGCAACCTGGTGTGTTTTATATATATATATACATATATATATATATTCACTGAAAAAACCATTGGTTTTAGGGACAGTTATAGTTAGTTGGACATTGCACTCGTACAAAACCCGTGAAATTCCCCGTTATAGTTAGTTCAGGTAACTATAACTCGCGTCCCGCAATGCACTGCTGATGACGTCACATATTACATCACTCATGACATGGTCAGTGACATCACTGATGACATCACTGATGACATCTCAAATGGTTTTTCAGTGAATTTGTAAGGTTTTTAAATGCTAATTTCTAACTATAACGTGCCTGAAACCTATGGTTTTTTCAGTGAATTTCAAAGGTTTTTAAATGCTAATTCCTAACTATAACATGTCTGAAACCTATGGTTTTTTTCAGTGAATTTCAAAGGTTTTGTAAATGACAATTTTTAAATGTATTAATTGTTATATTTATTTTTTGATACTGATTTACTACATTTTTTTAAACTATTTATTTTTAGATATTTTATTTTTAAAATACATTGTAATTACATTATACATTACATTACAAAATATACTTTCTCAGAATGAATTACTTTAGTTTAAATACTTTGCAACTAGGCAATAGACTTTTAAGTACAGTAGTTACAGTTGTTGCAATGGGCAACACAATTTCAAACACAATGCAACATTGAGCTCAATGTGAATTTCAAGTTAAATGCAATTAGTTACTTTATGGATTACTTTTCTAACCACAGGACTGGATCCTAGATTCAGTCCTGGGACATCTCCTGTAAACAGTTGATTAAAACCGTTTTGGTTACAGTAGTGATTTTTAAGGAATATTATAGTATTTTAAAAGTTGACACTTAGAAACTTTTTCACATAGAATCACCAATGCTATCCTATGGGAGAAAATTCACTTAGCAGGTAAGTAGTGTTATCGTTACTTTTTCTTACTCAGTGGTGGATCTCGGATCCAGCACTGGTGCATCTCCTGTAAACAGTTGAAAGAATGCGTTTAAGTCATACAGGCGATTTTTAAGGAATATTTGTAGTTTGTGAAAATCGACACTTTGAAACTTTTCTGCTGAAAACCAGACAATGGATTCCTATGGAAAGAAATACAAGTTACTGGTAAATACGGTTAGAATTACTTTTCATGGTCAGTGCTGGGCTAAAGATGCAGCACTGGGTTCTCTCCTGATAACAGGTGAGTAAATCGGAATTACGTAGTTCGGCTGATTTTAGAGGAATATTATAAAGTTCCAAAACTCCACACACAGAAGAATTTCCAAGTGAAACCAGTCAATGTTAGCCTATGGAAGGAAATTCAAGTTACTGGTAAGTACGGTTAAAATTACTTTTCAGGATCAGTACTGGGCTGAAAGATGCAGCACTGAGGTCTCTCCTGATAACAGGTGAGTAAATCGGAATTCGTATTTTGGCTGATTTTAGAGGAATATTATAAAGTTCCAAAACTCCACACTTAGAAGAATTTCCAAGTGAAACCAGTCAATGTTAGCCTATGGAAGAAAATTCAAGTTACTGGTAAGTACGGTTAAAATTACTTTTCAGGATCGGTACTGGGCTCAAAGATGCAGCACTGAGGTCTCTCCTGATAACAGGTGAGTAAATCGGAATTCGTAGTTCGGCTGATTTTAGAGGAATATTTGCACAATGGTGAAGGGAGGGGGCGGGCCTGAGGTGACATCTGTGCAAACGCGCCCCGTGGCGCGTTTTAAGTTGGGGGATTAAGTCCCCTTGAATCATGAGGGTCCCTGGGGTCCAACTAGCCCACCCTGTACCTCCAGTATGCGCCAGGGAGCTGCGTTGCAGAGAGGTGTTCAGAGGCCACGCCCTTTTTGCACCTCTCTGCAACGCAGCTCTGTGGCGCTTTCTGGACGTACCTGGTGGGCTAGTTGGCCCTCAGGGACCCTCAGGATTGAAGGGGATTTCATTCCCCATCTTAAAATGCGCCACGGGGCCTGTTTGCACACATGTCACCTGAAGCCCCGCCCCCTCCCTTCACCACTGTGCAAACGCGCCCGTGGCGCGTTTTTAAGTTGGGGATTAAGTCCCCTTGAATCCTGAGTGTCCCTGGAGTCGAACTAGCCCACCATGTACCTCCAGAAAGCGCCACAGAGCTGCGTTGCAGAGAGGTGTATAAAGGGCGTGGCCTCTGTACACCTCTCTGCAACACAGCCCTGGCGCATACTGGAGGTTCCTGGTGGGCTAGTTGGCCCTCAGGGACCCCAGTATTCAAGGGAATTACTTCCCTTCTTAAAACGCGCCAGAGGGCGCGTTTGCACACTGCTGCAGGGAGGGGCGGGGCCTCCCGGCACGATGCCGTTTTTATTTATTTTTTTCCTTTTTTTATGGGAGGGGGCTGTGTGGCCCCCTTCCCTCAGCCACTTTTGGCCCGGGGACCCCATCCCCAGGGCCTGAGCATTTTTTTATTTTTTTAAACTGGAAGGGGGCCGCGTGGCCCCTCTTCCCTGGGCCTCTATTGGCCCCGGGGACCCCATCCCCCAGGGCATGCCTTCTTTTTTAATTTTAAAAAAAAAATATTTGGAGGGGGGCTGCGTGGCCCCCCTCCTCAGGCCATTTAAGGCCCCGGGACCCCATCCCCGGGGCCGGCCTTGCCCTTTTTTATTTATTTATTTTTAATTGGGGAGGGGCTGCGTGGCCCCCTCCTGGGCCACTATGGCCCCGGGGACCCCATCCCCGGGGCCTGGCCTCTCGTTGGAGACTGTGGGGTCCCCAATCCCCCACAGTCCCAGCCGACTCCCCGCCTCCTGCGGAGCCGGCATTGCTTTCCACATGGGGAGCAGCTAACATGCTGCTCCCCGTGTGGAAAAGCAATTGGGTTTGCATTTTGAAAGAGAGAGCAGGTTTCCTGCTCTCTCTTTCGAAAATGCAAACCAAGTTTGCTATGACAGGACGGGGCCGCGATGCTCCCGTCCTGTCATAGCAAACTACAGTGTCCCGGGGGTAGGCACCCGGGACACTGCAGGAGCCGACCCTGGGGGTGGTGGTCCCCAGGGCCATCACTGGCTCCAGGAGGGGCCGCGCGGCCCCCTCCCAACTTGTTCAAAGCCCGGGGAGGTGGTGGTCCCCGGGCCTCTGGGAGTCCGTAACGGACCCCATATTTAAATCTTTAGTGCCCCGGGAAGGTGGCAGTCCCGGGCGTGTGGGGAGCTGGAGCCCCCACACAGGTTTTTAAAATAAAAAAACAGCCCCGGGGGTGGCGGTCCCGGGGCAGCGGGAGGCGCACAGCCCTCCCGCCATCATTTTTGTTATAAAGCCCCGGGGTGGCGGTACCCGGGGCTTGGGGGCCTTAGAGGCCCCCATAAATAATAAACCCACCCCCGCATGCCCCCGGGACTTGGGCCACCCGAGGCAAATTTGCATTGAAGCGCAGGAGACCGCGCTTCTATTTTTTTTTTTTTCGGCAGGATCCGCGCATTCTGAGCGCATCCCGCCGATTTTTTTTTTAAAAAAATGCTTTTTTCTGCCCAGGGGGTCCTTGTGGGACCCCTGAGCAGACCTAGGAGTCAGGGTGTTTCTACCCTGCCCCCTTTGCGCTTTGCGCACTTGTTTCTGTCCCTCGGTTCTACCGAGGACAAAATGGCTGCCAACACTTCCTGATTTGGAGTGTTGACAGCCAATTAGCATGCAGCTCGTGATCGGGAGGGTACGCGGACCCTACTCGGCCATAGATATATATGTGATTTTATTTGTGATTTTCTCAGAAACTACTGAACGGATTTACACCATTTAAGCAAAAGGCACGACACTGAACCAAGGGCTACCTCTTTGCCAAATTTGGTGTAATTCCGTTCAGCAGTTCGGGCTGTAGCCGCGATGAAAGGATCCTATGGAAAAATGAATGGGGAAACGTGTTTTGGGACCCCCTTTTTCTCGGCCCCCGCTTGACGAATCAACCCGAGACTTTCAGGGTAGGAGCGGAGCGGAGCGCCCCAACAAGTTGGAAGCTTTCGCGAAGATTCGTCAACCGGCGCAAGAGTTATTTCAAATAGAATGTTGCGGATTTCCTATGGAAAATAGGTTTTAACTATAACTATCTACTGGCGACCGCCAGTAGATAATATACACCTCTTCAAAATGCATAGATGTGGAGTTAAATATAGTAAATCTATATGTATGCACTTACCTTTTGATATTTTGTCCCTTGATATTCTGTCAACCATATTCTGATACTACGATATTCCTATGCTCGATATTCCGTAGTAGAAGTGTAGATCCTCTGTAACAAGAACTGTGTTGTGTGCCACCAGTCTTGATGTATTAGAACCTTCAATATCTACCTGCATTTTAGAAAGCACATTTCAAAAAATGGACAAGTACATTTCCTCTAGTATACAGACTCATTATCTGCTTACTTCAAAATATATTTTATTTAGTTATTTGGTGATTTTCAATTGAGCAATATGCATCATATCACTTTAACGGCAAGAGTCTTACATTGATGGAGAAGATTGTATTTAGTGCAGATGAGAAAAGAAAATCTCTAGAGGAAGGACCAGTGAGCTTGAAATGAACGACCACCAAAAGCTGAGAAAGCAGAGGGCCCTATGTAAATTATTTTTGACCAGAGGGGCTCCACCTAAAAAGCTTGATGATTTTCTAATTAGAAAGAGCCATGAGGCCGCAGACAAATTACCTTTATTTTCCAAGATTAGTGAATTTTGATGTTTACAATATGATGCCATTATTCCCTGAATCTACACCCTCTATAAGCTTTTTGTGCACCATGTACGTGCCCTGCTAGTACACTCTGCTAAGAATGAGCCACAATTTAAAATCCACCCTGCATGAACCTGCATAAGTCTTGCATCTCTGATGTGCATGTCATCTACACCAACCAGGAATCACAACTAAGTAATTGCACAAATAATTATTCTCTTATCATTCATACGCGTGGCAAATTAGCTACTGGTTTGAAACAGCCTATATAACTCAAATTATAGTTTAGCAACTGTATATATGAAACTAGCCCAATAAGCTTGCATGAAATGTATACTACAAAATGCATGATATTGCAAGGAAACAGAGTTACAAACTGTATTATTTTTGTGTGATGTAACAATTGACACTGGTCACTCAGAGTATTGTGCTACCACTTTAGTGCCTCGTCTAGGGTGTGAAATACTCATATCATACAACACCACACATACCATATCATGAATATATCTCAGAAGCAAGCAAGTCCTGTTTTTGTGATATATAAATATATTTAGCAGATGTAGTGAGAGACCCTGCAAAGGGTGGCCCCAATGGCAAACAGTTCCACCTCCTCCCTTGTGAAGGCCCTGCTTTGGCATGGTATTCTATCAACGTTAACCATACTTTATGAATCAAAGGCTTTTTGAAATTCTCTTTCCTAGTTGCTACCACCTTTCCGTAACCTTCTTGCGACACTTAACATCCAGAGTTTAGGGTGTAGTATGAAAATATTGACTCTAAAATATCGACCAACAAGAATATCGACTCCAATATTTTGACTTACACAATATCAAGGTTAGTCACAGGAAGTGCATGTGCACTTAAAAGAGTAAATCTATACTTCTCTATAAATGTTTACCTAGATGATATAGTGGAAGTTAATATTGTGGAGTCTATATTCTTACAGGTTGATATTTTTATGCTTGATAGTTTGGCATACCACCTTTGTAATGCTCCACATTGCGCCAGTAACCATTTTAGAGTGCAAAATGGGATACAGGGTATTAAAACAGAAGAGGACACAATGATCAGAGGAGTTTGCATCTAGCTGGACATGAGAAGCGATGACACTACTAAGCTTCCTCAGTGATGCACTCTCAGTTGGATGCCATTTTAGAGTTCTCAGTTGTAGGATATTGATATTATACGCACTGGGACCCTCGTGGTTCTGGGGCAGACTCTGTACAGGAACTACGACATATGTGGGGAGGTGTTATGGTGTGGTTAACGTTTTGTAGGAGATAATGAGAAGTGCATGAGTGTATGCTGAGGAATAAAGAAGTGTTTAACTGCAGCTCCCGTGTGATGTACTTCATCTGCATTCCCCAGGGCTAGGGAAGAGGCTACATCTGGCGATGAGGACAGGATACAGGCCCCGAAGAAAACAAGGCTGCTCTCCCTGAGAGTTTGCTACAGTATGGCAAACTGCTCACGTGTGCCACTTGTGCCTCAAATCAATGCAAAGAAGTCAGCGACTGGTACGTGTGGAGTCAAGGCCCTGCTCACCCCATACATGGCCAAAGAAGACAGTGAAGGCCCTGCAGAGGAGCACATTCAAAACGCCCACCAAAAAAACGCTGGTGAAGTGGTTGACAGAGACACTGCGCTACGCCACGAATACGAAGCAATTACTCAAACAAAGCAGAAAGATAACGGGAGTGACAACCAGGTATGAGAAACTGAAAATGTACTCACCTTCAAAGATAAGTAAAGCATTCTACGACCTCAGATCGGGTATCGTGACCCAAGTTCAAGCACAAGGTTTATGCTTGCAGAAGCTGCCAGGTACGCCGAAAGCTGTCTGAAAAGCACATGCTCTCAATAACAAAACAAGCATTGGCATAGCCAATAGGTCTCGCCTTTGGGGCCTTATAAGTGTTTAGCCAGAGCTATTGACTTTGCCAATGTTTTCAAGCTGTGCTGTAGAGAAGTGTGGCTGCTGTGCGGCATGCTGAAAAGTTATAATAAAAAAGTGTCAGAAGCATTTTTGTTACTTTATATATGACCAAGAAGGCATTATGTAAAACTGAACGACCATATTAAAAAAGTATTTACAATAAAAATTTCCTCAGTTTTCTTTTGTTCTTGCAATGCTGGCAACTTGTTTCTGCCTATTGCAATGGTTGTTTGTTAAAGCTTTTTTTTTTGAGGGGGCATAAACAATCGGAGGGTGAAGGTTGGGAACTAGTACCTGTATTATAACACTAGCAGCGGCCAGACGCTAGGGAGAATCAACAGATGCCAGATTCCGAGAGCAGGCTGAGGTGGTGCTGAGTGATGCTGAGGTGGTAGTGGTGGTGGTGGTGACTGTTGCGGAGACGATGCTGAGGTGATGCTGAATGATACTCAGGTGTTGCTGAGTGATACTCAGGTGTTGCTGAGTGATACTGCTGTGGTGCTGAGTGATGCTGTGGTGGTGCTGAGTGATATTGTCTTGGCGCTGAGTGATGCTGTGGTGGTGCTGAGTGATATTGTCTTGGCACTGAGTGATGCTGTGGTGGCGCTGAGTGATGCTGTGGCGGCGCTGAGTGATGCTGTGGCGGCGCTGAGCGATGCTGTGGCGGCGCTGAGCGATGCTGTGGCGGCGCTGAGCGATGCTGTGGCGGCGCTGAGCGATGCTGTGGCGACGCAGAGCGATGCTGTGGCGGCGCTGAGCGATGCTGTGGCAGTGCTGAGCGATGCTGTGGCGGCGGTGAGCGATGCTGTGGTGGCGCTGAGTGATGCTGTGGTGGCGCTGAGTGATGCTGTGGTGGCGCTGAGCGATGCTGTGGTGGCACTGAGCGATGCTGTGGTGGTGCTGAGCGATGCTGTGGTGGTGCTGAGTCATCCTGTGGTGGTGCTGAGTCATCCTGTGGTGGTGCTGAGTGATGCAGTGTTGGCCCTGAGTGATGATGTGGTGTCGCTGAGTAAAGCTATGGTGGTGCTGAGTGATGCTGTGGTGGCGCGGAGTGATGTTGTGGTGGCGCTGAGTGATGCTGTTGTGGCGCTAAGTGATGCTGTGGTTGTGCTGAGTAATGCTGTGGTTGTGCTGAGTAATGCTGTGGTTGCACTGAGTGATGCTGTGGTTGCACTGAGTGATGCTGTGATGGCGTTGAGTGATGCTGTAATGGCGTTGAGAGATGTTGTGTTGGTGCTGAGTGATGCTGTGCTGGCTCTGATTGATGCTGTGCTGGCTCTGATTGATGCTGTGGTTGCGCTGAGTGATGCTGTGGTGTTGCCGAGTGAGAGATAGAGTGAAGATATAATGCCCAATTAGAGAGGGTGGTGAGAGAGAAAGAGAGAGAGAAAGGGTGTACATAGAATAAAGAGTGGAGCGGGATAGAGAGAGAGAAAGAAGGGGAGAGAGAGTGAATGAAGGAGTTTGAAAGAGAAACAGATAAAGGGGTGAGAGAGAATGAAAGGCTAAAAAGATAGAGAGGGGAGAGTTAATTAAGTGAGAGAGAATTAGAGAGGGGAGAGAGAGAAGGAGAGAGACAATAAGAGTGGGGGTGTGGAGTTTAAATAGAGTGAAGAAGTGACACGGAAAAAGTAACCTTAAATATAGCTTTGTGCTTTGCGCGAATAAATATTTTTAAAAAACAGTGAGAGACAAAAATACTGCTAATTAGGCTGTGACTCCCAATATAAAACAAATAGCGTATATAAGGTGAAATCAACCCACCGAAGCAATATTTCTAACTAGACAAAAAAAGCTTGCATTTCAATGCTAATCGCTGTTGTTTTTCATGTGACTGTAGTCCAGGGCCCTCAGTTGGTAATGTGAGCTGCTGCTGCGATTGAAACATCAGAGTCCAGAGAGTTAATGAGCCATGATGAGGAAATGAGGAAGAGATAGGAAACCCAGATGCCAGCTGCGCGTGCACGCCATCGTGAACTCAAGCTGGTCGCCAGCCGAAAGCCAGTGTTTGCACTTCCAAAACCCACTTACTGAAACTCTCGGCCAGACCAGCGCAAGCGCTGGTGCAGGCCGAGACCTAAAAAGGGAGCACAAAATACAATGCAGCTGTGTTCCTAAAGCACCAGCGCCCTTCAAAACTTCTATGAAGCAGAACATTGGTGCCAGGTGGCCTGCATGGATCAAAACATTCAATGATTTCATAGATGCACTAGAAGAAGAAGATGAAAAGAAGATTATCAGATGCTTGAAAAGCCTTGCAGGTGATGGAGTGAAAGAAGTGCTAAAGGAAGTTTCACAAACTGATGCAAAATCATACCAAAAGGTAAAAGAAACTTTGGAGGCTAAGTTCAACCCAATGCCGAATGTCGAGTACCCAGACAAGGTGCAAGTACTATCATCCACTTGGCCCCCCACCCCCCAAGATGTTATCATGATACAGTCCTTCGGAGGCATGGCCAGTTATTGCTCAAGATACATCGGCAACTTTGCTACAGTGAGCGCCCCATTAAGAGACTTGACAAAGCAAAATGTACCGTTTCAGTGATCTCCAGAATGCGCCAGGAGTTTCAAGACATTAAGTATGCAATTGAAAATGCAACTGAAATGGCCTACTTCGACCCCAAGTTACATACTGAAATAAAAGTTGCTGCAAGCCCGGTAGGACTAGGGGTAATCCTTGCTCAATACAATGGCCATCCGAATGCTCGGGGCACATTGTGCCCTATACCGTTCGGAGCATGCCTGAGAAATAACGTGCCTACTCCCAGCCAGAGAAGGAAAGTTTGGCTGTGGTGTGGGCCTGGGAACATTTTCATGTATTCCTGTATGGAAAATGATTCACTATCATCACAGATCACCAGGCGTTACTCACAATTTGTGGGAACCCAAAGGCTAAGATGGCCCCTTGCATCGAGAGGCAGGGTTTAAGACTGCAAGAGTACAACTATGAGATTGTGCACAAACCGGGGAAGGATCAAAACCCAGCAGATTACTTTTCTCGAGTGCCACTACATCGTCACTGTTCAATATCCAAAACAGCTGAAGCATATCTTGACTTTATCTTGAGACGCAGCACACCAGCGGCTCTATCAGTGGAACAAATAATTGCTGCCACCAATGCTGATAAAGACATGATCATCGTTAAAGAACTTATTGCTACTCAGTCAGGGAGGAAAAGTGCTTGGCCTCTTGCTGATGATGCTGAATTCCAAAAGTTAAAAATTGTGCAAGAAGAGTTAGCCATTACCCAAGAAGGCATAATACTGAGAGGCTCAAGAATCATCATACCTAAAAGTTTAAGACAGCGGGTCATCGAGCTGGCCCATGAAGGACACTGCGGTATTGTAGTGGTTTCCTCGACTACATGAGCAAGTTTAGAAGGAGCTGAAATTGTGCCACATTTCCAATTGCTTGCCTCCTAAGGTAACGCAATACACAGTGACAATGTCAGACCTTCTTGCTCATGCCTGGGAGAGAGTTGCAGTGTACTTTTTTGGACCATTAGGAAATGGACAATCTCATCGTAGTCATTGATGAATATTCCTTTGATGGAAGAGCTATCTCTGACAACCCATGACAAGGTCATAGAATGGCTTGATGACATCTTTGCAACATGGGGCATTCCACAGATCCTCAAATCTGACATTAGCCTACCCTTCAACAGAAAAGAGTTCGAAGAGTTTCTTGTCCAACTCAACGTCAAACACCAAAAGAGTACGCCTCTCTGGCCCCAAACCAATGGTGTAGTTGAACAATTCATTTGCACCCTCAAGAGAGTCATACAACGAGTGTCAAGGGAAGGAATTGATCTTAACCAAGCCATGTGCCAGGCCCTCCAGGCCTATCCCTCGACTTCTCACTTCACAACTAGTGAGTGTCCCACCACCTTGCTATTTGGGAGACCATTTGTACAAACCCTTGACCTTGCCAGGTAGGTTGCTCCCCCACCACACAGCTCCGCCTGTGCTGTCCGCCCGCTGCTGCTGCTGGTAAGCTCGCCCCTCCGCTTGTGGCCTCGGTGCCCGTGTTGTCCTCTGTTTTCCCTCGCTGCCCCCACCTCCCTTGTGTCCATTTTGCCTTCTGTGCCCTCGCTGCCCCCACTGTATTGTGCCCGTGTTTTCCTCTGTTTTCCCTCGCTGCCCCCACCTCCCTTGTGTCCATTTTGCCTTCTGTGCCCTCGCTGCCCCCACTGTATTGTGCCCGTGTTTCCTCTGTTTTCCTCGCTGCCCCCACCTCCCTTGTGTCCATTTTGCCTTCTGTGCCCTCGCTGCCCCCACTGTATTGTGCCCGTGTTTTCCTCTGTTTTCCTCGCTGCCCCCACCTCCCTTGTGTCCATTTTGCCTTCTGTGCCCTCGCTGCCCCCACTGTATTGTGCCCGTGTTTCCTCTGTTTTCCTCGCTGCCTCCACCTCCCTTGTGTCCATTTTGCCTTCTGTGCCCTCGCTGCCCCCACTGTATTGTGCCCGTGTTTCCTCTGTTTTCCTCGCTGCCCCCACCTCCCTTGTGTCCATTTTGCCTTCTGTGCCCTCGCTGCCCCCACTGTATTGTGCCCGTGTTTTCCTCTGTTTTCCTCGCTGCCCCCACCTCCCTTGTGTCCATTTTGCCTTCTGTGCCCTCGCTGCCCCCACTGTATTGTGCCCGTGTTTCCTCTGTTTTCCTCGCTGCCCCCACCTCCCTTGTGTCCATTTTGCCTTCTGTGCCCTCGCTGCCCCCACTGTATTGTGCCCGTATTTTCCTCTGTTTTCCCTCGCTGCCCCCACCTCCCTTGTGTCCATTTTGCCTTCTGTGCCCTCGCTGCCCCCACTGTATTGTGCCCGTGTTTCCTCTGTTTTCCCTCGCTGCCCCCACCTCCCTTGGGTCCATTTTGCCTTCTGTGCCCTCGCTGCCCCCACTGTATTGTGCCCGTGTTTCCTCTGTTTTCCCTCGCTGCCCCCACCTCCCTTGGGTCCATTTTGCCTTCTGTGCCCTCGCTGCCCCCACTGTATTGTGCCCGTGTTTTCCTCTGTTTTCCCTCGCTGCCCCCACCTCCCTTGTGTCCATTTTGCCTTCTGTGCCCTCGCTGCCCCCACTGTATTGTGCCCGTGTTTCCTCTGTTTTCCCTCGCTGCCTCCACCTCCCTTGTGTCCATTTTGCCTTCTGTGCCCTCGCTGCCCCCACTGTATTGTGCCCGTGTTTCCTCTGTTTTCCCTCGCTGCCCCCACCTCCCTTGTGTCCATTTTGCCTTCTGTGCCCTCGCTGCCCCCACTGTATTGTGCCCGTGTTTTCCTCTGTTTTCCTCGCTGCCCCCACCTCCCTTGTGTCCATTTTGCCTTCTGTGCCCTCGCTGCCCCCACTGTATTGTGCCCGTGTTTCCTCTGTTTTCCCTCGCTGCCCCCACCTCCCTTGTGTCCATTTTGCCTTCTGTGCCCTCGCTGCCCCCACTGTTTTGTGCCCGTGTTTTCCTCTGTTTTCCCTCGCTGCCCCCACCTCCCTTGTGTCCATTTTGCCTTCTGTGCCCTCGCTGCCCCCACTGTATTGTGCCCGTGTTTCCTCTGTTTTCCCTCGCTGCCCCCACCTCCCTTGGGTCCATTTTGCCTTCTGTGCCCTCGCTGCCCCCACTGTATTGTGCCCGTGTTTCCTCTGTTTTCCCTCGCTGCCCCCACCTCCCTTGGGTCCATTTTGCCTTCTGTGCCCTCGCTGCCCCCACTGTATTGTGCCCGTGTTTTCCTCTGTTTTCCCTCGCTGCCCCCACCTCCCTTGTGTCCATTTTGCCTTCTGTGCCCTCGCTGCCCCCACTGTATTGTGCCCGTGTTTTCCCTCTGTTTTCCTCGCTGCCCCCACCTCCCTTGTGTCCATTTTGCCTTCTGTGCCCTCGCTGCCCCCACTGTATTGTGCCCGTGTTTCCTCTGTTTTCCCTCGCTGCCCCCACCTCCCTTGTGTCCATTTTGCCTTCTGTGCCCTCGCTGCCCCCTCTGTATTGTGCCCGTGTTTTCCTCTGTTTTCCCTCGCTGCCCCCACCTCCCTTGTGTCCATTTTGCCTTCTGTGCCCTCGCTGCCCCCACTGTATTGTGCCCGTGTTTCCTCTGTTTTCCCTCGCTGCCCCCACCTCCCTTGTGTCCATTTTGCCTTCTGTGCCCTCGCTGCCCCCACTGTATTGTGCCCGTGTTTCCTCTGTTTTCCCTCGCTGCCCCCACCTCCCTTGTGTCCATTTTGCCTTCTGTGCCCTCGCTGCCCCCACTGTATTGTGCCCGTGTTTTCCTCTGTTTTCCTCGCTGCCCCCACCTCCCTTGTGTCCATTTTGCCTTCTGTGCCCTCGCTGCCCCCACTGTATTGTGCCCGTGTTTCCTCTGTTTTCCCTCGCTGCCCCCACCTCCCTTGTGTCCATTTTGCCTTCTGTGCCCTCGCTGCCCCCACTGTATTGTGCCCGTGTTTTCCTCTGTTTTCCCTCGCTGCCCCCACCTCCCTTGTGTCCATTTTGCCTTCTGTGCCCCTCGCTGCCTCTCTCCATTCCCGCCGCTGCGTCCCCTGCGGCCCCGCCCCCCTGACTGCCCATTCGCTGCCCCTGCCTCCCAGCTGCTCCTCCCTCCCACCTCCCCATATATGGCGGCAGCTGCGCGGCCGCGCCGCTGGCGCGCCTAAGGCAAGCCCGTCTGCGCCCGTCTGCGCCCGTCCGCGACTGGACCGCGCCCAGCGCCAGAACCCCTGGGCCGCGCGCCCCCCGCACCAGCCTTGAGGATCGACGCCGATACGATGCCACCACACTCCACGCTCTCAACCCCGGACGGACGCACAACTGCTTCAAGGCCGCCCGAAACGCACCCATGGTCCCTTCACCTGCCGGAACTGCAGCTACACCAGCCTCAGAGCCACCGAGGCGCCCACCAAGAAGGACCTCAACCACCTCCGGTGCATCCTACTGAACACCCGCTCCGCACGCAAACACGCCGTCGAGCTCTGGGACCTGCTCGACACATCATCACCAGACGTCGCCTTCCTGACTGAGACCTGGATGAACGACTCCTCCGCCCCGACATCGCCATAGCCATCCCAGACGGCTATAAGATCACCCGCAGAGACCGCATCAACGCAGTAGGAGGAGGAATCGCCATCGTCCACAAGAACACCATCAGGGTCTCGACCAGCACCAACGACACTCTCAGCACCGCCGAACACATGCACTTCCAGATCCACACGGACCCCAACACCACCCTTAGAGGCACCCTTGTCTACAGACCCCCTGGGCTCCCGACCCCAGTTCAGCGACTCCATCGCCGACTTCATCAGCACGCACGCCCTGACCTCTACCGACTACATCCTCCTCGGAGACCTGAACTTTCACCTGGAGAACAACAACGACAGCAACTCCACCACCCTGATCGACAGCCTCGCCAACCTCGGTCTGAGCCAGCTCGTCACAACACCGACCCATTCCGCCGGCCACACGCTTGATCCCATCTTCTCCTCAAGCTCCCACGTCTCCTTCAGCCACACCACGGAACTCCTCTGGACCGACCACCGCTGCATCCATTTCACCTTCCAGAAACCCACCACACACCACCGCACCCTACAGATCCCACGCCGCTGCTGGAGCAAAGTCACCGAAGACGAACTTCGGGCAACCCTCGCTCTCAGCCCTCCCTCCGACCCATCCAACACCGACGACGCTGCCTGCAACCTCAGACGATGGATAGACGACTGTGCCAACACCCTCGCCCCGCTGAAAAAGCTCACCTACAGTGACACCACCAAAAGAGCCAGCTGGTTCACCTCGGAACTCCTAGCTTCCAAGCGTACCTGCCGGAAACTAGAGAAGAAATGGCACAGTGATAAGACACCGGACAGCCACACAGCCCACAAAGACGCCATCCGTAACCACCACCACCTCATCAGGTCCGCCAAGAGAATCTCCTTCAAAGATCGCCTCGACAACAACGCACACAACAGCAAGGAGCTTTTCAACATAGTGAAGGAACTCTCCAACCCCAGCTCCAACACCAACGACATCCCGCCGTCGCAACCCCTGTGCGACTCCCTCGCCACCTTCTTTCACCGCAAGATCGCCGACATCCACGACAGCTTCAACACCCAGACAGCCCCAACTAAGATCGATGCACCAGACCCGCCGCACACCATCGACCACGACCCCCTGCCATCCTGGGCCAGCGTGAACATCGAGGACACCATCAAGACCATGAGCACAATACACTCCGGCTCCCCGTCAGACCCTTTCCCGCACCACATCTTCAACAAAGCCAGCAGCTCCATCGCACCCCACCTGTGCAACGTCATCAATCTCTCCTTCGAGACCGCGACCTTCCCAGAGAGCTGGAAACACGCAGAGATCAACGCCCTACTCAAAAACCCAAGGCGGACCCGAGAGACCTCAAGAACTTCCGGCCCATCTCCCTGCTTCCGTTTCCAGCCAAGGTCATCGAGAAGATCGTCAACAAACAGCTAACCCGATACCTCGAAGAAAACAGCATCCTGGACCCATCCCAATCGGGGTTCCGCAGCAACCACAGCACTGAGACTGCCCTCATCGCCGCCACCGACGACATCAGGATCCTGCTGGACAATGGTGAGACCGCAGCCCTCATCCTGCTGGACCTCTCCGCCGCCTTCGACACTGTCTGCCACCGCACTCTACGCACACGCCTCCACGACGCAGGGATCCGAGACAAGGCCCTGGAATGGGCCACCTCCTTCCTCGCCGGCAGAACCCAGAGAGTCCGCCTCCCACCATTCCGATCCGAAGCCTCCGAGATCATCTGCGGCGTACCCCAGGAATTGTCCCTCAGCCCAACACTGTTCAACATCTACATGACCCCGCTCGCACGCATCGCCAGACAACACGACCTCAACATAATCTCCTACGCCGACGACACTCAACTGATCCTCTCCCTCACCAAGGACCCCTCGCCGCCAAATCCAACCTCCATGAAGGAATGAAGGCCGTCGCCGATTGGATGAAGATCAGCCGACTAAAACTGAACACGGAGAAGACAGAGGTCCTCATCCTCGGCTCCAACCCCTCAGCCTGGGGCGACTCCTGGTGGCCAACGACGCTGGGAGCAGCCCCGACACCCACCGACCACGCACGCAACCTGGGAGTCATCCTCGACTCAACGCTCTCCATGGACAAGCAAGTCAACGCAGTCTCATCCTCCTGCTTCAACACCCTCCGCATGCTTCGCAAGATCTACAGGTGGATCCCGACAGACACAAGAAGAACAGTCACCCAGGCCCTCGTCAGTAGCAGACTTGACTATGGGAACGCCCTCTACGCGGGAGCCCCGGCCAAGCTCATCAAGCGGCTGCAACGCATACAAAACGCCTCCGCACGCCTGATCCTCGATGTACCACGCCACAGCCACATCACCCCCCACCTGAGGAACCTGCACTGGCTCCCCGTCGACAGGAGAATCTCCTTCAAACTCCTCATTCACGCACACAAGGCACTCCACAAGACTGGCCCAGCCTACCTCAACAGACGACTCCTCTTCTACGTCCACAACCGCCAACTCCGCTCCGCCGACCTCTCCCTCGCCACCGTCCCTCGCATTCGAAGAACTACCACCGGCGGCAGATCCTTCTCCCACCTCGCCGCCAAGACCTGGAACACCCTTCCACTAAGCCTACGACAGACCCAAGACCTGTTGACCTTCAGGAGGCTACTCAAGACCTGGTTGTTCGACCAGTAGCAGCACCCCCCCCTTTTCTTTTTTCCCTAGTGCCTTGAGACCCTCACGGGTAAGTAGTGCGCTTTACAAATTCTGTGATTGATTGATTGATTGAAACCTACCTCAATGGACCTCGTATCGCTCAGTGAATACTGATCAAGTTTGAGACACCGACGCGACTCAGAAAAGGAAAATTAAAACATATGCTGATTGGGGGCGACATGCCCAAGAGGCAGTCTTTGACAAAGGACACTGGGTATTGGTTAAGCAGAAACGAAGATGGAAAAGTGACACTCCTTTTGCCACTGACCCTCTGCAGGTTGTGGCACATAAGGGACATATGATAACATCACATTGTCCTGGACAATCTGTCACTCGGGGCACGTCACATTTCAAATACCTTCCATGATACTTGTTGAGTCCTGAAACCATGCATAAAGCCATCCTGCCAGCAAGTCCAGCTCCAGCACCTGAGCCTATGCCACCGGTGTCCGAGCAGGGTGGACCGCGATCATCTTGGATCACCCGTTCCGGCCAACAAGTGCGATTACCTCGCCAATTGATTGAAGAAATTTTATTTTCGTAATGGCCACACTTTTTATTTAACAAAGGGGGAGATGTAGCATATTGATGTTATACACACTGGGACCATTGTGGTTCTGGGGTGGACTCTATATAGGAACTACGTCATATGCGGAGAGGTGTTAGGGTGTGGTTAACATTGAGTATGAGATAATGCGCAGTGCATGAGTGTATGCTGAGGAATAAAGAAGTATTTAACTACAGCTTCCACATGGTGTACTTCATCTGCATGCTCCAGGGTTGGGAAGATGCTACATCAGTGATCAGAGGTTTCCTGATACTGAACTAGATCAGATCACTCTAAAACCAAGGGTTTAAAGCATTCCAGAGATTTGATTCTTTACATTGAGATATCGTTGAAGAGGAAGATAGGAGGAGGTAGTCTATAGGGACCTGTCAGGGATGCTGTATCGTATCAAGCAGTGAACCTGTAGAGACCAAGCATTTCGCAGCTCAAGTGCGTCAAAATAATACAAGCTTCTTTCTTATGAGCCCTTTATCAATCACTACTCTAGCGCACAGCACTTCCCCTCCTAACAGAAAATACTCATAACAATAGACACTGCCCTGTACACCCATTCAATAAAGCTCCGATATTCCATATACCTCGGTATCAAGGAGCTCAGAAGAGGGCATGCTATAAAACACAACACACACAACTGCAAACATCTGGGAGGTGCACTTGGCTGTGCAGTGGCTTACAGATGTGACTGGTACTTCCACTAGATAACAGACAACATCCAATAAAATCAAATAAAATGAACACTAAGCACACATACAACACATCTCAGATATTCCATAGGGTTGATTATGACTGCTCATAACAGTGCCAACCATAATAATAAGCAAAACCGCAAATCCCAAGAGAGCACATGAATCAAACCAACACACATATATCCATGTAACACAATTCACTTCAAAGTAAGCCCAGGTTAAATATTCCATTAAGCTTTCTATTTTGTGCAATTTATGAAATGTAAAGTTATATAAATTACGCAAAATATCTAAAATTATGCCAGCACCAAATTTCACCATTTTTTTTCTTCACACAACTAGTCTGAGCAGAAAATGTCTTGTAGGAGATAGCCTCAAGTGAACCAGTCCCATTTCCATTATCTCAAGGACTTGAACGTGAGGTATGCTTTCACTTGAGCTATCCCAAATTGCATTTTGTGTATTTTTCACTTAATTTTGGTTAATTTTCCTGACATTTCATGTAATTTTGAGGAAAGAAATATGCAATTGTGCACAGCTTTGATTGAAAGGCATCATATAGTTGGGACTCATCGAGCTCACAAAGGTACTCACTCCACTCCTCATAAAACAATATACCCCTCCAAAGACAACACATAGTGCACTATGCCAACACCCACCCAATGGACTGGGTGCTAGATGGACAGCAAAAGGGGCAGACAGAAAGCACAATAGAACCATAACACTTTTACAGGCATCCATAAGCACAGAGATCAACAAGCATACCCATGTACACCAACCAACAGAAAAGCATACACCGTGGTCAGAAATCAAACTATATGTAAAGGCACTCATGCCCACAAAGCGATACCTATACACAAATACAACAGACATATGAGCACTCATGCTCACAAGCCCACTGACATACAGATATGTATGCACAGGCACCAATAGACAAAGGGGCATATTTTCTATAGAAGTGACGGTGCGCTGCGTTAGCCTCCTTGGCTCAACGCTGCGCTCCTCCACTTCTGAAACGCAGGGCTGCACCATATTTACAACAATACGGTGCAGCCCTGCATTTCAGCCTGCGCTGGCGCTAATTTCAGCTGCCTAGCAACCAACTCAGGCCCCTGCATTTGCAGGGGAAGATTGTTTATGTGCAGGAAGGTGTCCCTTCCTGCACATAAACAATCTTTAAATGCCGTTTCGTAACTTTACGTGTGCTGCTGAATGCAGCACACATATAGAAGTTGCAAAACGTAATTTTTTTTAATTGATTGTTTATGTGCAGGAAGGGTCACCTTCCTGCACATAAACAATCAATGGCCTTTTGCTGTTTCTATATGTAGTACACAACGCAGCATACATAGAAACAGCAAAAACTAGGCGAAATTAAACATTTCTCCTCATTGCGCCTGTTTAAGACCAGGTTTTCCCTGGTCTTAATTTTGGTGCTGCCCCATATTTACGCTGCCCTTGTAAATATGGGGCAGCATCAAAATCAATGGGTGTTGCGGTGGAATGCCCAGCGCAACACTCATTGCCCACCCCTTTCAAGCTAAGTATACAGTGAAAGGGAGTCTTATACCCAAGGCGGCATTAAGCCACGTTGTGAATAAGGCGTAGCCCCTATCACCACTACAACATCCTGAAAAATGGCTTTGTGGTGGCGATAGGGGCTTGTAGATATGCCCCATAGAGTCACTCATTTAAAGAAGACACAAGACATACATTCACCCCTTCACACAGGCACAGACCTACAAACATCAATACACATATGCCAACATATATATAAGTACCCATATCCAAGCAGGAAGTCATGGACACACAACACAAATGTAGGTCCCGAAATACACAGAGGCCTACATACACAAGCTTGCAGATATCTTATATATAAGCATCCCAATACACATAAGAACGTGTAGCCACACCGTCAACACACATACACTTACAAACAGAACGCATGCAGGTGCACAATCGTTGATGACATGGATGAAGGGATTTAGAGATGGATGGATGGATGGACAGTCCTAAGCCTTCTTTATGCAAATCGTTGTTATTAGCTGTGTAAGTCCAATGTGGTCAATTAAGCAAATAAAAAGTCCTTTTTTTCAAATAATGATTCTTTCAAGTTCGCTTAATTTCATATTATTATGCGGAGGCTTTCACGCTGATTCCATATTCAGAATTATGTGTACAATAAAGCATCCACAAAAGTGTATCCTCTTCATGCTTAACACCAGTCAAGTAAAAGAGTCAAACGATCCAATGCATTTCGAAGTACTCAAACTACTGCTTCAGGGTTAACCTGGAATCACACAATCTAACCAATCAAATTCAAGGTCAGGACTGTGAAGTGATTATCTCAGACACTATTGACCTTTTCTTACACAACTCCTTATTCCTACATACCTTATTTATAATCCTTTTCAGACAATAAAATTGTTCTTGTAACCCACCCTAGACATGGGCCTTTCCTCTATAATTTCAACATTAAAAAGAAAAAGCCGATCCTCGCTGCGAGTCCCCATCATATTCAAGTCACAAGCTAGGTTCACTCGTGACTCTTCTTACCTTCATAAAGTCCATACTGTCTTTCAGAGCTTTTCCAATTTCCACGTGTCTGCAGACTATGGCGTCTACGTGGCAAGAATCAGAGTCTATTTAAACTGGCCTGTGGGATGTTCAGGAGCTACCATCATCTCCACTTGACTTTCTCAATCATGGAGTTTCTTCGTGTGTGCCTGTTCGCACCCTTTGCAGCCACAACCAAGCACTGTCAGCGGTAACCTGGTCTAGGCCTAAATCCAGGGATGGCAGAGCCTTTTCAGCTACAACACCCTCTTTGTGTAACTCCTTTCTACAACAGCTGAGAGAATCACCAGTTTTTTTTAGGAACCCAGAGGGGTGTCATTGCAGGGTAGCTATAACCATGTAGGGTTTCTGCCCTACTGTTCACAAACATAGTGTGCCTTGTCTAGTATAATGTAAGGATCTTCACAGTAACCTCCATATGTTGTCCGATTACTATTCCCTTCTTAAATCAATTCTGCTGTGTTTACAGTTGCATTTAGTTCAATCTAGTTCAGGTGGCCATGCGACCCCAGTGGCCTTCCTCCAGTGACTTGGCTTTGGGAGAGTCCACCTCTTAGAATGTACCTTAGTTATACTGTCCCGCCCTTAGTGACCCTTTCCAGTGATGGCCCACCATGGTAAAGCATCTGCCTTACTAGAGGTTTGAACTCTCATGCAGTGGTCGAAGTGCATTAAAAAAGTTATGGGAACTGTGTTGCTGTACACAAAGTGGGTGGGGTGAGTGAGCGTAGGGGAGGGGGTCAAAGGCATGGCTTAAAAAACAAACTATTCTGTAACTTTTTTTTTGGTCTTTCACCTTCAGGTGACTACATATAAATAGGGCTCCCGGTTCTATGCTATTTATGTTTTTTAACATTTCCGTCTGTATTTATCCATGTTTATTTTTTACCCATCTTATTGGTATTTATCCATATTTATTTTGTGTTTTGCTAATATATGGAGTCATAAAATGGTATAGTTCCACATTTATTTAACTGATAAACATGCACTCATACTTTGCTGCCTGTCGCGTTTTAGCAAATTAAGCAGCCAAATATAGGAAAACACTACACCTTCAGGTAAATATGAGCATTATAATACAAACATATGTTACCATACACCTACATTTAGGGAAATGTCAACCTATTTTTAACTTCCCATGCTCCCTATCTGCTCAGTTGCTGTCCTAGAAATCACGAAATACAGCATGGAGATTCACCCACAAGAAGCAAACTTTTCTGCATTTTTCCGCTTTTAAAAATAAATACAGACAGGAAACACTTTGTTTTCTGTCTGTAATTATCTGTAAAAATCCGTAAAAACTGAAAACCAGGAGCCTTACATATGAAATACAAAAAGAACAATTGATGGACAGAATGCAGAACAATGTCATACATTCACCCCAGTACAGAGATCTGGGCCTAAATCCATCGTTTTTTTGCTCACCATGCCATTCCAGTTTGGACCCAGCCATATGCAAATCAGTCTTGGCCCTGCGCCCAATGGGAACAGTCCAGCCCGAACTGCCAGGTCAGGTCCTCCCTGGACTGGAAACAAGCATCCTAGGACCGGTTTCGAGCTTTCAGACCTCATCAGCCAGGATAGCTTGACTCCATTGGCATGGAGAGCATGGGGACCCACGTCTGGGCAAACCCATCCCACTCGGGGTGACAAATGCAAAAAGAACAATTGATGGACAGAATGCAGAACAATGTCATACATTCACCCCAGTACAGAGATCTGGGCCTAAATCCATCGGTTTTTTCCTCACCATGCCATTCCAGTTTGGACCCAGCCATATGCAAATCAGTCTTGACCCTGCGCCCAATGGGAACAGTCCAGCCTGAACTGCCAGGTCAGGTCCTCCCTGGACTGGAAACAAGCATCCTAGGACCGGTTTCGGGCTTTCAGCCTTCATCAGCCAGGATAGCTTGACTCCATTGGCATGGAGAGCACGGGACCCACGTCTGGGCATACCCGTCCCACTCGGGGTGACAAATGCAAAAAGAACAATTGATGGACAGAATGCAGAACAATGTCATACATTCACCCCAGTACAGAGATCTGGGCCTAAATTCATCGGTTTTTTGCTCACCATGCCATTCCAGTTTGGACCCAGCCATATGCAAATCAGTCTTGACCCTGCGCCCAATGGGAACAGTCCAGCCCGAACTGCCAGGTCAGGTCCTCCCTGGACTGGAAACAAGCATCCTAGGACCAGTTTCGGGCTTTCAGCCCTCATCAGCCAGGATAGCTTGACTCCATTGGCATGGAGAGTACGGGACCCACGTCTGGGCATACCCGTCCCACTCAGGGTGACAAATGCAAAAAGAACAATTGATGGACAGAATGCAGAACAATGTCATACATTCACCGCAGTACAGAGATCTGGGCCTAAATCCATCTTTTTTTGCTCACCATGCCATTCCAGTTTGGACCCAGCCATATGCAAATCAGTCTTGACCCTGCGCCCAATGGGAACAGTCCAGCCCGAACTGCCAGGTCAGGTCCTCCCTGGACTGGAAACAAGCATCCTAGGACCGGTTTCGGGCTTTCAGCCCTCATCAGCCAGGATAGCTTGACTCCATTGGCATGGAGAGCACGGGACCCACGTCTGGGCATACCCGTCCCACTCGGGGTGACAAATGCAAAAAGAGCAATTGATGGACAGAATGCAGAACAATGTCATACATTCACCCCAGTACAGAGATCTGGGCCTAAATCCATCGTTTTTTTGCTCACCATGCCATTCCAGTTTGGACCCAGCCATATGCAAATCAGTCTTGACCCTGCGCCCAATGGGAACAGTCCAGCCCGAACTGCCAGGTCAGGTCCTCCCTGGACTGGAAACAAGCATCCTAGGACCAGTTTCGGGCTTTCAGCCCTCATCAGCCAGGATAGCTTGACTCCATTGGCATGGAGAGTACGGGACCCACGTCTGGGCATACCCGTCCCACTCAGGGTGACAAATGCAAAAGAACAATTGATGGACAGAATGCAGAACAATGTCATACATTCACCGCAGTACAGAGATCTGGGCCTAAATCCATCTTTTTTTGCTCACCATGCCATTCCAGTTTGGACCCAGCCATATGCAAATCAGTCTTGACCCTGCGCCCAATGGGAACAGTCCAGCCCGAACTGCCAGGTCAGGTCCTCCCTGGACTGGAAACAAGCATCCTAGGACCGGTTTCGGGCTTTCAGCCCTCATCAGCCAGGATAGCTTGACTCCATTGGCATGGAGAGCACGGGACCCACGTCTGGGCATACCCGTCCCACTCGGGTGACAAATGCAAAAGAGCAATTGATGGACAGAATGCAGAACAATGTCATACATTCACCCCAGTACAGAGATCTGGGCCTAAATCCATCGTTTTTTGCTCACCATGCCATTCCAGTTTGGACCCAGCCATATGCAAATCAGTCTTGACCCTGCGCCCAATGGGAACAGTCCAGCCCGAACTGCCAGGTCAGGTCCTCCCTGGACTGGAAACAAGCATCCTAGGACCGGTTTTGGGCTTTCAGCCCTCTTCAGCCAGGATAGCTTGACTCCATTGGCATGGAGAGCACGGGACCCACGTCTGGGCATACCCATCCCACTCGGGGTGACCAATGCAAATAGAACAATTGGACAGAATGCAGAACAATGTCATACATTCACCCCAGTACAGAGATCTGGGCCTAAATCCATCGTTTTTTTGCTCACCATGCCATTCCAGTTTGGACCCAGCCATATGCAAATCAGTCTTGACCCTGCGCCCAATGGGAACAGTTCAGCACTAACTGCCATGTCAGGTCCTCCCTGGACTGGAAACAAGCATCCTAGGACCGGTTTCGGGCTTTCAGCCCTCATCAGCCAGGATAGCTTGACTCCATTGGCATGGAGAGCACGGGACCCACGTCTGGGCATACCCGTCCCACTCGGGGTGACAAATGCAAAAAGAACAATTGATGGACAGAATGCAGAACAATGTCATACATTCACCCCAGTACAGAGATCTGGGCCTAAATCCATCGTTTTTTTGCTCACGAAGCCATTCCACTTTGGACCCAGCCATATTCAAATCATTCTTCACCCTGCGCCCAATGGGAACAGTCCAGCCCGAACTGCCAGGTCAGGTCCTCCCTGGACTGGAAACAAGCATCCTAGGACGGGTTTCGGGCTTTCAGCCCTCATCAGCCAGGATAGCTTGACTCCATTGCCATGGAGAGCACAGGACCCACGTCTGGGCATACCCGTCCCACTCCGGGTGACAAATTCAAAAAGAACAATTGATGGACAGAATGCAGAACAATGTCATACATTCACCCCAGTACAGAGATCTGGGCCTAAATCCATCGTTTTTTTTGCTCACCATGCCATTCCAGTTTGGACCCAGCCATATGCAAATCAGTCTTGACCCTGCGCCCAATGGGAACAGTCCAGCCCGAACTGCCAGGTCAGGTCCTCCCTGGACTGGAAACAAGCATCCTAGGACCGGTTTTGGGCTTTCAGCCCTCATCAGCCAGGATAGCTTGACTCCATTGGCATGGAGAGCACGGGACCCACGTCTGGGCATACCCATCCCACTCGGGGTGACAAATGCAAATAGAACAATTGGACAGAATGCAGAACAATGTCATACATTCACCCCAGTACAGAGATCTGGGCCTAAATCCATCGTTTTTTTGCTCACCATGCTATTCCAGTTTGGACCCAGCCATATGCAAATCAGTCTTGACCCTGCGCCCAATGGGAACAGTTCAGCCCTAACTGCCAGGTCAGGTCCTCCCTGGACTGGAAACAAGCATCCTAGGACCGGTTTCGGGCTTTCAGCCCTCTTCAGCCAGGATAGCTTGACTCCATTGGCATGGAGAGCACGGGACCCATGTCTGGGCATACCCGTCCCACTCGGGGTGACAAATGCAAAAAGAACAATTGATGGACAGAATGCAGAATAATGTCTACATTCACTCCAGTACAGAGATCTGGGCCTAAATCCATCGTTTTTTTGCTCACCATGCCATTCCAGTTTGGACCCAGCCATATGCAAATCAGTCTTGACCCTGCGCCCAATGGGAACAGTCCAGCCCGAACTGCCAGGTCAGGTTCTCCCTGGACTGGAAACAAGCATTCTAGGACCGGTTTCGGTTTTTCAGTCCTCATCAGCCAGGATAGCTTGACTCCATTGGCATCGAGAGCATGGGACCCACGTCTGGGCATACCCGTCCCACTCGGGGTGACAAATGCAAAAAGAACAATTGATGGACAGAATGCAGAACAATGTCATACATTCACCCCAGTACAGAGATCTGGGCCTAAATCCATCGTTTTTTTGCTCACGAAGCCATTCCACTTTGGACCCAGCCATATTCAAATCATTCTTGACCCTGCGCCCAATGGGAACAGTCCAGCCCGAACTGCCAGGTCAGGTCCTCACTGGACTGGAAACAAGCATCCTAGGACGGGTTTCGGGCTTTCAGCCCTCATCAGCCAGGATAGCTTGACTCCATTGCCATGGAGAGCACAGGACCCACGTCTGGGCATACCCGTCCCACTCCGGGTGACAAATACAAAAAGAACAATTGATGGACAGAATGCAGAACAATGTCATACATTCACCCCAGTACAGAGATCTGGGCCTAAATCCATCGTTTTTTTGCTCACCATGCCATTCCAGTTTGGACCCAGCCATATGCAAATCAGTCTTGACCCTGCGCCCAATGGGAACAGTCCAGCCTGAACTGCCATGTCAGGTCCTCCCTGGACTGGAAACAAGCATCCTAGGACCGGTTTCGGGCTTTCAGCCCTCATCAGCCAGGATAGCTTGAGTCCATTGGCATACAGAGCACGGGACCCACGTCTGAGCATACCCGTCCCACTCGGGGTGACAAATGCAAAAAGAACAATTGATGGACAGAATGCAGAACAATGTCATACATTCACCCCAGTACAGAGATCTGGGCCTAAATCCATCGTTTTTTTGCTCACCATGCCATTCCAGTTTGGACCCAGCCATATGCAAATCAGTCTTGACCCTGCGCCCAATGGGAACAGTCCAGCCCGAACTGCCAGGTCAGGTCCTCCCTGGACTGGAAACAAGCATCCTAGGACCGGTTTCGGGCTTTCAGCCCTCATCAGCCAGGATAGCTTGACTCCATGGGCATGGAGAGCACGGGACTCACGTCTGGGCATACCCGTCCCACTCGGGGGTGACAAATGCAAAAAGAACAATTGATGGACAGAATGCCGAACAATGGCATACATTCACCCCAGTACAGAGATCTGGGCCTAAATCCATCGTTTTTTTGCTCACCATGCCATTCCAGTTTGGACCCAGCCATATGCAAATCAGTCTTGGCCCTGCGCCCAATGGGAACAGTCCAGCCCGAAATGCCAGGTCAGGTCCTCCCTGGACTGGAAACAAGCATCCTAGGACCGGTTTCGGGCTTTCAGCCCTCATCAGCCAATAGTTCTTTTTGCATTTGTCACCCTGAGTGGGACGGGTATGCCCAGACGTGGGTCCCGTGCTCTCCATGCCACTGGAGTCAAGCTATCCTGGCTGATGAGGGCTGAAAGCCCGAAACCGGTCCTAGGATGCTTGTTTCCAGTCCAGGGAGGACCTGGCCTGGTAGTTCGGGCTGGACTGTTCCCGTTGGGCGCAGGGTCAAGACTGATTTGCATATGACGGGGTCCAAACTGGAATGGCATGGCGAGCAAAAAAACGATGGATTTAGACCCAGATCTCTGTACTGGGGTGAATGTATGACATTGTTCTGCATTCTGTCCATCAATTGTTCTTTTTGCATTTGTCACCCTGAGTGGGACGGGTATGCCCAGACGTGGGTCCCGTGCTCTCCATGCCACTGGAGTCAAGCTATCCTGGCTGATGAGGGATGAAAGCCCGAAACCGGTCCTAGGATGCTTGTTTCCAGTCCAGGGAGGACCTGGCCTGGCAGTTCGGGCTGGACTGTTCCCATTGGGCGCAGGGTCAAGACTGAATCCCACCACAGATGTGCAGCGGACGCGTGCAGCAGGTGCGCCTAAGGCAAGCCCGTCTGCGCCCGTCCACGCCTGTACGTCGCCAGGCGCCAGGACCCCTGGTCCGGGAAATTCTTAGAGACATAGCTACCCCCGGGAGTGTCTGCTTGCCTTGCAACCCAAAGTGCCTTGTGTAGATCACAATTGGCACCTAGACACCCCCCAAAGGCAGTGCAATAAGTGTGGGTTTAGAGCCAGGGTGGGCTCTGGGGCTTCCCATGAAGGCTCCAGCTCTTTAAACATTAATATCTACAGCCTTAACTGCAGGTCTCTTGTAAAGCACCATGAAGAAATATTTGATCTCCTTCAGGATTCCGCACCGGATATACTCTTTTTGACGGAAACCTGGTTAACCACTGACTCCGTGGCAATTCCTGCCTTGGCCCTCCCTATAGGCTATACGATGCTCTCACAGAACAGACCTTGCGGTAGGGGAGGTGGTCTAGTAGTGATATTTAAATCTGCTTTTCCCTGCACTCTCACCCCTCCGACTATCCCAGATTGTGAAAGCGCCCTGTTTAAAATCACAATATCACATAATTTCACTTTCACTGGGCTTCTTATTTACCGCCCACCAGGGCCTGCCAGGGCTTTTCAAGAAGCCCTAGCACACACCGCATCTATTCTTGTCCTAGAGACAGCCAATCTGAGCATTATAGGCGATCTTAATTTACATCTGGAACGCCTTGACTCCCAGGATATCACCAACTTTTTGGGAGACATGGATGCCTGCCAACTAGCTCAGCTAGTTGAGGGACCATCACATCTTGCAGGCCACTTACTCGATCCAATATTTTCTAATATCCGATCTCTCGAAGTCCACACCCCCCTCCCTCTGACCTGGACGGATAATTTTCTCATCCCTATGTGCCTCGGTCTTGCCGGCGCTCCTTTGCAGACCTCTCATCAGCCTTCCATGAGGCGTCCCTGGCACAAACTGGACGCATCAACCTTTGTGTCCACCCTAAAATCGTCACGCCCCGATTGGCCTATTGATTTGGAGGCAGTTGATAGAGCCTTTAGGGGTTGGATTAACAACTCACTCGATCACTGTATTCCAAAGAAATTGACCAGCGCCAAGCGTACGCAATCGCACGCTTGGTATAACGAGACCTTGGTGCTGGAAAAGAAACATTGTAAAATTTTGGAACGAATCTGGAGGCGCACCTATGACCCCATTGCAAAAAATATCTATAGGAAGGCTATTAAAGCATACCACAAATTAGTTCAAAAGACTAAAGCCGCGTTCTATACCAATCTGAGCACATTGAGTCCCAACCCCTCTAAAACTATCTTCTCTCTTATGAATGATATGATAAAACCCCCGGCAGGAACTAACAATATCATATCCACCAACTTGCACTGTGAATCACTGGCACGTTATTTCATCAATAAAGTAGAGTACTTTTACAACGCACTCGACTCGAGGATGGACGCCTCCAAATCCTGGGCGATCACTAGTTCACCTGATCTTCCTTACTCTCTTCAAGACCTACCATCTTTGTCTCTTAAAGACTTGGACGTCCTGGCAGCTAAGGTTAAATCAGGCTCTCCTGATGATCCAGTAAAACCGGACACCTTCAGGAAATTCCAGGACTGTCTTATGACTGACGGTAGGGAACTGATTAATAGATCGCTCCAGCTGTCAGAAATCCCCAAATCATGGAAGCATGCTAAGGTCATCCCCCTGCTGAAAAAGCCAGCACTTGATGCATCTCTGCCAGAGAACTTTCGGCCAATTTCTCTGCTCCCATATTTGGCCAAGATTATGGAGTCCCATGTTAACATCACCCTGACCAAATATCTGGAAGCTAATGAGATTTTGGACAGATCACAAAATGGGTTGCGACCTAGACATAGTAGGGAATCCGCTCTTCTGGCGGTTACAGAGCAGCTGAGGGCAACGTTGGATGAGGGCAACACTTCGGCACTGATTTTACTCGATCTGAGTGCGGCCTTCGACACGGTCTCCCATAAGATTCTGCTTCAACGACTTGGGGAGATCGGGGTCAGAGGCAAGGCGTTGGCCTTGTTTGCGTCTTTTCTATCTGAACGCTCCTTCCAGATCCACGCCCCTCCCTACTTGTCCAGCATCTACCCCCTCAGCAGTGGTGTCCCCCAAGGCTCTGCCCTGAGCCCTACGCTGTTCAATGTGTATGTCCGCCCTCTGGCCCTCCTGGCCAAAGCCCGGAATATTAATATGATATCGTATGCTGACGATACGCAATTGATATTCACCTTTTCCAACAATCCGGATCTAGACCAACTGAAATTCAGCAAAGATGTTTTGGACATCTCAGACTGGATGGCGGATAACTATTTACAACTCAACTCCTCGAAAACTGAGGTGCTCCTGGTAGGTCGCGATACCCATAAATGGGACTATCATTGGTGGCCTGCGGCCCTGGGCACCCCTCCCCAACCGAAAAGTGTAGTCAAGAACTTGGGGGTCCTGATGGACAACGCCCTCTCATTCGAGCTTCACGCCAAAAAGGTGGCAGGTACATGCTTCGCCCACCTACGCTGTCTGAAACCCATTCTGGGGGTTTTCGATGCTCCCACTCGACAAGTGATTATTCAATCGGTGGTTCAGTCGCGTCTTGACTATTGTAATGGACTTCTACTTGGCGTGAATAAAACTGTCACTAAGAGACTCCAACGAGCACAGAACGCGGCTCCCCGCATTCTCTTTGCCCTCCCTAAGCACTGTCACACATCCCATCTTCTGCGCCGTCTTCATTGGCTGCCAATTGAACAGAGAATCAAGTTTAAAACTCTCTGCACCACTCATAAGATCCTACACGGCCAGGGTCCCCAGATACTGCAGGGGCTTTGTACATCATATGTTCCAGTGCGAGCACTGCGCTCCGCAGACCTGCATCTGGCTTGCACTCACCGGGTACGTAGGTGTAGAGCTGGGGGGCGCTCTTTTAGGGATTTGGCCCCAGCCCTATGGAACTCAATTCCACTTGCTGCACGTAGCACACAGGATCATTGGGCATTTAGAAAACAGATTAAAACCTGGCTGTTTTCGTCCATCTAGCTTCACTCTCCTTGGCCTCTCGTCCGCTAGCGCTGGGACGCCCCGCTGTTGGGGCAGCCATGCGCTATACAAATGTATCTAACATAACATAACATAACATTTGCATATGGCTGGGTCCAAACTGGAATGGCATGGTGAGCAAAAAAACGATGGATTTAGGCCCAGATCTCTGTACTGGGGTGAATGTATGACATTGTTCTGCATTCTGTCCATCAATTGTTCTTTTTGCATTTGTCACCCTGAGTGGGACGGGTATGTCCAGACGTGGGTCCCGTGCTCTCCATGCCACTGGAGTCAAGCTATCCTGGCTGATGAGGGCTGAAAGCCTGAAACCGGTCCTAGGATGCTTGTTTCCAGTCCAGGGAGGACCTGGCCTGGTAGTTCGGGCTGGACTGTTCCCATTGGGCGCAGGGTCAAGACTGATTTGCATATGGCTGGGTCCAAACTGGAATGGCATGGTGAGCAAAAACGATGGATTTAGGCCCAGATCTCTGTACTGGGGTGAATATATGACATTGTTCTGCATTCTGTCCATCAATTGTTCTTTTTGCATTTGTCACCCCGAGTGGGACTGGTATGCCCAGACGTGGGTCCCGTGCTCTCCATGCCACTGGAGTCAAGCTATCCTGGCTGATGAGGGCTGAAAGCCCGAAACCGGTCCTAGGATACTTGTTTCCAGTCCAGGGAGGACCTGGCCTGGCAGTTAGGGCTGGACTGTTCCCATTGGGCGCAGGGTCAAGACTGATTTGCAAATGGCTGGGTCCAAACTGGAATGGCATGGTGAGTAAAAAAACGATGGATTTAGGCCCAGATCTCTGTACTGGGGTGAATGTATGACATTGTTCTGCATTCTGTCCATCAATTGTTCTTTTTGCATTTGTCACCCTGAGTGGGACAGGTATGCCCAGACGTGGGTCCCGTACTCTCCATGCCACTGGAGTCAAGCTATCCTGGCTGATGAGGGCTGAAAGCCCGAAACCGGTCCTAGGATGCTTGTTTTCAGTCCAGGGAGGACCTAGCCTGGCAGTTCGGGCTGGACTGTTCCCATTGGGCGCAGGGTCAAGACTGATTTGCATATGGCTGGGTCCAAACTGGAATGGCATGGTGAGCAAAAAAACTATGGATTCAGGCCCAGATCTCTGTACTGGGGTGAATGTATGACATTGTTCTGCATTCTGACCATCAAATGTTCTTTTTGCATTTTACATATAAAATACGGCACAGCTTAAATGAAAAATAAATGCAACTTAAGCTAATCAGTGGGAAATGCACTATTTGTACAATAAGAAACCTGTATTAGTTAATACACTGCAGAGGTCTGTGTCTGTAACCAGAGAGCCACATAATTGCATCCTGGTTGGCGCAGTGGAGACTAGGGACTTGTGTATGTTTAGTGCTGCGAGGTCAAAGTTTATGACAGAAAGCATTGTGAATGTGTGAATCATTTTTTTAAACTTGCATTACACACTGTATAAAATAGGCTCCTACAAAATGAGCAAAAAGGCTTAAAATTAAAAAAAGTGTTCCAAATTATAGATTTTAGTAATACCCAGACTGTCCATAGTGCATTTATTTTTAAAACTGTCCATTAAAAGCCTACACTTCACAACTCAGCTGGTAACTCACTTGCAATACCGCTGGAAAAGAATAAATCTGTGTCACCAGGAAGCTTCAAGTGTTTCTATCGATTAATTTCAATACCAGCTTCCAAGTACCCTTTACATTTGCAGATTAACCAGTTGTGCACATTTACATTTCTTTCAAGCAAGCAGGCACCCTGGCAAGAAGGCTTGTTTCTTGTTTAGTTGTCTGCCCCTCTCTGGGTTTCATAGCACAGGAAACTCCACGCCTTACATTTTAGCTGAAACATTTCAATTCAGAATTTACCATCCCCGAAGGTTGTATTTTCACAAAAAGTTGGGGAACTGTTTTTATTAAATTATAAAAGTATGGGCACGTCGTTCCCCTCAGATCCCCCCCACTTGGACCACTGCTCTCATGGCTGTCTCCAGAACAAATTATCATTGCACCAGATCAATCTTTCCCAGGCAGTCACCAGACACATCTCTTCCTCCAAGAAGCTGTTCACTGGCACCAAGCACACTGGAAGGCGACCCTGCCCAGGCAGTCTATCGGGTCACCCTACTTTTGCTAGTAAAGCAAGACGGTTACCCTACCCCTTTCTGCACCCTTACTAGGCAATGTCGGACACTGACATCAAATAGGGCAAACAGCAGCATGCACAGAGGGCTCACTCGCCCTTCTGATGGAACACCTGCGAGCTAGTCACAGTATGCACTCAGTTATTCACTGCATTAGGGAGGGAATACAAATCAATAACGAAAAACATATTTGTATAAACTATTGGATCCCACGTCAAAGTAATCAATAAGAAATAAGTTGCAATTCTGTCCATTATTAAGTTGGTGTGCGAAGGAGTGGCACCAGAAGACTGGGAAGGCAGGGATCCCATTCTTGCACGCCCCCATCCCCTGGTTTCAGTCGGTCCTGCTTTGTGGCTGGTAATCTATACTGTTTAAGAAGAGAAAAAGATTCAGGGGCAGATTTACAAGCCCCTTGCGCCGCCGTTGCGTCACTTTTTTTGACGCAACGGCGGCGCAAACAATGCGGCCAATATACAACATGACGCATCTAGGGAGATGCGTCACGTTTTAAAGCCCTGTGTCACATTATACCTGCGCCAGGTATAATGTATGCGGGCTAGGCGTTCCCACGCAAAAAGCCATGTAGAACTGACGCAGTGAAGTTTACAACATTTCACTTCCTCACTCTACGCCATCACTGCGTCAAAATCACTACGTCTGCTCAGACCAGGCGTAAGGAATGACGCTGGGCATTTTGTATGGGACTCACCTATCTGTTGTGGCACATTGCTGGAGTTGCGTCACTTTCATGAGCAACTCCAGCAATGCGTCACTTTTGTGCCAACAGATGCATCAGTATATATGATGCATCTGTTAATTCTTGCGTCATGGAGCACTGTATTGTAAATACAGCGCATCCATGGTGGCGCAAGGACATTTGGCACTGGCGCAAAGAAACTGGCGCATCTATGCAGATGCGTCAGTTCCTTGTAAATCTGCCCCTCAATATTTCAGTTTAGCACCCCTGTAATCATTTTCGGTCAACTGCATTTCTATCAAATGAATATTCCACATTGTAATTGAACACTCAGCAATCATTGTTTTCAGGTGAAATAAAAATAGGTCAAATAAAACCTGTGAATTTATTTTCTGAAATAAAAAAGGTGTGAGTACACCAGTGAATCCTTTAACATTCTTGGGGCGCCATTAGTGTTAACAACGCCGTAAGCAGCTAAAAAAGTCCCTTGTTAGCTGTTGGGCTATTTTACCCCCCCACCACCCCGGCCCCCCACCAACGGCCGCAGTACTCTTAAATATAATCAAAGTGCCTGCTAGAACTGCAGTAAACATTGACATTTCTTGCTGTAAATGGCTGCATTCATCTGGGGTTGATTATATTTGCTGGCGTGCCTCATCCCTCCCGAGGCCGGCCCTTCGACATGATCAGGCTCACCGCGAGGAGGAATTCGGCGCGGCTGTGGGGCCTGAGTCTTGGCATCAGAGAACGAGCAACGCTCCCCACTACAGGAATAAACCAGAGGAGGCAAGTTTATCTTCTGTGGATCAAAACAAGCCTAGGTTATAAAGTGCGGCCTATAGAAGTTTCTAGAAGAAGGTGTTGGTATGAAGATGGTCTGGTAGCCCTGTTCATCAAACATGAACCTCCCGGTAGCATTCCAGAGACAGCGCATCCATTAAAATAAGTCAACATGTCTCCTGGAAGACATCACAGCTAGAATGGGCTGTACCAACCGTGCAGGGGTGTAAGAAGTAGACGGTGCTGCGTGAACTCTTCACCCCTTCAGAAAGAGGAAGATAAAGGACATGCCGGTCAATGCTCCCAATGAAACTCATTGGCAGCACAGAGCCACGTTTTTACTCGTCTCTCCTTTGTGTCTCCTTCCTCCCCAGCCTTCCTGACGAATCTCCGAAGATCTGCCGACGGCGGAGACAATTTCAGTGCGGCCGATGCCCGGTGGAGTTACTGCACGACCCGATTCTGCGTTCCTTTCCCCTTTCTACTTTTCCCCCTCTACCTTCTTTGCCCCATAGGACGTGTGTCTTTGTTATGCTATGCTCTAGTTACTCATGTTACTGTGTCACACTGTTTATTATGTTGTCCTTGTTATGCTATGCTTTTTGTTACCAAGCTCCTGTAACTGATGTAATTTTGTAACTTGTAACTTGCTGATCCTCATGTAAAGTGCTCTGATACCTCCGGGTCTAGCCAGCACTATATAAAACTCTGCAAACAAACAAACACTTAAGCCATTTTGATTTTATTATTTTTTTATTGCAGTTTTATATAGCTTGAACTTGGCACCAGGCTGTTAGAACGCTTTACACTAACACCAAATTACATTACACCTTTTTAAAGAACGGGAAGACGAAGGGCCTCATGTAGACAAATGCATTCGGTAATAGTGCCCACAATTTGCGCATCGTCTTTTACCAAATGCATTTATATTTTGTGAACCAGTCTTTGTACCAGTGCTTAATCTGAGCCAGTATTTGCAGGTGGGGCTCACTGGCACTCAATCAATCAAAGAAAGTTTTTTTTGGCTATATAGTATGCCATAAAAGGGCAAATAACAATTGGGTCAATAAATATTACAATAAAACATAAACATTTAAGAACATGCAATGCATCAAATGCAATACATTAAAACACCAATCAGTTACTGTACTTAACCATATAGTTAAATCAAGCATTTGCAATGCAATAGGTCTTGCATTTACGCAGTTTGAGCTATTGGCATTGTAAATGACAATGCCTTTTATTTATGTTTTGGTTTTTAAAACATAAATAAAACGCATTGTCATTTACAATGCCAATAGCTTAAACTTGCGTAAATGCGAGACCTATTGCATTGCAAATGCTTGTTGATTTAGCAGCACCAAGCATGCTGGGAATGGGAGTTTTACTTTTGTATTATAGTCTAGGCCTACAACTCCCTACATGCTTAGGGTTGGTGGCTGAAACACTGTGGCTCGGCGGAATGCCCCCTCGTGTGTGTCCATTTGACAGCTACAAAAGTTTTCGTTGTCTTGGATGTTCAGCATAGCCTGGGCATTGAAGTGACATCACTTCTAGGGGCAGTACATTAAGGACCCTTAAACTGGGCATTAGTAACACCTCCTATTTACAGCACCTAGAAACTGAAACGTGTAGTATGTAACGCTATACAAAACAAGTTATTATTATTGCAGTTTTCTGTACAGTGTGTAGAGCTGTCCCCACAGCACCGAAGGAGTTAAGACCTGAAGTGGTCCGTTCTGGTCTTCCAGCACCAAAGCAGTTAAGACCGTAAGTGGTCCGTTCTGGTCTTCCCTGCCCCCGTGTCCTTTGCGCGTGGCTTTGCAGTAGGTATGTCCTTCAGAAGCTGTAATCCCGTGCCATGGGCGTGATTCCCGGGCTGTTGCAATTATGGTGAGAGAGCCCCACCTATTAGTGTTCAGTGATTAATGACAAGTCAATAATAAATAATTACCGTACCCACTGCAGGGAACAAGCATTACATTGTCTCTTACGGTGCTTACATACCAGGTGTATATGTACCAACTCCACTGTACTTCTCCCATCGACTTCAGAAGGATTAAACGCTGAGTCGGCCCTGTCTGGATTGAAATCCGTGGCCTTCAAATTACTAGAGCTCAGCAGCTACTGAGTTACCACGCTTGTAACTCGCTGCCTGCACTGCTTGGAGCTGAAACCGGAGCCGTGCGGAAACACTCCTTGGTTTAGAAGCACTCACCTCGGGCTCCGGTTTCATGCTGAGACGAGGGTGTGAGGGCCTGAGGGCCCGAGGCAGCTGCTGCCCTCTTTTGGAAAGGCCCAGCCTGGCTCCTGATGCATACTGCTACAAGGGGTTTAGGTTTACAGGCCAAGACGAGATGAAGGATAGAGATAGGAGAGTGTAGCATCGGGGTTGGCAAACAGACGAGAAATGGGACAGGGTATGATGAAGCTGTAGATTTATTTCATAAGTACAAAGCGCAAAGGACTCAGGGCGATCAAAGCTGGCTGCTCAAGTCAGGAAACAGTCCAACTGCGTTCTCTCGGTCACGTACAATAAAGACTCCATATGAGAACACAGAATCAAACATCTCAAACATTGTAAAGATACTAATCTAACTTAACAGATCTCTGCCGACAAAGAGGAGTGGTGGGGGCGGGCACACGGAGATAAGGAGGCACTGCAGCTCCCGCCCTGCGCGCCGCTGCTCGCTCCCGCAGGCAAAACGCCGGGGGAGTGAACCTTTTCAGAAAAGGTGTGACATGCACCCACCTTTAGCCATTAGCTGGCTTTGATTCTGAAAAGACACACGCAAAAGCCAATCCATTGCGTGGGAGGAGTCAGACCCACACAGAGTAGAGAAGAGTAGAGACAAGAAGCCTCGCAGAGCAGCGCATGCGCTGCGCTAGGCTCGACCTAAAAAATACCTTGCATAGCAAACATTTAAATCAGACAGCATCTGTAAATGCATTCACACGGGTCTACACCAAATAGAACCATGTGTTTTAATAAACAGGATTAAAAATCATATGACATTTTTTTATATAAGTTACAAAAAAAGATAAAATGCAAAAAAAAAGTGAATGGGGTGAAGCCTCATCCCATGGACAAAAACAGATAGAATCAGAACTGTATTGCTCCTCAAGGCAAGAAAGGATGCAGCAAACAGCACAACCTGAAGCGACAAAGGAGACTTCTCTCCCAGGGGTGAATAACAGCTGATAAGTATGACTCCATGCCAAATAAATTCTGCAACAAAACGTATGCACAAACTGAAGGTTTAAGAAGCTCAGAAGCCTAGCGTGGGCTGAAAGAAAATGCTGCCTAACCCTGTTCTTATCTAACTTAACATTGTTCTCAGGCTTAGAAAACAGGGACAATCTGTCGAGGTTGCTAAAAAGAAGATTCAATAAATTTCAGCCAAGGAATTTTAAGTGCATCAGAGGACCTAAGACAATCAATAATTGTGGCCCTATTTAGAGAAGTTGTAGGGTTAGACCAAATTGATAGCGCTAATAATAATAAGGGAGCCAGCAAAATAAGATCTTCAACATATGGCCGACCAAGCACCTCATGGCAAAAAAGCGAAAATTGTTAGGCGGCAGACCCAATAATCTGCAGCAGAAGCGATTTTCTTCTTGTTGTAATTTGGCATGGGTAGACTAACCCCAAATACCAGCGCCATAGCACAAAATGGAAACACACAATTTGGAAATCCCTAACATCTCATCAAGAGGTTTCCATCCCTGTTTGTTATGTTATGTTATGTTATGTTAAAATAATTTATTAAGCGCACGTTCACCGGACGGTTTCTTGGCGCTGAGTGGGATCGGTTACTAGGACAAAGGCAGTGGAATTAATTGTAAGCCTGGGCAAATAACCATGTTTTAAGAGATTTTCTGAATTGGGAGTAGGAGGTGGCCAGACGCAATTCAGGAGGAAGGGAGTTCCAGAATTGAGGTGCAAGAGTCGAGAATCTTAAACCGCCGTGTTTTTTCCGTTTGAATGGGCAGGGGGTCAGTAAGTTCATGTTTGAAGAGCGTAGATCACGGGAGGGGACATAGCGCTGTATTTTAGTGGCGATAAAGGCCGGGCCGCGATCCGAAAGAGCTTTGTAGATCGTACAGCCAAGTTTGAAAAGACAGCGTTGAGTCACGGGGAGCCAGTGGAGGCTCTTCAACAAGGGTTTCACATGGTGAGATTTTGGCTGACCATAAACAAGCCTTGCGGCTTGGTTCTGCACCAATTGTAGCCGGCGTAATTGGTAGGCTGGAATGCCGGTATACAAAGAGTTAGCGTAATCAATACGCGACATTACCAGAGCAAGTATGACTTGGATCAAGGCCTCAGTGGTTAGATATCTGCTTATTTTCCGAATTCTTCGCAAGTGGAAGAAACAAGCAGAGACCACTGAGTTTATCTGGGCCTTCATGGTAAGATCATTGCTGATCAAGATTCCCAGGCTTTTAACAGAGCTGACTGGGGAGAGGGGGCAACCCAATGGTTGAGGCCAGAAATTGGAGTTCTAGGGGTTAGCTGAGCCCCCAGTGAGAATCAGCTCAGTTTTATCGGGATTTAGTTTGAGCTGATTAATGTTCATCCAGTTGCTAATGAAATTCATTGTTGACTGAAAGTTCTCCCTAGATGAGGGTGATGAATCGATGTTAAGCACTAGCTGGAGATCGTCAGCATTGTTAAAGGTAACGACCTCTCTCTTGCGAAGGGCCAGAATCAGGGGAAAGATATACAGATTAAAGAGGAGAGAAGAAAGGGATGAGCCCTGTGGTACCCCGCATATCAGTCTTCTTTTCTCAGCAGAGAAACTGGCGAGGTGGACTGCTTGATAGCGGTCACTGAGAAAAGAAGTGATCCACTTCAGTGAGAGGCCCCGGATCCCGGCGCTTTCGACCCGGTCGACCAGCAAATGGTGGTCGACCGTGTCGAAAGCGGCCGATAGATCTAGGAGCACTAGGGCTTGCGTGGTGTTCTGGTCTGCCCCCCCTTCTTAATTCGTCGAGAGCTGCTAAGATGACGGTCTCGGTAGAATGTTCGGGTCGAAAGCCTGCTTGGTGTGAGTCTAGGTAATGAGAATGCTCTACAAAGGTGCTAAGGCAGTTGGCAACATGGGCCTCTAGAATTTTTCCCAGGAAGGGCAGCAGCGATATAGGGCAGAAGTTGCTAGGTGTTAAAGGATCAGTGCCTGGTTTTTTCAGGATGGGTACGACTTCCGCACTCTTAAATAGATTGGGGACAATACCCTTGGTAAGGGAATTGTTAAGGAGCGACAGTGGGGGCTCGGGACAGTGAAGACAGACTTCCCGGAGGATGTGGGGGGGGACAGCTGTCCGTAGGGGAGCCGGAACAGACCTTTTTAAGTAGGGAAAAAAAGACCTCCTGAGTAATAGGTGGAATTTGGTCAAGATGGTGAGAATTGGAATGTGAACAACGGGGATCTGGTGGTGAGATGGCCTTGGGGATACTAGATTTGATGGTGGCAATTTTTTCGATGAAATATGTGTTAAGAGAATCGCATAGGGATTGTGATGGGGTGGGTTTTGCAGTGACACGATCTGGTTGGACGAGTTCATCTACTATGGAGAAGATGTCTTTCGCTTTGTTAGTCGATTCTAAAATTTTAGAGGAAAAGTATTCAGATTTGGTCCTGAGGATGGCGTTTTTGTATTCTTTAAGAGCCGATATGAAAATCGCCTTTTTATTGGAGCAATAATCCTGTCTCCACTTGCGTTCAGATTGACGCAAAGCCAATTTCTTCTCCTTCAAATTGTCGGAGAACCAGCGTTGGGCATCTTGGGGCCTCTTATTTTTAATTTTCCTCAGGGGGGCTATGCTGTCTCTAGCCGATTCCAGCCAGGCATTAATATTTTCCGCCTGGGTGTGAGGGGATGCCGTCTGGTCAAGGGGTATAGAAGCGGCTAGTAGGGCACATAATTCTGTGGTGTCTACCCGGCTCCAGTTTCTGGCCGTGATAGTACCTGTAGGTGGGATTTTGGGAGGAGGGATACTAGGAATAGAGAAAGTAATAAAATAGTGGTCCGACCATGTGCAGGGGAAAATTCGTAGGTTGGCTATCTCTAGATTGGATGTCCAGACCTGGTCAAGGGTATGTCCCTTTATGTTTGGGGGCGAAATGAAAAATAGTCCCTACAGATTGGGCAAATTCCATGCATCTGAGATTATGGCAAAAAGACCAGGTACTAGCGGAACTCAAACTAACCCACAAATAAGAGAAGTGATAAACTCTTGATTATTTTGTTTTTAACAGACTGGGCCTGATTCACAAAGGTAACTTTCACTTTTGAGTAAATTTAAACTTTTAACAAAGTTTACTACTTTTCGGTATTCACAAACTGCACTTCTGTAGTAACTTACTCTTTTGTAATAATTTATACTTTTGTAGTAAGTCCAGCACTACACATGGCCAACCCAGGTACTGCAACAAGCTCCTATAGAATATAATGGAGGTAGGGACTTGCAATAAAATGCCATAGGAAATAATGTTAAATTGATTTAAAATTGAATTAGAATATAAAAAATTGTTAGATAGCTAAATAAATATAAATGAATGTTAGGGACATATAAAAACAGTACATATTTATTTTTCAATTATAAAATATTTAATAAACTTTTCTATTGGGGTACGTTGCAGTTGCCTATTTTTTATATTACATGTTTATTTTGAGGCAGTTAGCTTGCTAAAGCTTGTTTAGCTAAGAATGGGCTCTGGTTGAAATAAGAATGTTTAGGCTTTGATTACCCTTGTTGAATAAATTGCTAATAAAACGACTTGCAATGGTGAGGTCAGTGGATTTGAACGATTTTGTGGCTCCAGAGTTTACTGCATAATGATGTATTTACGGCATCTGCCACATAATTTACCACATATTTTGCAGCTTTCACCAAAATTGTTGTTTCTATAATAGATGGATAAAAGTAAAACTGACAGAGAATGTGCTCCATAATTTGCATTTTTAACACATAATTTAGATTATTATTATATTCAAGTTCCACAGTGTGGTTTGGGGGTTGACTATATGGCAATAAAATCCATATTTCACAGGCAGCCATGAAATACTTCCCATATTTGAATGGTTCCCTGAGAAATATGGGTTTTTATACCACTGTGTTTTGTCCAACAAAAACCACCAAAACACATAATATATATGTATTTATGGCAAAGCAGTGGAAAGAAATGTAGTCCAATAACGTTATTTAGAGCCCCTGTACAATTAAATGCAGTCACATATGTGTTACTGCAGCACAAACAATTTCATGTATTTACCACATTAGAGTGAAATTGACATGAGAAAAACTCTTCACAGCCTCATAGATTATATGACAGGATACATTTACACTTGGAAACAACTCCCCTAATGGTTACAAACTCTTGTCCGTGTGAATTTACTTTACTGCAGAAAGTTAAACCTTTGCATCCGGGTTTAGCTTAAACACTTTTTAAAAACACAAATGTACATAAAATAATGCAGTGGCATAAACCATATATGAAGATGCACAGAGTGTCATATGCTCTTTATTACTGTTGTTGACGTAGGAAAGAGGCATCATGACCCACACGACGCTTCACCTGTCATGGGTCATAATCTCTCGCCATATACCCCCCCAAAAACAAAATGTATATATATACTGAAAAAAACACAGGTTTCAGGGACGTTATAGTTAGTTGGACATTTCACTTGTACAAAACCAGAGAAATTCGGCCGTTATAGTTAGTTGAGCTAACTATAAGTCGCGCCCCCGCAATGCACTGCTGATGACGTCACATATTGCATCACTCATGACATGTGATCAAGGCCGCAGGTCTGCAGCCGAAACGCGTCATTTGGACCATGTAACTTTGGATTAAATCTACTGCATCTTGGAGTCTGTGCCCGTGTGATATAATGTACCAAGAAACAAAGTTACACGCGCTCTCAGGAATAAGCCACAGATAGAGGTGCACATAGATTTATTACTTCATAAATCCAATATGATGCGTTTTGGCCATCAAGCGGCTTTGATCACATGTGAGCAAGGCCGCTTGACGGCCGAAACGCGTGGCGTCTCCTGTCTGTAGGTGAATAGAAGCGTGGAAGGAATACGGGATATATATTACCTACTGGCGGTCGCCGGTAGGTGGTTATAGTTAGGACCTAGTTTCCAGAGGGTAAGCGTTTTTGTTCAGAATTAGTACGCCAATCACTTTAACTGCTGTGTTGAAAGTTTCAGGGTAATTCGTCAAGCGAAATCTGAGAAAAAGGGGGGGGCCCAAAAGCGTTTTTCCCATGCAATTTCCCACAGAGATTTTGAACACGACTACAGCCCGAACCATCAGACAGAATTACACCAAATTTGGCTGAAAGGTAGCTTTTGGTTCAGAAAGCATGCTTTTGTTATTTGGTGTAAATCCATTCAGTAGTTCATGAGATTTCAATGGAAAAAGACATTTGTATATCTAGAGATGGGACCCTCTGCGTATCCACCTGCGGTGGCCCTGCGAATCCACGTGCCAAAGCAAGGTCCTGCTTGGCTGGTCTCAACTTGATAGAAAAGCTGTGGCCGCCAATGTATATATCGGGAAACGGTCCCCGGGGCTGAAAAGTAGCATGTAAACTAAATGAAAGGGTCAGGTTAGAGCTTTCTTGACCGCATGTGTGTTACAGATGTGGGAAAAGCGTGCCCCATGGGCAGAAAAATCCAGAAACCTTTTTTATGCCGTTCGTGAGATCCGCAATCTTTCACGGGGCTCAGCCTATCCCCCTGTGTAAATCCACAATGGATCTTGCCGCAAATCAAAAAAATATATACATACTCACACACCCACTGTGACACCCAGACAGACACTCTCACACCCAGTCACACACCCATACAGACACTCCCACTCGGACACCCATACAAACACTCTCATACCCTCTCACACACCCAAACAGACACTCTCACACTTACTCTGATGCTCATACAAACACTCACACACACAGACAGACACTCTCTCACCCACTCTGATACCCCTACAGACACTCTCACACCCACTCTGATGCTCATACACTCTCGTACCCACTCATACTCACAGACAGACACTCTCACACCCACTCTGATACCCCTACAGACACTCTCACACCCACTCACACATCCAGACAGACACTGTCACACCAACTCTGATGCCCATACACTCTCACATCCAGTGCCACCCAGGCAGACACTGTCACACCCACTATGATGCCCATACAGTCACTCTCACACCCACTCACAGACAGACAGTCTCACACCCACTCGCACACACAGACACTCTGACATCCACTCACACAAAGACACTCTCACACTCACTCACACACCCAGACAAACACTCTCACACCCACTGTGACACCCATACACTCTCACACCACCTGAAAAACACAGACACTCTGACACTGACTGTGACACGCAGACAGACACTCACACTCACTGAAACACATAGACAGATGCTCTCACACACACTCACATACCCAGAGAGATACTCTCACACCCACTCTGATGCCCATACAAACACTCTCACACCCGGTGACACACCCAGACAGACACTGTCACACCCACTCTGATGCCCATACAAACACTCACATCCACTGATACACCCAGACAGACACTGTCACACTGACTCTGACGCCCATACAAGCACTCTCATACCCACTCACACACACAGACACTCTTGCACCCACTCTGATGCCCAGGCAGACGCACTCACACCCACTCTGATGCCCATATATATACTCTCACACCCAGTGAAAAACCCAGACACTCACACACACACTCTGACACCCATACAGACACTCATATCCTCTCACACACTCAGACAGACACTCTCACACCGACTCTGATGATCAACAAAACACTTTCACACCCACTCACACATACACTCACACCCACTCTGATGACCATGCAGACACTCACATCCACTGATACACCCACACAGACACTGTCACACTGACTCTGACGCCCATACAAACACTCACATCCACTGATACACCCAGACAGACACTGTCACACTGACTCTGACGCCCATACAAGCATGCTCATACCTACTCACACACACAGACACTCTCGCACCCACTCTGATGCCCAGGCAGACACACTCACACCCACTCTGATGCCCATATATATACTCTCACATCCAGTGAAAAACCCAGACACTCACACACACACTCTGACACCCATACAGACACTCTCACACCGACCTACTCACACACACAGACAGACACTCTCACACCCACATACACATACACACCCAGACAGACAGTCTCACACCCACTCAAACACCCAGGCACATACTCTCACACTCACTCTGACACCTATAAAGACACTTTCACACCTACTCACACACACACACAGATGGACACTGTCACAACCACTGTGATACCAGACATTCTCACACCCACTGACACACACAGACAGATGCTCTCATACCCACTCACACACCCAGACAGACATTCTCACACCTACTCTAATGCCCATACAAATGCTGTCACACCCAATGAGACATCCAGACAGACACGTTCACACCCACTATGATGCCCATACAGTCACTCTCACACCCACCCACTCACACACAGACAGACAATCTCACACCAACTCACACACAGACACTCTCACACCCACTCACACACTGAGACAAACACTCTCACACCCACTGGGATGCCCATACAAACACTCTCACACCAACTCACAGACAGCCTCTGTCACACCCACCCTGATGCCCATAAAGACACTCTCACACACCCACTCACAGACCCACTCAGACACTCACACACCCACTCAAAGACCCACTCAGACATTCACACACTCACTCACAGACCCACTCAGACACTCACACACCCACTCACAGACCCACACATACACTCACAACAAACTCACAGACCCACATAGACACTCACACACCCACTGACACATCCATTGACACACCAAAAGAGTAACTCACACAGTCGTGAATCCTAAATGTGCTGCTATGTATTGAATGTGCACATTTGGTTTGTGGATCCGTGACGGATTTGTCTATCTGTGGACAGAATTTGTTTGACCACTTCCATTTCTGCCTTTGGCAGATGTTAGAGAACACCAAGTCAGTGTGAGGGAAAAGTGCCAATAATTGACCAAAGGTATCCTTCATTAAGATTTTCAGTCCTACCCCAGTAAGTGTGCCTAGGTGATTATCCCCACAGTGCGCAATCATGAGGTTTGGATATTGGCAACCCACAATGCTTTGCACCAAAGGCAGTAATTGATGGTACTTTAACACTCTCTGGCCATCCCAAGAAAAGTCCACATTAGGCACACCCAAGCCCCTGTCAATGCCGCTCTTCCTAGCACTCTCTCTGGGCCAAAACACAAAGCAATGACCCACAATCCACACTCTGAGAATTTTGGAGGGAAGCTGGAGTACCACACAGGAGAAGGCTGCAGATGAATGAGACAGATTTGACAAGAAAGGCAGTTAAAAAGGAGTCTAGTAACTAAAATTTAAAAGATCAAATCTGATTGGATGGTGTAAATGTGTTAGTGGATAAAAGTAGGTAGCGATATTGAGATAAAAGCAAGTAGATGTGTGATTGACTTTGGAGAAATAAGCAAAAAGTAATGGTGTTTGGGATATGGTTATAATTCCACACACTTAACCACACCTGCTACAGTTGGTTTAGGAGTTAGCATGCTGCTCTCAGACAGTGTTGTGAACTTGTGACCTACTGCTAGCAGAGAATGTTTAAAATTGGTCACCATAGTAAAAGAGTTACAGGAGCATTGGGGGAGGGAACAAATAAGACTAGACTGTGAATGTGGCGGGAGAATGCTAATAGAAGAAATGGTGAATAAGGAGTGTTTGGGTGCAAATGTAATCATTTATATCAAGTGGAGTATAAATGAAATTTTTATGAACAGTTTATAAAAAGGATTTTCGTGTCCTGCATGGATCCGTGGATCCATCGCAAAGTTACTCAGGGGGGGACGCTAAGCGCCGTGAAGGATTTGCGAATCCGCCCAAAGCCCATACCAAATTGGGCTTTCTTTAGAGGAGTTTTAGAAAAGGTTAACAATGCTGACCATTCAGAAATGGAATACCATATGTTAATTATGGAAGGGATGTTGTGATTTGTTTTCTTACTGAGTAACCTTGAAAGCAAAGTTGAAAAGGTTGCCATGAATGGTTCCCTTGTATAAGAGTGGTGTACCATTCTTTTGTTTGGTTTTTGTGCATTTTCAGTGAGAAGAGGTTGTAACTGATACTGAGAAGCAAAAATACAGGCCAAAAAACACATTTAACAGGTATGTGTATTAAGGTGTAGCTAAAAACAAATTTGCAAGAAAATGCATGAGTGTATGTAAGGTGGATGAAAGTGAGTAGAATGTTTACAAAAATTAAAAGGGAATATAAATGGAGAATTTGTAAAGAGTAACTACACCCAGGTATACACCAATGCAGACACTGACACAACCACTCAAACAATAATGCATCCAGTAACACACCCAGACACTTGGTCATGTAAACTCTGACACACCCAGGTATACACTGATGCATACGCTGAGACACCCAGGCACACACTCATGCTTACACTGACACACCCATGCACACACTGATCCATACACTAACATACAAAGATACATACCTATGCATACATGATCAGACCCATGCAAATACTCATCTATACACTAATGTAGCCAGGTACACACTGATGCCTACACTAACATAGCCAGGCAGACACTGATGCATACACTAACACACCCATGCACACACTCATATACACTAACACAGACAGGCCCACACTGATGCCTACACTGAGACAGCCAGGCAGACACTGATGCATACACTAACACACTTAGGTATACACTGATGTATACACTGATACATTCAGGCACACACTGATACATAAACTGACACATCCAGGCAGACACTTATGCATACACTGACACACCCAGAAGCACATTGTTAGACTTGGCATCTTTTGGCGTGTTTCCCCTGACTTTTTGCTTTCTGACCTCCCGGTTTTGACTCTGTTTTTGCTGGTCTAATGATTCTGCGCACTTTCCTCACTGCGGTCCAGTGGGAAAGTGCAAGTGCTCCTGTATAAAATGTGTTATGGATTGGTGTTTCCATGATTGGCCTATTTGGTTTATGTGTCAGTCCCTTGTAAAGTGCACTGCGAGTGCCAGAGCCTATAGACCAAATACTGTTGGTGGGCTGCAGCACTGGATTGTGCCACCCACGCAAACAGCCCGTAAAGTGTAACTCGGGCCTGCCACCGCAGAGCCTGTGCGCAGCCTAGGGCTGCCATGTCGACTTGGCAAAGTGCACACACTTGCAAGTCCTCAAACCTTCCCTTTGCTACTTGTTAGTCACCCCTAAGGTAGGCCCAAGGTACCCCTGTGGGCAGGGTGCGTTGTATGCGAAAGGTAGGACATGCCCGGGTGTGTGTGGCATGTCCTGATAGTGAATTACAGCCTAGTTCGTTTTTCACTATTGCAAGGCTACCTGTTCCCCTAGGTGACAGAACGGGCAGTTTTGATTATTACAGCTTATAATCCTAACTGACCCCGGGAACATGGTAGAAATTCGAGTTTAGTATGCCTGGGCTCAGAATGATAAAATGCAGCTTTTAGTGAAGTTGGTTTTAACATTCTGTGTTTGAAAATACCACTTTTAGAAAGTGGGTATTTTCTTGCCTAACCATCCAAGCCTGCCTCTGCGAGGTTGTGTATTCCTTGTCTGGAGTGTGAGTGACAGGGGCTGGGGGATGCCAGGAGACAGGGTGAGTCAGCGCAGGGCTGAATAGCAAGATCTACATGTAGATGGGTGGGAGGGGTCGCACCTGGGCCCTGAATAGGACAGTGCCTTCCCTCCACAATGCTGGCTCCACCTCCTGTGGTGCGTCGGATGTCCCTGGCCTACTCACTGAAAGAAGGGACGGAGACTTGTCAACAAAGTGCTCCAGAACTGGTTTGGACTAGGCAAAGGCCTCTCTGCCTTCAGAGAACAAAGGAATTTGGGATATAAATATTGGGGCCCTGACCCCATGAATTTAGATCTCGCTGGAATCAAGGAACCTGCCAAGACGAAGAGCTGGAAGAGCTGCCAGGAGGAGTACTGCACCTTTGCTGTGTTGTTGCTTTGTTGGGTTGGCCTGCAGCTGCTGCTTCTGCCTTGGGCAGTGAAAGGACTGGAACTTTCTACAAACTTGTGCTGAGTATCTCCAAGGGCCTGGAACCGAGCTGGCCTCCTGTTAAGAAGTCTCAGGGACTACAAAGACTTCACAAGCCTCTGGGTACCGCTTCTGGAACGCTGTTTCAGTTGCCACAGAGGAAGGGAACTGCAAACCGACTCCGTCAACCGAATCCATCCCTGGCCGGTGACCTGTTTGCACCGCAGACCGCATCGCCCCGCTCCGCAACCCTGGTCTCACCGTGGCGACGTCCGACGCCGCCAACATCGAGCCGCTGCTTGCACCGTGACCTGTGGGCACCGCAGTTCGCATCGCTTCACTGAACCAACCGGACCCGACCGACGCGGTCGCTGCAACTGGCTCAAGAGTCGTGGACCGCACCCGCAGTTGGGGGCACCGCTCGCACGTCTGCGACGCACCGCTCCGACTCGCACCGCTGTCCGACGCCAGCTCCCGCACTCCGGCTAGGTCGCCTGCATCGCAACCTGTCAGCACCGCATCGAGCATCGTCTCACCCTGCATCGCACGCCTTGGACTCACCGACCCCGTCTGCACGATGCTCATCGAGCCGCTGCCTGCACCGCATCGAGGGACACCGCACCTTGCATCGCTCCGTCTTGCACCGCAACCGCGACGAACGCCGTCCGGCTCGTACACTCCATACCAGCCAGAACGAGAAAGGTACTGTAACCGAGTCTGTTCACGACTCTGCTGGCCCGTATCGACGCGGTCGGCTGGAACTGTTAGACTCTGTGGTTTTCAGCATCGCGGTAGGCTCAGACGGAGCTACCGACTCATACGAACTTTGTTTTTGGACTATTCCTGCAAAGAAGAAGTTACCTTATCAAGTATTCGTTTTTAAAGTACAGTATTGTGGATTTCCGTCGTAATTGGTCTTGTCTTGAGTATATAAAATATTGGTTATTTTTCTAAACTGGTGTGGTGTCCGTTTGTAGTGCTTACACTGTATTACTGTTGGTTATGTGCAAATGCTTTACACACTGCCTCTGAATTAAGCCCGACTGCTCGTGCCAAGCTACCACGAGGGTGAGCAGGGGTTACTTCACGAGTGTAACACCCTTACCCTGACTAGGAAGAAGGGTCCCTACTTGGACAAAGGTGCAAGCCCTTGCCAACTAGAGATCCCATTTCTAACACACATTCATACATACTCTGACACGCCTAGGCACTCACTCTTGCTTGCATACTCTGACACACACAGACAACACCGAAGCATACACTGACATACCCAGGCACACACTGATGCATACGCTAACACACTCAAACACACAGTGACATATATTAACACACCCAAACAAACGTATGCATACACTAATACACCCAGCTACTCAGTAGTGTATACACTCACACATCCAAGCACATACTGACGCATTCACTAACACACCCAGCCACACACAAACTAATGCAGGTAGTGACACACCCAGGCATACATTGATAGAGCTACTGCCACACCCACGAAACATTAATAGAAATAGAGCTAGTGACACACCGAAGCAGACACTAATGCAGACACTCCCACACTCATCCAAACACTAATGGAGATCCTCACAAACCCATGCACACACTGATGTAAACAGTTAAACACTCATACACTCAGCCAAACACTAATATAGCCACTAACACAGAAGCATACTCTGATGCAGCAACTGGAACACCCAGTAACATACTGATGCAAGCAGTGACACAAGCAAACACACATTGATGTAAACATTGACACACTCAGGCACACACTGATACAGCCACTGACACAGTCACATAGACAGTAATCCATCTGCTGAGACACCGAGGCACATACTAATGCAGGTACTGACACACCTATGTACACACTGATACAGCAACTGACACAACCAAGTGCACACCAAGATAAACACTGACACACCCAGCAAACACTAATGCAGTCACTGACACACCCATGCACATGCCAATTGGCACACTGACACACCTGTTCAAACACTAATGCAGCCACTAACACACCCAAGCCCACACTGATGAAGGGAGTGACACACCAAGGTAGACAATAGTATAGCTACAAACACAGTCAGCTAAACAGTAATACAGCTACTTAGAGACCCAGGTATACACTGAGACCCACAGTAAGAGACCCAGCCAAACACTAATGCGTGCACTGACACATCCATGCACACACTAATACAGCCTAGCAATATTACCTATCAGTGAGAGAGGTAGTTGCAGAGACAGTTAGATTTCATTACTGTCAGAAACAGTGCAAATAAGCAATGCAAATAATCACTTGCTTAACTATTTACAACCCATAGAGTTAATAGCACACCAGTTACAGAAAAACATAGTTTATCACATATTCAATCAGATACTCAGCGAATTACTAATATAGTCGCTAAATATATTTAGAAAAACTAGAACACCTAGGGCCTGATTTAGATCTTGGCAGATGAGATACTCCGTCACATACGTGATGGATATCCTGTCCGTCGTATTACAAGTGGCATAGGATATAATGCACATGTAATACCGCAAACAAGATATCCGTCATGTTTGTGACGAAGTATCTCATCCGCCAAGATTTGAATCAGGCCCCTAGTATCCTATCTATACACTAAGTAATGCATTTATAGATCTATACTAAGAGACATATACAACCTTTTAGACACTGAAATGACCACTTATGTACTTAGTTACTTGCTAATAGTACCTAATTTAATAATATGTTATGTAGGTATTAGTACTGACAACTTTGCACAAGAGATTGCAAAGTTTAACACAGCATCTTCAGAGAAACCAAACTGTGTTTGTATTTGTTGTTGATACACTCACTACAAAAGCAAAACTCACAATTTAGCTGTATTTTCAAAACCAGAATAGGAGAACAGAGATAAGTGGCAAGAATTTGCCATATATTTATTTGTAGAGTAATGCTTAGATTTGACAACACTGCAAATTATTTGTAAGTATTGTTATGATAAGTTAGAGGTCAACAAACTGCCAGTCAGAGCAATACATTACAAGTTAGAATTGGTGTCAATTCCAAAAGAACTTCAACACTTAAATATTTATTAATCAATTCTCATACAATGCAAACACCCTTTTCAAGCAATAATTCATATGGAACCAAAGACAGGGAAACTACCACCTACAGAGCTACAGAAAGGCCTTAAAGGAAGATTTGTCTACTTATTTTTAGATTTTAAATGGAATATTGAAACTGTGGGTGCAGAGAGAGATATTGATAAACCATTTATCATTCTTGTAAATGGTGCGCCTACCAAAAATAAAACAAATCTGGCTAGAGCTAGTTGATGTTAAAAAAGCTAAAAAAGCTACATTACACCTGAAAGAAAATAATATTTATTAAAAAAGGTTGATGTTGTTGGAGATATAAGTTCTATGGATAATGAAACATTACCATCAAGTGGACAGATTGAAAAGGTGGATAGATCCAAAACGAAAGAAATATATGAACACTATAGTAGCCACCCACTCCATTCCAAAGAAGTTATTGGCGATGCTATTGAGTTCTTTCAAATGAAACAAGCAAATGGAGCTCCATTGAGTGTGTGGGAAAAAAGTTTAGAGGCTAACTGTTTTCCACACGTATTTCCCACTGGAATAGATGGCCGGAATCATGACCGCCTCGTACAAATACCAGCAGCTGAGTACAGGTCAACTAGACTATATTGAGAAAGCCTCTAGATTTCGCCAATGTATTCCATACATATTCCATCTATTAGTAACTGTTCCCAGAATAAATAAAGCTAGATGGGGTGGGAGAACCTTCGCTTTCGGCGCTAGTAAACTCTGAATGCTTTGCCTCTAACTTTGAGATGCCAATCCAATCTGCTGCAGTTTAGGAAACAGTTAAAAACATGGTTCTTCACTGAATCACTCAGGTAAGCTCAGTGATCAGCGTTTTTCTCTACTGGCTTCTGACAATTAACCGCTAGGGCTAAGACACCTTCGGGTAATTGCGCACTTTATTATATAAATTTACATTATATTACATTATTTGAGAGTAACTTGTCTGGACTATCATATGCTGTAAACAACATTCTGAAGACATGAGTTAATCTACAAAACCTCTCTGCAAGGGAATTTGTTGACAAAGTTCAAAGTAAGGATGAAAAGTTGGAATAAAATTTGATTTTGATGGCATGTCAACGCGGTAGCAACGAGTATTAGTATCGTCGTCTTGGAGAAATTAAATGTATGTTGCGAAACTTAGGTGCACCTACTTGGTTTCTGACACTCAGTTTTGCAGAGTACATGTGAGATGATTTACTTGACTTTTTAAGGGAAGCAAACTCAAACATTAAGGATATCAATGTGAAGACAGCAGGAGAACTTTGCTCTTTGGATCCAGCTAATGTTTGTAGATATTTTAACCACAGGTTTCAAGCTATGCTGTCTTTCATGTGCAAAAAAAGAAATGCTTCTCTTGGTGAAGTTACTGATTCCTTTTGGCGTAAAGAGTACCAAGCAAGAGGTGCTGCTGATATTCACATGCTGTTATGGATAAAAGATGCACCATAATTTGGAACAGACAGTGATGACTCTATACTCTCTTTCATAGAACAGTATGTTACATGTACCATCCCGAAAGTCAATGATGAAAAATGCTTGAGACAACAAGTTCTTTGCTTTCAAACACATAGATGTGGCAAGTACTATCATCAAAAATACAGGTGTAAAAGAAAATTTTACACATGGTGTCGTTTTGAAATTCCAAGACCTGTCATTTCCAAAGGAACAGTGAACAGCTTTTTATCAGCAGTCAGACACACACTGACATGAAAATCACTGAAAAACACATGCAACCTCAGAAGAACAGAGGCCTCCACATACATTAATGACTATAATCCTATGATTCTGAAAATATGGAATGCAAATATGGATATACAATTTTTTGCAGACAACTCCATCATTGTTGCTCGTTATGTCACTTCGTCCATTACAAAATCAGAAAAGAAAGAGATGAAGGAGATGTGGGAGGAGATTTCTGCAGAAAAGTCTCTAACCAAGAGATTGTACAGCTTCAGCTTGGAAATGCTTTCACATGGGGAGATAGGCTCCTACGAATGCTGTGGCCGGTTGAGCTCAGCCAGTTTGTACTCGAAGTGAAGGGGAATTGTTTAGGTAAGTCTAGGCCTTCTAAGCACACAAAACAGAGTCATGAAGTCTTTCACGGAAATTCAGTACCATGCAGAGTTTGAACCAGAAAGTACAGATATTGTGAAAACAAATATGTTGGATACTTACTATCCAAGAAGCAGTCCACACCTTGAAAATGTGTGTCTTTACGAGATACTTCAAGACTATAGATATAGAAACACTGTAACAGACAACGTGGATGAAGGGAAATATGCAGTAGTTGGTTGCGCCGGTTGTTTGGTTCGACATACAAAAAGAAGTTTAATAACCCACAGATAAAAGAGAGTTTTTCTATTTGGCACTTCTGCAACTGTTCAAGCCTTGGAGCTCTGAACTGGAGTCATTTGGACACTTTGACTGCTACGAAGATTATTTCAACGTTGTGAAAGACAGCATTCAGTATTCAGTCTTTCCCAGCTACATGAAAATGTTAAATGATGAGATTGAACAGGAAGAAACAATTGGCACTGAGATAGCTAAGGACAGTTCACAACCAGCTAAAGTTCAGTACCTCTAAGTCAAAATCCTCTTGGACAACCAATTATTGAAAATGAAGCTGCCAAAGCCATGAATGTGGTTGAGACTGCATTGCAACACGCAAGACAAGAAATTGTTGATTTGGAGCAGTTAGTTGGACAACTGAACAACGAGCGGAAATAAATATATATGGAGGTAAAAGGGAAAATAGAGCATGATTCCTCCATGAGAAGAATGAATGTAAATGCTCATCTTTTAAGCCAATACTATTATACGTCAGTGGTCAAGCTTGCATTAGGAACAGCTTTTTAATTGAAGTTCTCACTGCTTACCTACAGAGGACTACAGACTCAAATTTGTTGTGTGTAGTAACAGCACCAACTGGATGAGCTGCACACAACAGTAAGGAAAAAACATGGCAACAAACTTGAGTATCAAGTGTTATCTGGTGAAGCTTGTCATGAAGTCTCAAGAGTACTGAAGAAACTGAGGGGTGTATTCACAAGAACGTGTGATAACTACCGCAAGAGTAGCGTAACGCAACTTTCAATATCGCAGCCCATCTCGGGAAAATAACCCCGTGTCAACGTGGAATTCACAACAAGGCGGTACCATGCGATAGTCACCAGATAACTAGTCAAATGTCAGCGTGAAAATCAACGCCATGCCTAAATAATGCGAAACGCGAACGCGAGAAATCATGCGATGAGGCCAATCGTGGTACAAAAACTAGCGAAAACCAGCCTCAGGCCTGCAAATCCCACGCGTCTGGTGGGAAATTGCACCATAAAAACCACAGACACAACACACCAGTAACAAGCCAAAGCACGTAGCAACATGGATGCACCCTGACCCAGCGCAGAGGGCAACGCGAACCCCACAACCCCCACAGACCACCAGCAAGGAACAACTGGCTTGGGGAAGGCCAAGGAGAAAAGGGAGAGGAAGACGGGGTGCAGACCGCAGGAAAACAAGACCAGCGCCACGGATGTGACAGAACACTACCAGCAACTGGCCCACAAGCAGACCACCTGGAACGCAGTCGGAGTGCCCAGGAGGCCAATCCAGGAGGCTAAGAGGCGCCGGCAGGACTTGACAACCTAAACCAGGTACAAACCCGCTGCCAACAGGTGCAGCCACGCCATCAGCTTTGTGTGGGGTGGGATGTTGGTTGTCCGCTGTGTTGTTGCCATAGGCCTGTTAGGCGATGATGGTCAGGATGCGTAGGTTGGTTGTCCCTTTCAGCCTGCAGTGGACGGTGACATTGTCAGATGTTGGGTCTGTGTGGCTGGTACGTTTCCTGGGGTTCCGCTGTCTTTGTCTGAGCTGCGTCTGTGGTGGTCCGGGGGGGGTGTTCCGGGTGTGGGTTGGGGTCATGGGGTGGTGGCGGTGGGTGTTGTGGCCCTCTTGGGTGTCCGGGCCCCATGATGAGTGGCTCCATGGCATCTGTTGTCCTTCGGATGTGGCCCTGGGCTGTGCTCCCTTTTGTTGTGCTGGCTGCCGTCCGACTTTACACCAGGTCAGAGCAGGTGTAGATTTCCTGGTGCTAACGCGCCTTATCGCCTGTTTTGTGTTTTTATCACCGATGTGGCTGGTCGTTGTGAATGTTGAGGTGTGCTGTTGTCTCGACTTTTGTCACGGGAACGCCTACTCTGCATCTCATTAGCGGTATTTGCGGGGGTCCTCTGTGGCGATGTTTTTTGCGGCTGCTATCGCGGGTAAACTGGTGCTGTGGGCTGTTAACACCGGCTTGTGAATGGGGAGGTAAATTTATCACGACTTTGGCTGCGATAAAGTGCCGTTAATTCGGCGATAGCTCCTTGTGAATATGCCCCTGAAACTTTTAATCATCAATGAGGTGAGCATGGTGTCAAACTTATTGCTTGCCTTTGTACACTTGAGAATGCAAAAGATTTCAAAAACAGAGTATGACGTGCTGTTTGGAGGAAAGCACTTAATTGTGTCCGGTGACCTACTACAACTTACCCCCATCAAAGGACAGCCTGTGTTCAAGACACTTTTGCATGATGAAACTCAGAATTCCTTGGGAAGTTTTGGAAATGTAAACATTTGGCAAAACCTCCAATACAAGGAACTACTTAGGAATATGCGTAAAGCGTCTGACGTGGAATATGGAAATATTCTGAAGGATATTAGATTAGGAGTTCTCACAAAAGAGGGGAAACATTTTTTTTTTTTTTTTTAAGTTTTTAAAAACCTTTATTTAAAAAATATTGCACAGCACAATTACAAGACTCCACCATTGCAATGAATGAAGCACAGTATGACAATGTAATACAGTAAAGACAATCAGAAACTTAAGGCACATTGGGGACAATGTTAAGAGACAATAACCAGTCAGCACAGAGGGAGTGAAATACACATTAGAAGAGAGCGCCATCAGTAGGGCAGAAAGGCAGGGGGTGTAGAGGAGGGGGGCGGGGAGACAGCTCATGGACCTACACCGGCGGCCGCCGCGGGCGGAGCGCCGGCGGGGAGCGCAGGAGAGGTCGCAGGGCGCTGTGAGTCCTGACGTGAGAGGTAGGTTACAAGCGGGCCCCAAATGTCAATTGGACGTGACCTGGCTGGCTGGAGGTCCCAAAACTCAGCCAGTAGAGTTTGGCAGCGAGAAGCGTCCCCAAGCCAGAGGGCAACCTTGGGCGCCGGCCTGCGGCCCCAGCACATGGAGACCCTGCGCCTCGCGAGGACCAGCAGCATGGCAGTCAAGCGACGAGTGGCGTCCGGGCAAAATTTAACAAAGCCTAAGAGGCAGAGCAGAGGGTCAGGCTGAATCGGAGATGAGGTGATGGCAGAGATCGCAGTGCATACCTCGCGCCAATATGCCGAGACCTGGGGGCACAGCCAGGCGAGATGAGAAAAGTCAGCCGCGGGCGCAGAGCAACGCAGGCATCCATCCCCGGCAATCAGTCCGAGCTTATGAAGTTGAGCGGGAGTCCGATAAAGCCGATGAAGGTACTTAAAATGGATAAGGCGCAGATGATAGTTTGGGGAAAGGCGTTTGATTTGATTACAACAGTATAACCAATCGGCCTCGGAGATTTCGGCTCCCAGGTCATTGCCCCATGCAACGCGCGCCCGGTCGGTCGAGATGGGAGATGCTGCTAGCGTATAAGCGTAGATTTTTGTGACCAGTTTTTTAGGAGAGGGAGATGTGTAAAGAATATCAAGAGAGGCCATCGAAGGGGGAGGCTGGGGAAAAGTGGGGTGAAGCTTCCTACAGATAGCTCTGAGTTGATAATATAACAGAGTGTCCATGGGGCCAGAGTCAGCGGTGAGGGAGAAGAAAGTGTCCCCAGGGTAGAGATCCGAGACTGTGGAAAGGCCCAGACGAGTAGCGTGCTTGATTATCCCGGAAGAATGAAGAGGAGGAAAGGCGGGGTGATGTGCGAGTGGCATATTGTTCGCGGAAAGTATATCAGAGCCAGAAAATTTGCGAAGACCGTCCCAAGCCCAGCGCAGGGTCCCAACCGTATCGATTTCAGTGCGAAGGAGTTTCGCAGGAGCGAATAGAGCAGTCGTGAGCGGCCACGGGGTAGCGAGGTCAGCCTCTACCGCGACGTGAGGTTGAAACGGAGTGGGGTGAAGCCAAAAGTGAAGAAAACTGGCTTGAGCACTGAGAGCATACAGCTTGAAATCTGGGGCGCCAAGCCCGCCACGCGACATGGGAAGAGTGAGGATGCTGTAGGCAATGCGAGGTTGCCGACCGGCCCAAATTAAGGTGATGAGCAGAGAACGAATCTTGCGAAAAAGTGAGCGGTTAAAGGGATGGGGATATTGACAAATAAGTATAAAAACTTCGGAAGCACCACCATTTTAGCGATAGCGATGCGCCCAGCCAGGGAAAGTGGCAGCCGGTTCCAGAGAGGAATCTTAGACTCGAGCCAGTCCACAGCACGCCCAAAGTTAACTTTCCAAAGTTCATCAACGTCCCTGCTCAACCAGATGCCCAAATATCTAGTGGGCTCTGATGCCCACACAAAGGGATAGTCAGGAACAAAGGGTGTTGTAGCATTCGTAAGAGGAAATAGTACCGGCTTACTCCAGTTGATCTGGATTCCGGAATAACCGCCGAAGCGAATCACCTCACGGACCAGTGGGCTGAGGTTCTCCTGGGGATGGCGGACATAAAGAGTGACGTCATCCGCATACATGGAGACTAACAAAGCGCGAGCCGCAAAACCAATGCCTCTCTGGGTATGGTGTTGCCGGAGACGAGCCACGAGGGGTTCCATGGCGATAGCAAAGAGCATGGGGGACAGTGGACAACCCTGCTGAGTGCCGCGCCCAATGGGAATGGGCTCAGAGACCTGATCATTAATGCAAAGACGGGCAGTAGGTAGAGTATAAAGAAGCTGTACTTTGCGTAAGAAAACTTGGCTGAAGCCCAACCGGGGGAGAAGATAAAACAGGAAGGGCCACTCCAAGGTGTCGAAGGCCTTGGTGGCGTCAAGAAGGGCGGCCGCTGCCGGGAGCGCAGGATTAATTTGATGAATAACGGAAAAAATGGTCCGGAGGTTGTGAGAGGTCGCGCGACCGGGAATGAAGCCGGACTGGTCTGGGCGTGCAACGAGCGGCATGAGGGGTAGGAGACGGGAAGCGAGCAATTTGGCGAAAATTTTATTATCGGTATTGATGAGGGATAGGGGACGGTATGAGTCTCATTGCTCGGGTGGTTTATCCGGTTTAAGGAGAAGATTTAACACTGCCTCACGCAGCGATGGGGGGAACAAACCTGTTTCGAAAGATTCATTATACATGGAGGCTAAATGGGAAACCAAGAGCGGGGCAAAAGCTTTATAGAAGGAAGCCGGCAGGCCGTCCGAGCCGGGGGCCTTGTCACCAGGCATGCTGTTGATTGCCGCGAGGATCTCTTCTTTGGAGAAGGGCTCGTCAAGATATTCCCGATGATCATTACCGAGCCAAAGAAGCTGAAGGGTGTCGAAATATTGGTCAAGTACTTCACGCGGAGGCACTGATCCGGCCGTGTAGAGTTGCGCGTAGAAAGTGGTGAAACGCGCCTTGATTTCCTCAGGAGAGGTGTTACGATCGGGCCCGCCGTCCCAAAGGGCGGTGATGTAGGATGCCGCCCGTGGCTGTCGAAGGATGTTGGCAAGGGTTTTGCCAGGACGATCACCCTCGCCGAAGGAGCGTGCCCTCGCCTCCCTGCCGAGAAACGCCAGCTCTCTGCCAGCCTCATCGGCGAAGTCAGTAAGTTTCCCCCGCAACTGGGCAAGCGTGTCAGGGCGAGGGTCCAGGGCATGGGAGGCGTCAAGCGCCTTAATTTCACCCTCCAGTCTGTCAAGAGTGCCGCGGATGGAGCGAAGAACGCCAGATTGCTTGGAGATACATTCCCCGCGAATAACAGTTTTAAACCCCTCCCAGAGCGTGGACGGGGAGTCCACGGAACCCACATTGAGCTCAAAATAGTTTACAATTGCGGTTTGTATTTCGTCACTGAAGACCGGGTCACGTATCGCGTTAGGGGAAGCCGCCAGGAAAAAGCACGGCGAGGAGAGTGTGGGAGACGGAGGCAGAGGCGAACGGGGGCATGATCTGAGAGAGTGCGTGCCATATGGTCAACGGAGGTGAGCCATACCAAGGCATCCGGAGTAGTGATCCACAAGTCGAGACGGGACCAACAGCCACGAGAACCAGAGACACAGGTGCCCTCCTGTAAAGCAGGGTGAGCGTGACGCCACACGTCGTACAGAGAGTTATCCGAGAGCAAGGAGCTGAGGAGTGAAGCTGCGCGCGGGTGAGAAGCATGAGTGCCGGACCGGTCCAAAGCGGCAGAGAGTGTTACGTTAAAATCCCCCCCCCAGAGGAGCGTTGCAGAGCCGAATGATGAGATGTGGTGCCAAACTTGCGCAAAAAGTCAGGGTCATCGCAGTTTGGGCCATATAAAGCAGCAAGCGTCAAAGGTTGGGCCCGTAGGGTGCCATGAAGGATAACAAAACGCCCCCCAGGATCAATGTGCACTTGAGAGGTCTGCCATGGGAGCCCTTTACGTAACAAAATGGAAACCCCCCGAGAGTAGTTGGAATAAAAGGAAGAGTGAATTTCACCCCAGTATCTGGAAAGGAGTCTGGAGGAGGTGGCCAGTAACAAGTGGGTCTCTTGTAAAAAACAGATGTCCACCTTGTGCCGAATGAGATGGGCGTGAACTAGTCGTGCCTTACGGTGGTCGTTCAGCCCACGGACATTCCACGTCCAAAGTGTAGTATCAGTCATGGCGCTTCGTCATGGGGTAGAGAAGCGAAAAAAGGTGTGAGGAAGCGCAGAGTCCGTGTCTGAATGCCGTGCGCCGTGCAATAGACAACAAAGAGAAATAATAATGCAGTAGCAATGAAATCACATTGAAACAGTGCAATCGAAAATACAACAAATGCCTCAGAAGGAGGCAACCCCAACATTACAAACCCCCCAAAAAGGAGATGAATTGTAAGGGGGAGAAAGCATGGCCTGTGAAGGCTCGGTACGCGAGCCGGTGCTGCAAAGAGTAGCATTGCCTCGGAAGGAGGGCGTAAAGCACAGGCCTCAATCCCCCAACCACCCAAGACCACCCCCAAAACAAAAACCCCAAGAATCCCCACAACCCCGCTCCCACACCAACCCCCAATCAGGCTGAGGTACCACCCCTACCCACCCGGGGACCCACAACTAGGAAGGGAAAAGTCTGTGTCCAAGATGGGAATTATCCCGTGGGGGCATGGCAACGCTCAGCGTACACCCCTGCCAAAGAAGACAGGGTGGCTAAGCCGTTGGAAATGGCAAACACCAAAAAATACTTAACAGATATAGCACACCATGCCAACATCAAAGAAGGTATAGCAAAATAGCCGAAGAGTCAGCGTTGGTTCAGGAGGTACCATGCGACCAGAAAGGCCGAAGAGCAAAATGTCCGAGAGAGCACTACCCATACAGCACGGCCGTCCATCTGATCAGTCATTATCACTAAGGTTGGTCCCAGCGGCAGTCTGTGAGCTGGAGGGCGGAGAGTGATGTGACCTGTCCAATTTTTTGGCAAACGCCAGCGCTTCTCTGTGATCCGCAAAGATGAGGGTCTTGGTTCCCTGCTTGACGCGCAGTTTGGCGGGGTATGCCAGCGAGTATGAGATCTCATGCTTCTGAAGGAGTCGTTTTGCTGGAAGGAACTCGTGGCGGGCCGCCTGAACCGCAGTAGTGTAGTCCGGGTAGAACGACAGAGAGTTACCCTGATGGCGGATGTCCCCCTTCTCTCTGGCTGCACGCAGGATGGCGTCACGGTCCCGAAAGTTCAAAATTTTGGCTATGATAGGGCGGGCCGGCAGGCCAGGGCCCGGCCGTGGGCCGAGAGAGCGGTGGGCCCGCTCAACAATGAAGACTGGGGAGAGGATGTCGCCAAAGAGCTCGCAGACCAGCTGTTCTACATAGTCCTCCATGCGGGAGATATTGGCGGATTCAGGCACTCCCGTGATGCGGAGGTTGCTCCTTCGGGAGCGCGCCTCCAAATCCTCGTTTTGCTCCGGATGATATCAAGTATTTTGTCCATCTGCAGCAGTCTCTGTCGATCCTGGGTGGCGGCATCCTCCGCATCCGATACCCTGGTCTCCACGTGAAGGAGGCGGGCATCATGAGAATCGACACGAGCCTTCACAGTGTCCAGGCGAGTCGACAGCTGATCCAACTGGGCCGCAATGTTGGTAACAGTGGACTTGACGTCCAGCATGATGGTCTTTAAGTCGTCCTCACGAGTCGCAGCCATGTCGGTGGAGACCGGGGGGACCCCCCCGTCGGCGCCCGTGTCGTCCTGGCGCGTCTGGCGACGTTGATCGAATACGATTTTAGGCTGCTTGGGGTCTGTCCTCCCCATTTCTGGCGTGGCAGGCTAGCAGCAACCCGGGGGCCGCTGCGACTGGAGGTGAGTGCTGCGCTCGTTGGAGGTGGAGCAGCTTCAGGCAAAGCGGAGGATCAGGACTGGCAGGCGGCGGAGGCAGCCAGCAAAGGCCGTGTGCAGCTGAGCCGGTTATAGCAGGTTGTGTAAACCCTCGGTGGCAGACCCAGCTCCAGGAGGCAGGAACAGGTGGGGAGCGGGTACGCCAGCACTAGAAGGAGAGCAGTGAGGACTGGCCAACGCCAAGAGGCCGGGCCGCCGAACGGCCAAGCAATGCACAGGTCGCCCTGGAGAAGGAGAGTGCAGTAACGTCGCTCCGGTCACAGGTGCTGGTAAAAGGACATAGGGCCAGCGTGGGCAACGGCACAGAGGGTGGAGGATGAGGGATCTTCACCGTGCAGCACCCAGGTGGGGAACCCCCCAGGAGGCGGCAAGCCCCAAGCCGGAGGAGCGATGGTCCACGGGCACCAGATGGCCCCCAGAGCAGGGCCCAGCAGTAAGCAGGGGGCCAGCACCAGCCGAAAACCCAAGCGCTAGTGCACAGCAGGGGTGAAGCGGTCAGGAGCACACACCCGCCGGTGTGGCGGCGAAAGAGGCCAGCGGTGCACCGTAGCGGTGGCAAATGGCGATGTGTCGCAGGGCGGGCGTCCAGCACCCCGGGCAGCAGAAGGCGACGCGCCCCCAGGGTATTGCGGACCGCCGTCGCAGCCCGGGATGCAAGGGCAAAGCGGCCAAATGAGCCCCCTCAGCAGAAGTCTCCAGGGATCCGGCAGGCCGCAGCGGGAGGGGGGCGGCATGCAGCGAGGAGCCAAGGGGGGCGCACCGTCCGCGTCGCCCAGCCCACTGGAGCGAGGCCTAAGCAGCGGGCGCCGAGGTGAGGAGCGTGGCGCCCGCAGGCAATCAGACCAGGCCGGGCGGTACGACCCGCGAGCCCCCAGCCCCGCCGCAATGCGCCCCCACAGCAACGGCGCTTACCGGCTGAGATCCAGGAACGCCGGCGTCCGGATGTTGGAGCCGAATCTGGCGGCCAGGAGGGAGCCCACAGACAGCTTCGGGATGGCCGGGACAGCCGCGCCGGCAGCGGGCCTCAGGCTCGGGGCCCACACGGCAGAGGATCCCAGCCCCACAGCGTCGCTGGAAGACGGGAGCACGACCAATCTGTGCCCCAGGAGCAGGTGAGTGGCAGTGGTGCGGCAGGAAGCGGCGATGGGCTCTGTGTTCGCAGGATAATGGACGGATAATAGGCTTAGCCGGCAGAGCCCACTCAGAGTGCGGCCATCTTGCAGCCGGCCAAGCCACGCCCCAAAGAGGGGAAACATTGCTTAGAAAGTTGACTTATAAAGAAACTATTTTCTTCAAACAAGACGCAGCACATCTAATGTACAATTTCATTGAAGAAGGAAATCCATTGTTTGCATAGTTCCTACACTTCAGGAGTGCTCTTATTTTAACAAACAATTACTAAACAATTACTAAAACTGGAGAAAGAAGAAATCTGGGAAATTGCAGCAATCAACAAAATGGAACACCAGGGGGGACAATACTGCAAAGTGAAAAACTGCAAGCAAAATTGGATCCACTGGAAAAATCTGTTTCCAAAACTGCAGGATTAGAAAAGTGTTTACGTGTTTGCAAAAACTGTAGAGTAATTGTGTGGCATAATTTAAATGTTGAAGAAAGATTAGTTAGTGGTGCTATAGGTAAAATGATTGATTTCATTAACTTTCCAAAAAGGAATGAGGTTAAATACTTAGCAAAAACATTTGATCAGATTGATGGCATAAAGTTGATTGGTAGATGTATTGTATGTTTTTTTCTTGTAAAAGAGTTGTATGTTCGGCCGCAGCAGTTTCTATTTTCTCTAGCATACGCTGTGACTATCCATAAATCTCACGGTTTAAGTGTAGATGCAGCTTTTATCAATGTAGGTAGTACTGTATTTAAAAAATGTATGTCATATGTGGCGTTAGCTCGAGTTAGAACATTGTCTGGTTTGTTTTTGGTTGAATTTGATGACAGAAAAGTAAGTGCTGATGCAAATTGTGTCTGAGAGTACAATCGGTTAGGAAGTGTATATGCTCTTCTTTAAGTACAGTATCCCATTTGTGATAAATGGACAATGTGTCCAAAATGAAAGCTTACAAAGGATCAGTGGCGGCTGGTGGAATTTGAAACTGGTGAGGCGTATGCAGAACGAATCAACGTATGCGAGCGGGCGCAATAGGGGGGTTCGGGGGGTTCTCCCCGTGAAGATTTTTTTTAAATTGGCATCTTTTTGGTGCGATTTTCAGCACTATTTCTGTGATAAATGAACTAAAAATTCAGTTCTTCTAGGCATTCATAAAAGAAAACTCATACATTATTTCAGAGAATTTCTGGGTTGCCAAGCAAGTCTGACTTCTGAAGAGGGCTAGGGTACTAAGCAAGACTGCTTTGGCTCTACCCTTTCCAATAGAAAACACTAGTTAGCGATGTGAACAAGTTCAATGGACAAACCTGGGGTCTAGGGAGAGTCTCTCTCCTGAGAAAGAAATTTAAAAAGATTGGCAAATGGTGCATTTTAAAGCAAATGAATGCAGCGATAAAGCAAGGCTTATTAAGCAGTGGGAACGTATAGTCTTGAAATATTAAACACATTAAAAACTGCCCCGTATCTTCTTGCATTAATGCGCAAGTTACTAACTTGTGTAACGATATATCTGTAAGAGACAGTAGTTAGTGACAGATTCCTTACCTTAGAATATCCCCAGGCGTCAGGCTGGATCCGGAAAGTTTTTGCGTAGCAGTACCCTTGCGCGTCGGAAGGCGGCGTCGTGCGGCTCTGCGTCCGTCGTCGACGTCGTGATCGCTGGGATGACGTCGCGGGCAGTACTTAGACGCCGCCCCTGCGCGCTGACGTCAGTTCTGTACACGACTTTCCGCGCCAGGAACGCAGAGCCATGCAAGAAGCTGACATAGGTGTCTGAAAAATACTAGGGCCCTGAAAGGGATGTCCTTAACCCTAGAAATCAGTTCGCAGAACGTGGAGGATGGGTGGGGCGGTAAGGAATCTGTCACTAACTACTGTATCTTACAGATATATCGTTACACAAGTTAGTAACTTGTGCATCTGAAAGAGACACGTTAGTGACAGATTCCTTACCTTAGAATAGATACCCCAGCAATACCAACCCCGGTGGTGGGTCTGCGAACAAAGATCAGACAAGGAAGTGCCTGACATATATCTTGCAGCGGAACACCGCGGCCCAAAGCCGTGGTAGCAGCCATTGCCCTGGTGGAATGGGCCCGCAGCCCAACAGGATGCTCCTTCTTAGCCAAAGAATAGCAGGCTTTGATACACAAGGTGACCCAGCGGGAGATGGTTCTCTTGTGCACCGCTCAACCTTTTTTGGCGCCTACGTAGCCAACAAGGAGCTGGTCATCCACCCGGAAGTGTTGTGTGCGGTTGATATACGTTTTGGGTCCAGACGGTGGAGCCTCTCTTCCTCTCTGGAAGGATGCGGAGGCGGAAAGAAGGTGGGCAAAGTGATGGTCTGCCCAATATGGAAGGCAGTAACCACCTTTGGCAAGAAGGACGGACGCGTCCTAAGAACAACCTTGTCTGGATGGACAGACAGAAAGGGAGGTTTGCATGATAGAGCCTGGAGCTCACTCACCCGCCGAGCGGAGGTGATGGCCACCAGAAAGGCTGTCTTCAAAGTAAGAAGACGAAGAGGACAGTTATGTAGAGGCTCAAAGGGAGCGCACATTAAAAAGGTAAGAACCAAGGTAAGTCCCACTGAGGCATGACAAACGGAACAGGAGGGAAGAGGTGTGTAATGCCTTTTAGAAACCTGTTAACAACAGGGGACTTAAAAAGAGAGGGCTGATCAGGGAGCCTGAGGAAGGCCGAGATTGCACAAAGATAGCCCTTGATGGTACCCAGGGGCAGAACCCTGTTGGGCCAGAGAAAGAAGGAACAGAAGAACCTCAGAAAGAGGGGCAGAGAGGGGATTCACAGCCTTTGCTGTGCACCATGCCACAAACTTGTTCCACCTGCAGGCGTATACCACCTTAGTGGAGGGACGCCTGGCTGCCAGAATCACATCACAAACTTCGGGAGGCAAGTCGAAAGGAATCAACTGCCGCGGCTCAATCTCCACGCAAGCAGGTGGAGACTGGACAGGTTCGGGTGGAGGACCGTCCCCTGCTGCTGCGACAGAAGATCCTCCCGAAGAGGCAGACGGATCGGGGGATCGACGCTCATACTGAGTAGCTCGGGATACCAAACTCTTCGAGCCCAGTCCGGAGCCACAAGGATGACTTGGGCCCGGTCGCGCCGAGATCTTCTTCAACACTCTGGGTAGAAGTGGTATAGGCGGAAAAGCGTACAACAGACCGCAACTCCACTCGCGACGAAAAGCGTCGCCGAGCGAGTGCCGCCTTGGAAATTCCAACGCGCAGAACTGATGACATTGCGCGTTCTCTTCGGTGGCGAATAGATCTAACCAAGGCTCTCCCCACTGTAGAAAGAGTCCTTGCGCCACTTCCGAGTGAAGACGCCATTCGTGATCCATCATGCACCTGCGGCTGGGTTCGTCCGCCCTGGCGTTCAGGGAACCTGCCAGGTGTTGAACCATCAGGAATATGCCCTGATGTTCCAGCCATGTCCAGAGGCGCAGAGCCTCCTGACATAGGGTCCACGACCCCACCCCGCCTTATTTGTTGCAGTACCACATGGCGGTGGTGTTGTCTGTGAACACCTGCACTACCTTCCCTTTGACAGAGGGAAGGAATGCCTTGAGTGCAAGTCGGATCGCCCGGAGCTCCAGAAGGTTGATATGGAGCCGGGACTCCGCCGGAGACCAGAGGCCTCTGATCTCCGCCTCTCCCATGTGACCGCCCCATCCCAGAAGGGACGCGTCCGTCACGACTGTGTGCTCTGGCTGGGGAAGGGAGAGGGATCTGCCCATGACCCATTGCCGGTTCGAGAGCCACCACTGCAACTGTTTTGCAGTCCCCTCCGAGATCTGGACATGATCGGACAGGTTGCCCTGGTGCTGCGCCCACTGGAACTTCAGGTCCCACTGCAGAGCCCGCATATGCCATCTGGCATGATCGACCAGCAGGATGCAGGAGGCCATGAGGCCCAGCAGCCTCAGGGTCATCCGTGCCGAAACCCAGGATAAAGGCTGAAAGATCGGAATCATAGCCTGAATATCCCGGACTCGCCGTTCGGGAGGATAGGCCCGAAACTGCGTCGTGTCCAGAACTGCTCCGATGAAAAGGAGCTGTGGAGAAGGAATCAGGTGCGACTTCGGCACATTGATGGAGAACCCCAGCGAGTGCAGGAGTTCGGCCGTAGTCTGGAGGTGGGAGACGATTGCCTGGGACGAGCCCGCCTTCAGCAGCCAGTCATCGAGGTAGGGGAAGACTGGAACCCCTGCCCGGCGCAGATGGGCTGCGACCACCGCCAACACTTTCGTGAACACCCGAGGGGCACTTGTGAGGCCAAAGGGGAGCACGGTGAATTGAAAATGCTCGAGGCCCACCATGAACCGCAGGTAACGCCGGTGGGCCGGCATGACGGGGATGTGGAAATAAGCGTCCTGCAAGTCCAACGCTACCATCCAGTCTCCAGGGTCGAGGGCAGTCAAGACCTGAGCTAAGGTGAGCATCTTGAACTTCTCCTTCCGGAGGAAGCGATTGACGTTCCGGAGGTCCAAGATAGGACGCATGTCCTCCTTGTCCTTTTGGGCACCAGAAAGTAGTGGGAGTAGCAACCACGTCCTACTTCTGGGATCGGAACATGCTCGATGGCCCTCTTGGCCAAGAGGGCCGTGACTTCCTTCTGCAGAAGCACCAAGTGATCCCCTGACATGCGGTGGAATTGAGGTGGCATGGCTGGGGGTGGTCTCGAAGGGGAGGGAGTAGCCCTTCGGACAATGTCCAAGACCCACCTGTCCGAGGTGATGGCACGCCAGTGGTGAAGGTGATGGCGGACCCTGCCCCCTACTGGCGTGCTGTGCACCTGAAAGGAAGGACTAGGAGGGCTTGGAGGCCGCGGACGGGACGGAATTGGTGGCCTGACCCGCACGCTGGTTGCCTGACCCGCCACGGCGGGAGCCACGTCCTAGGCCACGCGAAGACGCTTGCTGCGCGGGCCGGTGGCTGGGTAGCGGACGTGACTGGGCGCCCCTTCCGTGGCCACGAAAGGGGCGAAAAGCAGAGGTTAGCGGAGGGCGCACAGCAGAAAGGCCCAGGGACTTGGCAGTAGCCCGTGAGTCCTTAAAGCGCTCCATCGCATGGTCTGCTTTGGAACCAAAAAGACCGACTCCATCAAAGGGCATGTCCATGAGTGTATTCTGGACATCACCCGAGAAACCAGTTGTTCTCAGCCAGGCGTGGCGACGCAGCGCCACCATCGTCGCAAGCGATCTGCCCAGCGAGTCGGCGGTATCAAGGCCACAACGGATGGTGTACTTTGCCGCATCCCTTCCTTCCGCAATGGTGCGGGAAAGCAGTGTCTGGACCTCCTCAGGACACTGGGGCAAAACGAGCACCACCGAATCCCACAGAGAGTGGGAGTATCGGCCCAAAAGGCAAGCGGTGTTGATGGACCGCAAGCCAGCACTGGAGGAAGAAAAGGCCTTCTTCCCAAATTGGTCCAGGAGTTTGGATTCCCTATCCGGAGGGGCGGTAGGGAAGGCGGTTTGGGAGGCAGAGGCTTGGACAACCAAGCTCTCGGGGTGGGATGTTGAGAGAGGAAACAAGGGGTCGCCCGGAGCAGGGCGATGGCGTCGGGCCACGTTCCTATCCACAGGAGCCCCTGTGGCGGGCTTGGACCAGGTGCCCAAAAGAACGTCAGACAGTGCATCATTAAACGGCAGCAATGGCTCCGAGGAGGTAGCTGCCGGCTGAAGCACTTCCGTCAGGAGGTTAGTCCTGACAGCCACTGTAGACAATTGGAGGTGTAAGGCTCCAGCTGCTCTACGCAACACCGTTGCGAAATTTGCTCCCTCCTCCGTAGCCACGGAAGGAGGAGACAGCATGCCAGTGTCAGGAGAAGTGTCCAGACCACTGGCATCCCCAAGTTCCTCTGCCCAGTCCTGATCATACTCACACTGCTGTGTGAGAGGGTCTTCCGACCCATCCCAGCTCTCCTGGTCCTCCTCCGACAGAAAATAAGGAGGAGGGGGACGTCAGGGACCCAAGGTCTCATTGGCGCCGGAGCCGGCGCCGGGCGGCAGCCGGCTCCGACGCCGCGTCCGGATCCGGAGAGAACCGGGGAACGACGCCGCCCGGAGCCCCGGACGGTGTCAGGAACGGCACCGGGGACATTGGCGTCGGCGGAGGCGTGGTTAGGTCAACCGGCGTCGATGGGGGTTGCGGTACCACCGGAGCCAGGATCGAGGCCGGGGCCGAAGCCGGGGCCGGGAGCGAGGCTGGTGAGACAGGCGGCGCCGGGACCGGAGTCGTCGGCGGTGCTGGGGCAACCCCATCAGGGCCCGGGGGCCCGAAGGTGCACCGGAGGGACTTTGAGGCCCGAAGAGGCGGGCCATGGCCGACAGGAATTTCTGTATCTCGGCCGGAGTCGCCCCCGAACCCAGGAAGGACGGGTAATGCGGGGGCGGCTCCACAGGCACCTCCGGAGCCGCGGGGGTGGGAACGGTGCCGACAGGGGCCTCAGCCGAGTCGCGAGACCGGCGAGGCGAAGTCTTAGAGCGATGGTGCTTCTTAGACTTTTTGTGCTTCGACTTACCCGAGGAGTGCGAAGACTTGGACTCCGACGACCGGCGAGGACTCCGCGACCGGCCCCTCGACCTCTCGCGTGACCGGGGCTTGGTGCGGCGCGGAGCCGACTGCCGGACCTCGAGTAGCTTTCGGTACCGCTCTCGCAAAGCCTTCGGGTGTAAGGCCCGGCAGTCGGAACACGACTTCGTGTTGTGGTCGCGGCCGAGACAGTAGAGACACTCTAAGTGCGGGTCTGTGATCGACATCATTCGACCACAGGCGTCGCATGGCTTGAAGCCGGGCATCCCTACCGACACCTCGGAGCCTAGATGACTCGAAGAAAAACAGTGAAAAAAATCACCAAAAAGTTAGTCAAAAAATGACCAGGGCACTGCTCTTCCCGGATCTGCGCTTACTGGCGCGGAAAAAGAAGAACTGACGTCCAGCGCGCAGGCGGCGTCTAGGTACTGCCCGCGACGTCATCCCGGTGATCACGACGCCGACGACGGACGCGGAGCCGCACGACGCAGCCTACCGACGCTGCAAGGGTACTGCTATGCAAAAACTTTTCCGGATCCAGCCTGACGCCTGGGGATATTCTAAGGTAAGGAATCTGTCACTAACGTGTCTCTTTCAGATTTGTTCAACAGTTACTGTAATATGTAAATTGTTCTGCATGACAACTTTTGCCCTTTAAAATGTATGCTTGCCCAGTGTCTTGCACTGCATGCAGCATTAACATTGGAAAAATATGCTCTAACCAGACTTCGGGAAGCACCCACAGCTGCTGGCTGTAACCAGTCATATAGAAATATGTGCAGATGAGCGAGTTGAGGCAGCCTATCACGTGTCCTTTTACAATAATATCCCAATAATGCTTGACCGTGCCTTTTATTTCATTAGACATACCCTTAGCACCAGAAGCGCAGAAGATTTAAAGTCTCTTGGTTCCATTGCTAAAACCTAACCACTAAAATATATGTAGTGGTGGCATTGGTGGTGTTTTCCCACCCAGTGAATTTCCCACCATGGTAGGTGTGCTGTTGGCATGAGTTTGTTTAATTGGCAGGCATTCCCTAAACGAAATTAAACCCTCCCAGTGCTTGCAGATAAGGGCATAAGGACAGAAAGAGATGGGAGGAGCTGGAGGGAGACAGTAGATAGGCTTTTTTCCTGAGTCCTGGGCCCCAAGCGGACACTGACCAGAATCCCTGGTGGATGCTGTTGTTCGCCATTGGTGTCACATGGTCAAGGATGTCATTGGATAACAAACTAACTCTTGGCCCTTCAAAGGGACCAAGGCAATCTCAGGAGGTGAGAGAGGAAACAGATACTGTCACAACTAATCATAGAAAATAAAGTCAATGTCCGCAGATCTATGTTTATTAAAGAGATGAGGGGCCTGGTTTGTAGGAGGGTGGTGTGGCATGAACCCCAGAAAATGCACTCGCAACATAGTACGAATTAACATCCAAGCCCACAAAGTGTCCTGTAAAATCACAATGTGAAGTGGGCCATCCTGCGCTAACATCCCAGAGCTGTCTGAAATTAAAAACTAAATAGACAAGTGGAGAAAACACCCAGCCGTTGCTAAAAAAAAAAAAAACAACATAAAACACGTCCTCCCATCGGTGTACGATTGTCCATTCTGCCTCTCCTGCCTCTGGGTTCATCAACTCAAAAACTGCACCTTTATAAAATGTCTACTTTACATTTTTGGAGAAATTAAATGTTTGCTGTGTGCAAAGAGCAACGTTCAATAATAGACATGGGGAGGGACGGCTGTTACAACCAATGCAGTGAGATCGCATTCATTTCCTCTCATTGAATTTGCACACAGACTGCCATCTGCGCCTGCCTTACCAACAAGTGGCTGTAAACACGCAGCCGCAGGACGGAGGCTGGAAGCTATTAAAAGCATCTCTGAGCTTATACAGCCGAGCGTCGCTTGGGAGTCTTTCAAGGCTAATCAAAAAGCCAATACACGCTGCAGCGAGACAATAAAAGCTGCTTTCCTGGTGTCTGACTAATCAAGTCTATTAGTTGGTGGCCCAGCGAGCTGATTGCAACCAAGCGTGTGTACACCGACTATCAAGGCTGGTAGTCTTAATCCATCTCATGCCTCTTTAATGCACTACCAGACACTCCCTGCCCCTTTGTCTCACTTTTGTAGGTACCTGCGTTCCTCTTTTGTGACGGTTTGACGTCTTCCTCTTTCTCCCTCTTTCAGATCTGTATATTTTTCTCTCTCGCGCTCGGAAAATATCTGTTGAGAAAAAGAAGTGCCTGTGCGCACCCCCATCCCTCACCAGCAACCACGTGCTCAAATTAAGCACCCCTGCGCATTTTAGTTGGGGACAACATTGTATACAAATTTCCAGATAGGAAGACAAAAAATCCATGCTGCCCTGTTCTTAGGCATTTATGGTACGAGTGAATATGTCTACGCTTTGTGCTGTCTTCAACTCGCACATCTGACTACCAGAAACCCGACTCAGCCTTTTATCTACTGGAGGATGTTAAAATGGGCATCACTGATTTTACTTGCCCTTTGCAACAGTGTGGGTCAACAATTCTGCCAGAAAGTGATGGATCAACACATAAGTTGTGTGTGATATGTGCGTCATCCTTGCCGTGGTGATACTGACGCATAAATAATCCTTTCTGTCAGCAGCAGCCGCACTGAGGGCTCGGACACTGAGGGCTCAGATATTTTCTAGTGAAGATTTTACACAAACGGGTCACTAACACCGCCTCTTATCACATAGTTTTGTTTTAAAAACTGTTCATTTTATCCTGTGGTGCTTCTGACAACCTCTTTTTGGTGAAGGGTTTTAAGAAACCGATACAAAAAATTGCTAAACCATGCCCAAAAAAGCTTTCTCTGTTACTGAGGGATTGCAAAGTTGATGCTTTCTGCCCGTGGGGCTGATTTGCTTTCTAGGAATGGTATGCCTTGATTGGTAACACCACTAACAGATATGTTTACAGACACAAGGAGTACATGCATTACACAAACATCACACAAAGGGTTAACACGCTCATGGTCCATACAGCTGGCCTCTTACCTATAGTAGTGCTTTGCGCCATCGTCCCCAGTAAGAACATGGAGATAAGCAGTAAACAGTATTTCATCGCCATCTCTGCCCCAGCGCCTCCACATGAACCCTCTGCGAGCCAGGGGCAGGCACACAGGAAGATCCCACACTGTCCCAGGGCAGTCACCGGCTGGGGCAGGGACGCACCTCCCTCAAGTGCACTCGGTGGAAGTGAACCTTTCACCAGATGCCCCTGACACGTTTGTCTGTCCCAGCGCCCCCACGGGCACCCTCTGCCAGCCAGGGGCAGGCTCACAGGAAGACCCCACACTGTCCCAGGGCAGTCACTGGCTGGGGTAGGGACGCACCGCCCTCAGAAGTGCACTCGGTGGAAGTGAACCTTTCACCAGATGCCCCTGATACGTCTGTCTGCTCACTGCCCCTTCCTCCTGGCACGCCCCAGCACATCTTCACGCACCTTGAACCCTCCCCAAGTTCACTGCCATCCACTGCCGGTAATTTTCACAATTGATGCAATGCGGGTGAACTGAAAACATGTCACCCAACCAGAATAACCCACATTTTTCAAGTCCACTCCATCACCAGTCAGTTCTAAAATAAACCCTGAGAGGACAGTTAGCCAGCTGGGCCCTTCTCCCGTGACAACCTCGGCCAGTTTCTGGACTGCAGCTCTGTGATTGGCTGGGAAGAGGTGTGTGCACATATGGCACTGGTGTGTGAATGTGGTCCCCTGGTCTCAGACTGGAGATGGGCGAACTCTTACCTCCCAGGGGTCACAATCAGACCCTGGCAAATTTCTGCCACATTGGTGTAATCTCACGTAACTGTGAATTTGGCGTTATGCTTCTTACACAAAATTACCGATATTAAACCATTATGCCTCATGGTATAGTTGCAAAAAAATTATTACGAAACACGGGAACAATGCAAATGGCAGGAACATGAGTGGCTTTAGTTCCAGGCAATTGTGTTTTTATGCTATTTGATAGAAATTTGGTTTTTGATTGAGGCTGTGAAACCCCATTAGTCAGACACCAGGAAAGCAGCTTTTATTGTCTCGCTGCAGCGTGTATTGGCTTTTTGATTAGCCTTGAAAGACTCCCAAGCGACGCTATTAGTTGGTGGCCCAGCGAGCTGAACAGTCGCGGCTCGCATCGCAATACTCGCGTGGGGGGCCGGGGGGGTCGCGCGGGGGTGGGGGCCGGGGAATTAAAATATATTAAAGAAAGAAAACTTACCTGACCGCCGGTCCACGCCGCCTCTGCTGGGCCCTTGGCGCCTTCACTGGAGTGGCAACCCCTCAGCCAATACTGGCGCTGCTCCAGCAGCGCCAGGATTGGCTTAGAGCAGGGTTACTCACCGCCCGCCTGCCCATTAGGAGACCGAGGGTTGAGCCTTTGATCAACCCTCGCTCTCCTAATGGGCATGCGCCAGCCAGAGCAGACACTAGTGCGCATGACTGGGCACAGCGGAAATATTCACCGACCTTCACCAGTCATGCGCACTTGTGGTGCTGCCTGCCCCTGGTCTGACAATGCATCATGCATGTCAGTCAACATGACGCCGGACCGCCCACCCCTTCAGACTCTGAAGGGGTGGGCGATCCGACGTCATGCTGACTGACATGATTGTCAATTCTCCTCGGCGTCTCTGAACTTAAGTAAACTGAGTCAGTTTACTTAAGTTCACAGACGCCGAGGGAGCTGCGGGCGCGGGCGGCTTGTGGGGCAACGCCCCAGCGCCCTAATGGACGCACCGCCACTGCAAAGGATTCTACAGATGTTGCTGAAAAGAAGGAGAAGAAGTAATCTGTTAAAAAAAAAGTGGACAATGAGGGAGATAGTCTAGGTTACCAGTTGTCAAACCCTTCTGGTGTGAACTGCTATGCAAATATTGTGCTCAATGTACTCTTTTAATTACCAGATCTTGTAAATACAATTGAACAGAAACCACAGAAGAGATTATTTTCTGCACTGTGTGGTTTTCTGCAACATTTACATAGTGATAGGACTGTAAAACATTGTGATTCAGGCATTAGAGATCTAGGAGATAAATGTAGTGGATCAGTACAATTTACTCAAAACATTCAACAAGATGCACAGGAGTTCATAATGGCCATCCTTGGAGTTTTAGAAGAAAGAAGAAATAAGTATTGATTACTTATTTGGACTGAGTTACTCATGGAACCATGAGTTTGAATATTGCTCTTTCATGTCAAGAACACAAATAGATTTAGAGCAATTTCTATATTTAACACTACCAGATTGCAAAACTATGTCTTTTGAAAGATTAATAAAAAAATCTAACCAAAACAATACCTTTCCAAATTGTCGATCAGATGTCATGTCAATATTACATGTACGAAGAAGTGGAAAGTATCTTATATTAATGTTACAACGATGAGGAACAGATGGAAGTAAATTGGAAACAGAGATTACAAACTTCAAAACTCAACAAAGATCTATTTCTGGAAGAACTTAAACTACAATGGCTATGATCTTTTATGAAGGACTTAGTATACCATCTGGACACTATACTGTCTATTTAAAGAGTGAAACTGGATGGACGAAATGTAATGACAGCAACCTTAAATTCAAACAAAAGCTGCCATTCAAGCTAGGAAATTCTTGTCTTTTGTTTCTCCAACCAAAGTTCTAAGGAGGATTACTGCGAAAAAACAAGTGGTATATGCTATTTGTTCTACAGGGATAATCAGTGCTTATGACATCATTCTGCCTACCAGGGGTGATATCTTTATAAAAGTCTCAATATTTCCAGTGTGCTTAATATCTATTAGTAGTATTGTACCACTTGTAATAATAAACAAGTTATTTTCAAGATATATTTGTTTAGATTAGTTCAGTACCTATAGGTAAAAGAATTGATTGAATAATTGTAGTGAGTGCAATGCATAGTGTTGCTTACTTGTAGTGACATACTGTGCAGTTCTGGGGTGTTTTTCTACAATCTATATGATTGTTTATTCCCCTCTGTTCAAGGATGAATCTTTACACAGTACATCTTTTATAGTGTACAAGCATAGAAGCTGAGAACAGTAAGAAGGGAAAATGAAATGTTTTAATGCAATGTAAGATACTATTACAGCATAAGAAATGTCTACTGTTTTGATTATAATATAAAATGATGCATTACAAAAATGTAACATTTATTGTGTAATTTTGTAAAATGGAAGACTAACTTACATCTATTTTTTTTTCTTTTTATACATATGAATGGCACCATCTATTAGAGTTATGTAATTTACTAATTAGTTCTTTCTGTGTTGTTCACCAAGCTTTCATTCGTAAGGTGCACATCGAGGGAGAGAGAGTGAGACAGCCACTAAGACATCCACACACATAACTATACAAGCAACGGTCATACACTGGTATTTGCGCTCACACACATACCCACTCACCCATACAGTCATTGACACCCCCACTTACCTATACAGCTACTAACACATGCACTCACTCACCCATGCAGCCACTCAGACAACCACTCACTCTCCCATACAGACACTCACACAGCCAATCACTCACCCATACAGCCACTCATACACCCACTCACTCATCCATACAGCCCTTTCTCAGAACCAGTCACTATCCCAAACAGCCACTCACACATCCATACAGCCACTCACACATGCACTCACTCACCCATGCAGCATTCACACATGCACTCACTCATCAATACAGACAGTCACACAGCCACTCACTCACCCACTCACACACCCACTCAATGACTCATACAGCCACTCACACAACCACTCACTCACCCACCCATGCAGTCACTGACACACCCACTTACCCACCCATAGAGCTACTAACACACCCACTTACTCAACAATACAGCCACTCACTCACCCATACAGCTACTAACACACCTAGGCACAAACTGATGCATACACTGACACACCAATACACATAGTGATACAGCCACTTACACACCCAGGCACACACTGACATATACACTAACACACCCAGGCACACGCTTATGCATACACTTACATACCCAGGCACACACTCATGCATACACTAACACACCCAGGCAAACACTAATACATACACTGACACACCCAGGCACACACTCTTACAAACACTAACACACCCACACAGACACTCATACATACACTGATATACCCAGCCACACACTGAGACATGAACTGACTCACACAGACACACACCTATACATACAATGACATACCCAAGCACACACTAATATATACACTGATACTTGCAAGCACACAGTGATGCATACACAAACCCACCCAGTCACACACTCACGCATATACTGACACACCCAGGCACACAATGATACATACACTCACACACCGAGGCGCACACTCATGCATACAGTGACATACCCAGGGACAAAGATAGACAACATTTATACATTAAAGGAATAAAAACACAAACACAGCTCTTTTTATGATTAGATCGTGTGGTTCTAACAAGAACCTTTTTTATATAAACAGTTTTTTTTTTATAAATGCATAAAAAAGGTGCAAAACTGTAGAAAAATAACCATAATGAAAAGCAACAGGGTTTCTAACTAAAAAAAACCATTGGAAAAAGTTGAATGCGAAAAAGAAAAAAATTATAATATGGATGATTGCTAATCACATCCAAATATTCTGCCACTGATGATGTGTTCAAGCCGACTGGCATGTGGCATCTCAAACAGTGGGTCGTCATGTGTCGTAGGTTAGGACACATAGCAAATACAGTGATGTTGGCTGAAGTGGATGGTGCAGGCAAAGTGGCTGTAGATGTTTAAGCAACTGCAGCAGTTTCTCTTTCGCATACCATCCTCAGGTAGGCCCTTTCATGGATGGTCTTAAGATGTTTCCACATCGAGCTAGTACCATGGTTGTTTTTCTTGCTCATGCCACGAGAAAACTCCTTCCCACAAATAGTGCATTTTTTTTTTAAAAACAGATTTTATTTGTCAAATAGCAAATATGATGCAGAGCTCTGTGACCCAGAAACTTCTGCATAATAGACTGACATCATCATAACTTTGACATTCAATGAAACATGGTCAAGGAGAAATGGAAGGAAATACAAATGAAAAGGAAACAAAAATAATAACATAACAACCCCTCCCATCGCACTAAAGTCCTCCCTAAAACAGCACGCCGTAAGAAAAAGCCCCCACACCAACATGTGCAGTATATTATTACACCTTGATTTGTTTAACACACAGGAATAAGGAATTAAACTGAGTCTGATGCCCCGCAGTAGTGACGGGCTCCAACAGCAGATCTCGATAGTCCGCCCATCGCTTCCAAATTTTGAAATGTTTTTGCGGCTTTGAAAATTGGGATCTCCAAACCCATGCAAAAGTCCAGGCCGTTCTTCCACGCAGTCAGGGAGGGCGCTACAGGTGTTTTCCACGACTTTGCAATGTCTCTTTTGGCCAATGTGAAGCCCAGTAATATAAGGTGACGTTTATATATATTACCCCCCACCCCTTCCATGATATGTAAGAGTACCAGCTTTGGCGAGCGGAGAAGGTCCCAACCCAATACTTCCGAGAGGCAGGCCATGACATTCCTCCAAAACCGTGCAAGGGCAGAGCAATGTCAGACCGTATGCATCAGGGTTCCCTCTTCCCGCTCGCACCTGAGACACACAGGGGAGGCCACCAATCCCGCCCTCCACAATCTAACTCTAGTAAAATATACCTGATGAAGGTACTTGAACTGGTTAAGGCGCAGGTGCACCGCTATTGCAGCCCCCCGCGGGGAGGCCAGTGCCTTTCTTCCAGTCCTTCCCCTCGAGTGGGCCTACATCACTCTCCCAGGCCTCTCTGAGCCTCTGCGGTGTAGAAGAGCTATGTGTAACTAGGGATTGATAGATTTTAGAGATCTTGAGGTCCTGGAGATCTCCGCAAATAGTGCATTTTACAATTTTTGCCATCACTTTCTTTTCCCCTGAGGGGATAATAAAAAATTGCCACACCTCACTCTATCTTTTAGGTGGACGGCTTTGCCCTTCCTCATATTCCTGGACCAGGACAGGATCCTCTTGTTCAGCAGAAGGATTAGAAACAGCCATGGTTTTGAAAATCTGCAGTTCTGACAAGCTGGAAGCCTCAAAAGCAGGAGCTTAATTTCAATCAGGGTACGTGTCTGCACTGTGCAATAGAAAGTAATAGTTTTGGGTGGGTTTTTTTTCCAAAAAAAGGGTGTGGTGGTAATCAGGCCAATCAAAAGGAAAGATTTGCATGTGACTTTACGGATCTGGTCTGTAGATTTGTGATGACGCAAAAAATATAAATTGTGCGCGTAATCTTGAAACCACATATATGGCAACATAAATATAGACTAAAATATGTCCACACTGATCTCCTTCATTAAATAAGTGTACTCTATATATATAAAATAATTCTTCAAAATTTCAACAAATCCACGATTCTGAATTCGCGAATACAATTCAATCACGTGATCGGAATAAGAAGTCGTACAGTTCTCATAGTGTCATCTCAGCTCGGCCCCGTGGAGGCTCAGTGGATCCGAAAAAACAATAAATAAAAAATAGGGAAAAAAATACAATTGATATCAAAATAAATTACATTAAAAAATAGCACTACAGATGAAAAAAATAAACTTTATGTCATAAAAATTGTTTAAAAACGTATAAAACATACAAATAAATAAATCAACATAAAAGGTAAAGAATTTAAATATCCTAAAATTTCTAAATACATTTTTTCTAAAACTACAAAAATTCACTAAAATAAAACGATCTTAAATAAAATGTTATAATTACATGACGTAAACTTCAAAAACCTTAGAAATTAAGTGTAAAAACCAAAGGTTACATGGATGTTATATTTAGGAAATAGCATAAACAAACTGTAGAAATTCACTGAAAAAAACAAAGATTACAGGGACATTATAGTTAGGAAATAGAATTAATAAACCCTAGCAATTCACTGAAAAAAACAAAGGTTACGGGAGTTATAGTTAGGCTGAGATTTCATTTGTACAAAACTAGTGAAATTCAGCAGTTATAGTTACCCGAGCTATCATTTATGCCCCCGAAATGCACTGCTTATGACCTCACATATTACATCACTCATGACATGGTCAGTGACATCACTGATGACATCAATCACAGAACCACTGACACACCTACTCACACCCTCATACAACCTCTCATACATTCACTAACATACCCACACAACCACTCACCCATTCAGAGACCCATTCAACCACTCACACACCCACTCACTCATCCATAAAGCCACAGACACACCGACTCACTCACCCACACACCACTTACATACCCATTCACACATCCATACAAGCACTCACACGCCCATTCCCTCACCTATACACATACTCATCCAGACACTGACTGTGCAATACACCCACTCACACACCCACTCACTTACCCATACACCCCTTCAAAGAACCACTCACTCAAACATACATCCACTTACACATCCAGTCACTCACCCATACAGTCACTCACACACCCACTCACCCACCCATATAGCCACTCACACATCCATCAACACACCCATACAGCCACTCACACTCCCGTTTACTCACCAGTACAGACACTCACAGCGACACTCACCCACCCGTACAACCACTCACACAGCCACGTATTCACCCTTACAGCAACTGACCCTCGGACTTTGCATATGATTAAGACCCAGCCTGGGTTGAAAAGTGTTATGCTATATTACTTGGATTACCTGCTGCCACAAAAAAAACTTTGATCCACTGCTTCTCGACTGGAGGGCTTGTTTGTTCACACTGCGGACTCTGTGTGATCTTTTTGGTGCTATATTTGGGAGTGACGTCGCCTCCAAGCCCCGACACACTAGGCCGGACGTCCCTTGTCGTAAAATTTCTTTTAGAATATATATATATATTTTCTTCTTTTTTACATATATATATATATTACTGGCAACTCCGTTAAAACACTGGATATCTTCCTTCCAATAACGGAGCACGGACCACAAAGTGATGCAGCAAGATGTTCTTTATTGCTCACCAAACACCTCTACAGCCATGACGCGTTTCAGCCCTGCCACGGGCCTTGATCACATGACACGCTCTGTCAGGTGAGTAGCTTTTTTTATATACACTGTTTTTTTCTATTTTCGTTTTTACTGTGCATTACTTAAAGTGACAAGTGCATAAAACCAAAATCATAGACATAGACGGCAAAAAAACATATACTGGTTTAAATACATAAATAATTGTCATCCGTTAGAAACACACCAATAATGTTAAAAGGAAATATCATATTTTCTAATATTAATAAAATGTCTGATATGTGCCTAAACCTGTAGTGTGGTCATTGGCATATACATTACTCATAAATATTTTATTAATTTAGAATACAACTTGATTCTCCTTCTTAAACTTAATAATAAAGAAATTATTAGTAAAAGATTAAGGTAGGTAGTTATTAAAACTGTACTTTGTTGAATTCCGGCATACATGCCTCATTTCTATTTCCTGTAACCTGTAGTTTGTCTTAGGGATCTACCCATTTTTTATGGGTGGTTTCAATAGATGATGTGTAATAAGTCTGCCGATTGCCTCCTAAGTTTAATGCTAACGTGCTAGTGTTGTTTCAACCAAAGTAAATGTTGAAACATTGTGAATAAAATTAGTAAAAATAGTGTTAAAAACTACCCAACCCTGTGTGTAAAATTCAATTTTAAAAATATATGATTAGCAGTGGCAGCGTAAAAAAAGGGAAATTTATTAATATTAACAAAGTGTTTACAATTTTGAATGACACCGGCCTATGGACATAATATGTGTTGTTAATTTAATTTGATTAATATCCCATAACCAAAATTAATATTAATTTTAATGCAGACAGGTATGTAACTCTTCAGTGGCGTTGAGACCTCTAGGTTGCTTGGTATCGAGGTTAATAATATAGTGGGCCTCAAGTAGTCTGAGCTGTTTTTCCCTGTCTCCACCTCGTTTCTTCGGTGGGACCGCATCTATTAGGAAGTATTTCAGACCACTGGGGTCTGCTCTGTGTACCTCACTGAAGTGTCTTGCGACCGGATAATTATGGTCCTGATTTTTTATGGCTCTGATGTGTCTATATATATATATTATCTACTGGCGGTCGCCAGTAGATAGTTATAGTTAGGACCTAGATTCCATAGGAAAAGCGTTTTTTCTTTTCCCAATAACTTTGGCGCCGGATGACGAATCTTCGCAAAATTTTCAAAATTAGTGGGGCGCTCCGGTCAGCTCCTAACCTGAAAGTTTCGGGGTGATTCGTCAAGCGGGGCCCGAGAAAAAAGGGGGTCCCAAAACACATTTTCCCCATGTTATTTCCCATAGGAAATTTTAGACATGGCTACAGCCCGAACTGCTTAACAGAATTACACCAAATTTCGCAAAAAGGTAGCCCTTGCTTCAGAAAGCGCCTTTTTTTTAAATGGTGAAATCCGTTCACTAGTTCCTGAGAAATTAAAAAAATAGAGGTCAAAAAATCAATTTCCCATAGGAAACTTTAGACACGGTTACAGCCAAAACTGCTGAACGGAATTACACCAAATTTGGCAAAAAGGTAGTGCTTGGTTCAGAAAGCGCCCTTTTTTTAAATGGTGTAAATCCGTTCAGTAGTTTCGAGATATTAAAGGAAAAAAATCTTTATATATCTGGGGGACCTAACTACACAAGCACGAGCTTGGCTCTAATTGGCTGTCAACACTTCAATCCAGGAAGTGTTGGCAGCCATCTTGGTGCAATGCTTTTTAGGTCTCGCCTAGCGACGCAGCACATGCGCTGCCCACTAACACCACTGCACTGCCCTAAACCCTAAAACACTACCCCAGCACGACCCCCTACACTGCCCGAACACCACTGCACTGCCCTAAACCCTGAAACACCACCCCAGCACGACCCCTACACTGCCCGAACACCACTGCACTGCCCTAAACCCTGAAACACCACCCCCAGCACGACCCCCTACACTGCCCGAACACTACTGCACTGCCCTAAACCCTGAAACACCACCCCCATCACGACCCCTACACTGCCCGAACACCACTGCACTGCCCTAAACCCTGAAACACCACCCCCAGCACGACCCCTACACTGCCCGAACACCACTGCACTGCCCTAAACCCTGAAACACCACCCCCAGCATGACCCCTACACTGCCCGAACACCACTGCACTGCCCTAAACCCTGAAACACCACCCCCAGCATGACCCCCTACACTGCCCGAACACTACTGCACTGCCCTAAACCCTGAAACACCACCACCAGCACGACCCCCTACACTGTCCGAACACCACTGCACTGCCCTAAACCCTGAAACACCACCCCCAGCACGACCGCCTACACTGCCCGAACACCACTGCACTGCCCTAAACCCTGAAACACTACCCCCAGCAAGACCCCTACACTGCCCGAACACCACAGCACTGCCCTAAACCCGGAAACATCACCCCCAGCAAGACCCCCTACACTGCCTGAACACCACTGCCCTAAACCCTGAAACATCATCCCCAGCAAGACCCCCTACACTGCCTGAACACCACTGTACTGCCCTAAACCCTGAAACACCACCCTCAGCACGACTCCTACACTGCCCGAACACCACTGCACTGCCCTAAACCCTGAAACACCACCCCCAGCACGACCCCCTACACTGCCCGAACACCACTGCACTGCCCTAAACCCTGAAACACTACCCCCAGCACGACCCCCTACACTGTCCGAACACCACTGCACTGCCCTAAACCCTGAAACACCACCCCCATCACGACCCCCTACACAACCCGAACACCACTGCACTGCCCTAAACCCTGAAACACCACCCCCAGCATGACCCCTACACTGCCCGAACACCACTGCACTGCCCTAAACCCTGAAACACCACCCCCAGCACGACCCCCTACACTGCCCGAACACCACTGCACTGCCCTAAACCCTGAAACACTACCCCCAGCACGACCCCTACACTGTCCGAACACCACTGCACTGCCCTAAACCCTGAAACACCACCCCCCTCACGACCCCCTACCCTACCCGAACACCACTGCACTGCCCTAAACCCTGAAACACCACCCCAGCACGACCCCCTACACTGCACCGAACACCACTGCACTGCCCTAAACCCTGAAACATCCACCCCCAGCACGACCCCTACACTGCCCGAACACCACTGCACTGCCCTAAACCCTGAAACACCACCCCTGCATGACCCCTACACTGCCCGAACACCACTGCACTGCCCTAAACCCTGAAACACCACCCCCAGCACGACCCCCTACACTGCCCGAACACCACTGCACTGCCCTAAACCCTGAAACACCACCCCCAGCACGACCCCCTACACTGCCCGAACACCACTGCACTGCCCTAAACCCTGAAACACCACCCCCTGCACGACCCCCTACACTGCCCGAACACCACAGCACTGCCCTAAACCCTGAAACACCACCCCCAGCACGACCCCCTACACTGCCCGAACACCACTGCACTGCCCTAAACCCTGAAACACCACCCCCAGCACGACCCCCTACACTGCCCGAACACCACTGCACTGCCCTAAACCCTGAAACACCACCCCCAGCAAGACCCCCTACACTGCCTGAACACCACTGCACTGCCCTAAACCCTGAAACACTACCCCCAGCTACGACCCCCTACACTGCCTGAACACCACTGCACTGCCCTAAACCCTGAAACACCACCCCCAGCAAGACCCCCTACACTGCCCGAACACCACTGCACTGCCCTAAAACCTGAAACACCACCCCCAGCACGACCCCCTACACTGCCCGAACACCACTGCACTGCCCTAAACCCTGAAACACCAGCCCCAGCACGACCCCCTACACTGCCCGAACACCACTGCACTGCCCTAAACCCTGAAATACCAGCCCCAGCACGACCCCCTACACTGCCCGAACACCACTGCACTGCCCTAAACCCTGAAACACCAGCCCCAGCATGACCCCCTACACTGCCCGAACACCACTGCACTGCCCTAAACCCTGAAACACCAGCCCCAGCAAGACCCCCTACACTGCCCGAACACCACTGCACTGCCCTAAACCCTGAAACACCACCCCCAGCACGACCCCCTACACTGCCCGAACACCACTACACTGCCCTAAACCCTGAAACACCACCCCCAGCACGACCCCCTACACTGCCCGAACACCACTGTACTGCACTGCCCTAAACCCTGAAACACCACCCCCAGCACGACCCCCTACTCTGCCTGAACACCACTGCTCTGCACTAAACCCTGAAACACTAGCCCCAGCATGACCCCCTACATTGCCTGTACACCACTGCACTGCCCTAAACCCTGAAACACCACCCCCCAGCACGACCCCCTACACTGCCCGAACACCACTGCACTGCCCTAAACCCTGAAACACCACCCCCAGCACGACCCCCTACACTGCCCGAACACCACTGCACTGCCCTAAACCCTGAAACACCACCCCCAGCACGACCCCCTACACTGCCCGAACACCACTGCACTGCCCTAAACCCTGAAACACCACCCCCAGCACGACCCCCTACACTGCCCGAACACCACTGCACTGCCCTAAACCCTGAAACACCACCCCCAGCACGATCCCCTACACTGCCCGAACACCACTGCACTGCCCTAAACCCTGAAACACCACCCAAAGCACGACCCCCTACACTGCCCGAACACCACTGCTCTGCCCTAAACCCTGAAACACCACCCACAGCAAGACCCCCTACACTGCCCGAACACCACTGCACTGCCCTAAACCCTGAAACACCAGCCCCAGCACGACCCCCTACACTGCCCGAACACCACTGCACTGCCCTAAACCCTGAAACACCACCCCCAGCAAGACCCCCTACACTGCCCGAACACCACTGCACTAAACCCTGAAACAGCACCCCCAGCAAGACCCCCTACACTGGCCGAACACCACTGCACTGCCCTAAACCCTGGAACACCACCCACTGCACGACCCCCTACACTGCCCGAACACCACTGCACTGCCCTAAACCCTGAAACACCACCCCCTGCATGACCCCCTACACTGCCCGAACACCACTGCACTGCCCTAAACCCTGAAACACCACCCCCAGCACGACCCCCTACACTGCCCGAACACCACTGCACTACACTGCCCTAAACCCTGAAACACCACCCCCAGCACAACCCCCTACACTGCCCGAACACCACTGCACTGCACTGCCCTAAACCCTAAACACCACCCCCAGCACGACCCCCTACTCTGCCCGAACACCACTGCTCTGCCCTAAACCCTGAAACACTACCCCCAGCAAGACCCCCTACACTGCCCGAACACCACTGCTCTGCCCTAAACCCTGAAACACCACCCCCAGCACGTCCCCCTACACTGCCCGAACACCACTGCACTGCTCTAAACCCTGAAACACCAGCCCCAGCACGACCCCCTACACTGCCCGAACACCACTGCACTGCCCTAAACCCTGAAACACCACCCCCAGCACGACCCCTACACTGCCCGAACACCACTGCACTGCCCTAAACCCTGAAACACCACCCCCAGCACGACCCCCTACACTGCCCGAACACCACTGCACTGCCCTAAACCCTGAAACACCACCCCCAGCACGACCCCCTACACTGCCCGAACACCACTGCACTGCCCTAAACCCTGAAACACCACCCCCAGCACGACCCCCTACACTGCCCGAACACCACTGCACTGCCCTAAACCCTGAAACACCACCCCTGCACGACCCCCTACACTGCCCGAACACCACTGCACTGCCCTAAACCCTGAAACACCACCCCCAGCACGATCCCCTACACTGCCCAAACACCACTGCACTGCCCTAAACCCTGAAACACCACCCCCAGCACGACCCCCTACACTGCCCGAACACCACTGCACTGCCCTAAACCCTGAAACACCACCCCCTGCACGACCCCCTACACTGCCCGAACACCACTGCACTGCCCTAAACCCTGAAACACCACCCCCAGCACGACCCCCTACACTGCCCTAACACCACTGCACTGCCCTAAACCCTGAAACACTACCCACAGCAAGACCCCCTACACTGCCTGAACACCACTGCACTGCCCTAAACCCTGAAACACCACCCCCAGCACGACCCCCTACACTGCCCGAACACCACTGCACTGCCCTAAACCCTGAAACACCACCCCCAGCACGACCCCCTACACTGCCCGAACACCACTGCACTGCCCTAAACCCTGAAACACCACCCCCAGCACGACCCCCTACACTGCCCGAACACCACTGCACTGCCCTAAACCCTGAAACACCACCCCTGCACGACCCCCTACACTGCCCGAACACCACTGCACTGCCCTAAACCCTGAAACACCACCCCCAGCACGACCCCCTACACTGCCCGAACACCACTGCACTGCCCTAAACCCTGAAACACCACCCCCAGCACGACCCCCTACACTGCCCGAACACCACTGCACTGCCCTAAACCCTGAAACACTACCCCCAGCAAGACCCCCTACACTGCCCGAACACCACTGCACTGCCCTAAACCCTGAAACACTACCCCCAGCAAGACCCCCTACACTGCCTGAACACCACTGCCCTAAACCCTGAAACACCACCCCCAGCAAGACCCCCTACACTGCCCGAACACCACTGCACTGCCCTAAACCCTGAAACACCACCCCCAGCACAACCCCCTACACTGCCTGAACACCACTGCTCTGCACTAAACCCTGAAACACTAGCCCCAGCACGACCCCCTACACTGCCCGAACACCACTGCACTGCCCTAAACCCTGAAACACCACCCCCAGCACGACCCCCTACACTGCCCGAACACCACTGCACTGCCCTAAACCCTGAAACACCACCCCCAGCACGACCCCTACACTGCCCGAACACCACTGCACTGCCCTAAACCCTGAAACACCACCCCCAGCACGACCCCCTACACTGCCCGAACACCACTGCACTGCCCTAAACCCTGAAACACCACCCCCAGCACGACCCCCTACACTGCCCGAACACCACAGCACTGCCCTAAACCCTGAAACACCACCCCCAGCACGACCACCTACACTGCCCGAACACCACTGCACTGCCCTAAACCCTGAAACACCACCCGCAGCACGACCCCCTACACTGCCCGAACACCACTGCTCTGCCCTAAACCCTGAAACACCACCCCCAGCAAGACCCCCTACACTGCCCGAACACCACTGCACTCAAACCCTGAAACACCACCCCCAGCAAGACCCCCTACACTGGCCGAACACCACTGCACTGCCCTAAACCCTGGAACACCACCCCTGCACGACCCCCTACACTGCCCGAACACCACTGCACTGCCCTAAACCCTGAAACACCACCCCCAGCACGACCCCCTACACTGCCCGAACACCACTGCACTGCCCTAAACCCTGAAACACCACCCCCAGCACGACCCCCTACACTGCCCGAACACCACTGCACTGCACTGCCCTAAACCCTGAAACACCACCCACAGCACGACCCCCTACACTGCCCGAACACCACTGCACTGCACTGCCCTAAACCCTGAAACACCACCCCCAGCACGACCCCCTACACTGCCCGAACACCACTGCTCTGCCCTAAACCCTGAAACACTACCCCCAGCAAGACCCCCTACACTGCCCGAACACCACTGCACTGCCCTAAACCCTGAAACACCACCCCCAGCACGACCCCCTTCACTGCCCGAACACCACTGCACTGCCCTAAACCCTGAAACACCAGCCCCAGCACGACCCCCTACACTGCCCGAACACCACTGCACTGCCCTAAACCCTGAAACACCACCCCCAGCACGACCCCTACACTGCCCGAACACCACTGCACTGCCCTAAACCCTGAAACACCACCCCCAGCACGACCCCCTACACTGCCCGAACACCACTGCACTGCCCTAAACCCTGAAACACCACCCCCAGCACGACCCCCTACACTGCCCGAACACCACTGCACTGCCCTAAACCCTGAAACACCACCCCCAGCACGACCCCCTACACTGCCCGAACACCACTGCACTGCCCTAAACCCTGAAACACCACCCCCTGCACGACCCCCTACACTGCCCGAACACCACTGCACTGCCCTAAACCCTGAAACACCACCCCCTGCACGACCCCCTACACTGCCCGAACACCACTGCACTGCCCTAAACCCTGAAACACCACCCCCAGCACGACCCCCTACACTGCCCAAACACCACTGCACTGCCCTAAACCCTGAAACACCACCCCCTGCATGACCCCCTACACTGCCCGAACACCACTGCACTGCCCTAAACCCTGAAACACCACCCCCAGCACGACCCCTACACTGCCCGAACACCACTGCACTGCCCTAAACCCTGAAACACTACCCCCAGCAAGACCCCCTACACTGCCTGAACACCACTGCCCTAAACCCTGAAACACCACCCCCAGCAAGACCCCCTACACTGCCCGAACACCACTGCACTGCCCTAAACCTGAAACACCACCCCCAGCACAACTCCCTACACTGCCTGAACACCACTGCTCTGCACTAAACCCTGAAACACTAGCCCCAGCATGACCCCCTACACTGCCCGAACACCACTGCACTGCCCTAAACCCTGAAACACCAGCCCCAGCATGACCCCCTACACTGCCCGAACACCACTGCACTGCCCTAAACCTTGAAACACCAGCCCCAGCAAGACCCCCTACACTGCCCGAACACCACTGCACTAAACCCTGAAACACCACCCCCAGCAAGACCCCCTACACTGGCCGAACACCACTGCACTGCCCTAAACCCTGGAACACCACCCCCTGCACGACCCCCTACACTGCCCGAACACCACTGCACTGCCCTAAACCCTGAAACACCACCCCCTGCACGACCCCCTACACTGCCCGAACAGCACTGCACTGCCCTAAACCCTGAAACACCACCCCCAGCCCGACCCCCTACACTGCCCGAACACCACTGCACTGCACTGCCCTAAACCCTAAACACCACCCCCAGCACGACCCCCTACTCTGCCTGAACACCACTGCTCTGCACTAAACCCTGAAACACTAGCCCCAGCACGACCCCCTACACTGCCCGAACACCACTGCACTGCCCTAAACCCTGAAACACCAGCCCCAGCACGACCCCCTACACTTCCCGAACACCACTGCACTGCCCTAAAAACTGAAACACCACCCCCCTGCATGACCCCCTACACTGCCCGAACACCACTGCACTGCCCTAAACCCTGAAACACCACCCCCAGCACGACCCCCTACACTGCCCGAACACCACTGCACTGCACTGCCCTAAACCCTAAACACCACCCCCAGCACGACCCCCTACTCTGCCCGAACACCACTGCTCTGCCCTAAACCCTGAAACACTACCCCCAGCAAGACCCCCTACACTGCCCGAACACCACTGCTCTGCCCTAAACCCTGAAACACCACCCCCAGCACGTCCCCCTTCACTGCCCGAACACCAGTGCACTGCACAAAACCCTGAAACACCAGCCCCAGCACGACCCCCTACACTGCCCGAACACCACTGCACTGCCCTAAACCCTGAAACACCAGCCCCAGCACGACCCCCTACACTGCCCGAACACACTACACTGCTCGACCCCAGAAACGTGCAAGTACGTAATGACAT
>CAWUFW010015699.1:0-107500 GCA_963921515.1 Calotriton arnoldi
GAAAAGTATGGCGGTCAACAAACCAGTGTTTTCCCTCATTAGTTTTTATTACTCCTTGATTCTAATTATGGTGCATTCTGGGGCTGGTAGTTGCAATAGAATACCGCCAAACCATTTCAAGCTTTTAAAACAATCAATAATCGGGGAAACAAATGTCACTTGAGAAATGTAATTGCAGTACCAGGCATCTCCGCTTCGCCTCGCCGCTCAGAGCTCCAGCGGCAGCGAACCCACAGAGTTCATGTGGTGGTGCCATCCGTGACCCGGGCGGTCACTCAAATGTACAAACAAAGTTCCCCTTGCGGTGGAGGCACACTCCAGGATCGTCGCTCAGGTGTCATGTGCATAGCCCCTTAGAATTTGCTGCCAACGCGTTTCAAGCATTACGCCCTTCCTCATGGGCAGCCTGTGAAGCAAAAGAATGGCGGTCAACAAACCAGCGTTTTCCCTCATTAGTTTTTATTACTCCTTGATTCTAATTATGGTGCATTCTGGGGCTGGTAGTTGCAATAGAATACCGCCAAACCATTTCAAGCTTTTAAAACAATCAATAATCGGGGAAACAAATGTCACATGAGAAATGCAATTGCAATACCAGGCATCTCCCGCTTCGCCTCGCCGCTCGAGCTCCAGCGGCAGCGAGCCCACAGAGTTCATGTGGTGGTGCCATCCGTGACCCGGGGCGGTCACTCAAATGTACAAACAAAGTTCCCCTTGCGGTGGAGGCACACTCAGGATCGTCGCTCAGGTCTCATGTGCATAGCCCCTTAGAATTTGCTGCCAACGCGTTTCAAGCATTACGCCCTTCCTCATGGGCAGCCTGTGAAGCAAAAGTATGGCGGTCAACAAACCAGCGTTTTCCCTCATTAGTTTTTATTACTCCTTGATTCTAATTATGGTGCATTCTGGGGCTGGTAGTTGCAATAGAATACCGCCAAACCATTTCAAGCTTTTAAAACAATCAATAATCGGGGAAACAAATGTCACATGAGAAATGCAATTGCAATACCAGGCATCTCCCGCTTCGCCTCGCCGCTCGAGCTCCAGCGGCAGCGAACCCACAGAGTTCATGTGGTGGTGCCATCCGTGACCCGGGGCGGTCACTCAAATGTACAAACAAAGTTCCCCTTGCGGTGGAGGCACACTCAGGATCGTCGCTCAGGTCTCATGTGCATAGCCCCTTAGAATTTGCTGCCAACGCGTTTCAAGCATTACGCCCTTCCTCATGGGCAGCCTGTGAAGCAAAAGTATGGCGGTCAACAAACCAGCGTTTTCCCTCATTAGTTTTTATTACTCCTTGATTCTAATTATGGTGCATTCTGGGGCTGGTAGTTGCAATGAGAATACCGCCAAACCATTTCAAGCTTTTAAAACAATCAATAATCGGGGAAACAAATGTCACATGAGAAATGCAATTGCAATACCAGGCATCTCCCGCTTCGCCTCGCCGCTCGAGCTCCAGCGGCAGCGAACCCACAGAGTTCATGTGGTGGTGCCATCCGTGACCCGGGGCGGTCACTCAAATGTACAAACAAAGTTCCCCTTGCGGTGGAGGCACACTCAGGATCGTCGCTCAGGTCTCATGTGCATAGCCCCTTAGAATTTGCTGCCAACGCGTTTCAAGCATTACGCCCTTCCTCATGGGCAGCCTGTGAAGCAAAAGTATGGCGGTCAACAAACCAGCGTTTTCCCTCATTAGTTTTTATTACTCCTTGATTCTAATTATGGTGCATTCTGGGGCTGGTAGTTGCAATAGAATACCGCCAAACCATTTCAAGCTTTTAAAACAATCAATAATCGGGGAAACAAATGTCACATGAGAAATGCAATTGCAATACCAGGCATCTCCCGCTGCTTCGCCTCGCCGCTCGAGCTCCAGCGGCAGCGAACCCACAGAGTTCATGTGGTGGTGCCATCCGTGACCCGGGGCGGTCACTCAAATGTACAAACAAAGTTCCCCTTGCAGTGGAGGCACACTCAGGATCGTCGCTCAGGTCTCATGTGCATAGCCCCTTAGAATTTGCTGCCAACGCGTTTCAAGCATTACGCCCTTCCTCATGGGCAGCCTGTGAAGCAAAAGAATGGCGGTCAACAAACCAGCGTTTTCCCTCATTAGTTTTTATTACTCCTTGATTCTAATTATGGTGCATTCTGGGGCTGGTAGTTGCAATAGAATACCGCCAAACCATTTCAAGCTTTTAAAACAATCAATAATCGGGGAAACAAATGTCACATGAGAAATGCAATTGCAATACCAGGCATCTCCCGCTTCGCCTCGCCGCTCGAGCTCCAGCGGCAGCGAACCCACAGAGTTCATGTGGTGGTGCCATCCGTGACCCGGGCGGTCACTCAAATGTACAAACAAAGTTCCCCTTGCGGTGGAGGCACACTCAGGATCGTCGCTCAGGTCTCATGTGCATAGCCCTTAGAATTTGCTGCCAACGCGTTTCAAGCATTACGCCCTTCCTCATGGGCAGCCTGTGAAGCAAAAGTATGGCGGTCAACAAACCAGCGTTTTCCCTCATTAGTTTTTATTACTCCTTGATTCTAATTATGGTGCATTCTGGGGCTGGTAGTTGCAATAGAATACCGCCAAACCATTTCAAGCTTTTAAAACAATCAATAATCGGGGAAACAAATGTCACATGAGAAATGCAATTGCAATACCAGGCATCTCCCGCTTCGCCTCGCCGCTCGAGCTCCAGCGGCAGCGAACCCACAGAGTTCATGTGGTGGTGGCCATCCGGGACCCGCGGCGGTCACTCAAATGTACAAACAAAGTTCCCCTTGCGGTGGAGGCACACTCAGGATCGTCGCTCAGGTCTCATGTGCATAGCCCCTTAGAATTTGCTGCCAACGCGTTTCAAGCATTACGCCCTTCCTCATGGGCAGCCTGTGAAGCAAAAGTATGGCGGTCAACAAACCAGCGTTTTCCCTCATTAGTTTTTATTACTCCTTGATTCTAATTATGGTGCATTCTGGGGCTGGTAGTTGCAATAGAATACCGCCAAACCATTTCAAGCTTTTAAAACAATCAATAATCGGGGAAACAAATGTCACATGAGAAATGCAATTGCAATACCAGGCATCTCCCGCTTCGCCTCGCCGCTCGAGCTCCAGCGGCAGCGAACCCACAGAGTTCATGTGGTGGTGCCATCCGTGACCCGGGGCGGTCACTCAAATGTACAAACAAAGTTCCCCTTGCGGTGGAGGCACACTCAGGATCGTCGCTCAGGTCTCATGTGCATAGCCCCTTAGAATTTGCTGCCAACGCGTTTCAAGCATTACGCCCTTCCTCATGGGCAGCCTGTGAAGCGAAAAGAATGGCGGTCAACAAACCAGCGTTTTCCCTCATTAGTTTTTATTACTCCTTGATTCTAATTATGGTGCATTCTGGGGCTGGTAGTTGCAATAGAATACCGCCAAACCATTTCAAGCTTTTAAAACAATCAATAATCGGGAAACAAATGTCACATGAGAAATGTAATTGCAATACCAGGCATCTCCCGCTTCGCCTCGCCGCTCGAGCTCCAGCGGCAGCGAACCCACAGAGTTCATGTGGTGGTGCCATCCGTGACCCGGGGCGGTCACTCAAATGTACAAACAAAGTTCCCCTTGCGGTGGAGGCACACTCAGGATCGTCGCTCAGGTCTCATGTGCATAGCCCCTTAGAATTTGCTGCCAACGCGTTTCAAGCATTACGCCCTTCCTCATGGGCAGCCTGTGAAGCAAAAGTATGGCGGTCAACAAACCAGCGTTTTCCCTCATTAGTTTTTATTACTCCTTGATTCTAATTATGGTGCATTCTGGGGCTGGTAGTTGCAATAGAATACCGCCGAACCATTTCAAGCTTTTAAAACAATCAATAATCGGGGAAACAAATGTCACATGAGAAATGCAATTGCAGTACCAGGCATCTCCCGCTTCGCCTCGCCGCTCGAGCTCCAGCGGCAGCGAACCCACAGAGTTCATGTGGTGGTGGCATCCGGGACCCGCAGCGGTCACTCAAATGTACAAACAAAGTTCCCCTTGCGGTGGAGGCACACTCAGGATTGTCGCTCAGGTCTCATGTGCATAGCCCCTTAGAATTTGCTGCCAACGCGTTTCAAGCATTACGCCCTTCCTCATGGGCAGCCTGTGAAGCAAAAGAATGGCAGGTCAACAAACCAGCGTTTTCCCTCATTAGTTTTTATTACTCCTTGATTCTAATTATGGTGCATTCTGGGGCTGGTAGTTGCAATAGAATACCGCCAAACCATTTCAAGCTTTTAAAACAATCAATAATCGGGGAAACAAATGTCACATGAGAAATGCAATTGCAATACCAGGCATCTCCCGCTTCGCCTCGCCGCTCGAGCTCCAGCGGCAGCGAACCCACAGAGTTCATGTGGTGGTGCCATCTGTGACCCGGGGCGGTCACTCAAATGTACAAACAAAGTTCCCCTTGCGGTGGAGGCACACTCAGGATCGTCGCTCAGGTCTCATGTGCATAGCCCCTTAGAATTTGCTGCCAAAGCGTTTCAAGCATTACGCCCTTCCTCATGGGCAGCCTGTGAAGCAAAAGTATGGCGGTCAACAAACCAGCGTTTTCCCTCATTAGTTTTTATTACTCCTTGATTCTAATTATGGTGCATTCTGGGGCTGGTAGTTGCAATAGAATACCGCCAAACCATTTCAAGCTTTTAAAACAATCAATAATCGGGGAAACAAATGTCACATGAGAAATGCAATTGCAATACCAGGCATCTCCCGCTTCGCCTCGCCGCTCGAGCTCCAGCGGCAGCGAACCCACAGAGTTCATGTGGTGGTGCCATCCGTGACCCGGAGCGGTCACTCAAATGTACAAACAAAGTTCCCCTTGCGGTGGAGGCACACTCAGGATCGTCGCTCAGGTCTCATGTGCATAGCCCCTTAGAATTTGCTGCCAACGCGTTTCAAGCATTACGCCCTTCCTCATGGGCAGCCTGTGAAGCAAAAGAATGGCGGTCAACAAACCAGCGTTTTCCCTCATTAGTTTTTATTACTCCTTGATTCTAATTATGGTGCATTCTGGGGCTGGTAGTTGCAATAGAATACCGCCAAACCATTTCAAGCTTTTAAAACAATCAATAATCGGGGAAACAAATGTCACATGAGAAATGCAATTGCAATACCAGGCATCTCCCACTTCGCCTCGCCGCTCGAGCTCCAGCGGCAGCGAACCCACAGAGTTCATGTGGTGGTGCCATCCGTGACCCGGGGCGGTCACTCAAATGTACAAACAAAGTTCCCCTTGCGGTGGAGGCACACTCAGGATTGTCGCTCAGGTCTCATGTGCATAGCCCCTTAGAATTTGCTGCCAACGCGTTTCAAGCATTACGCCCTTCCTCGTGGGCAGCCTGTGAAGCAAAAGTATGGCGGTCAACAAACCAGCGTTTTCCCTCATTAGTTTTTATTACTCCTTGATTCTAATTATGGTGCATTCTGGGGCTGGTAGTGGCAATAGAATACCGCCATACCATTTCAAGCTTTTAAAACAATCAATAATCGGGGAAACAAATGTCGCATGAGAAATGCAATTGCAGTACCAGGCATCTCCCGCTTCGCCTCGCCGCTCGAGCTCCAGCGGCAGCGAACCCACAGAGTTCATGTGGTGGTGGCATCCGGGACCCGCAGCGGTCACTCAAATGTACAAACAAAGTTCCCCTTGCGGTGGAGGCACACTCAGGATCGTCGCTCAGGTCTCATGTGCATAGCCCCTTAGAATTTGCTGCCAACGCGTTTCAAGCATTACACCCTTCCTCATGGGCAGCCTGTGAAGCAAAAGAATGGCAGTCAACAAACCAGCGTTTTCCCTCAATAGTTTTTATTACTCCTTGATTCTAATTATGGTGCATTCTGGGGCTGGTAGTTGCAATAGAATACCACCAAACCATTTCAAGCTTTTAAAACATTCAATAATCGGGGAAACAAATGTCACATGAGAAATGTAATTGTAATACCAGGCATCTCCCACTTCGCCTCGCCGCTCGAGCTCCAGCGGCAGCGAACCCACAGAGTTCATGTGGTGGTGCCATCCGTGACCCGGGGCGGTCACTCAAATGTACAAACAAAGTTCCCCTTGCGGTGGAGGCACACTCAGGATCGTCGCTCAGGACTCATGTGCATAGCCCCTTAGAATTTGCTGCCAACGCGTTTCAAGCATTACGCCCTTCCTCATGGGCAGCCTGTGAAGCAAAAGAATGGCGGTCAACAAACCAGCGTTTTCCCTCATTAGTTTTTATTACTCCTTGATTCTAATTATGGTGCATTCTGGGGCTGGTAATTGCAATAGAATACCGCCGAACCATTTCAAGCTTTTAAAACAATCAATAATCGGGGAAACAAATGTCACATGAGAAATGCAATTGCAGTACCAGGCATCTCCCGCTTCGCCTCGCCGCTCGAGCTCCAGCGGCAGCGAACCCACAGAGTTCATGTGGTGGTGGCATCCGGGACCCGCAGCGGTCACTCAAATGTACAAACAAAGTTCCCCTTGCAGTGGAGGCACACTCAGGATTGTCGCTCAGGTCTCATGTGCATAGCCCCTTAGAATTTGCTGCCAACGCATTTCAAGCATTACGCCCTTCCTCATGGGCAGCCTGTGAAGCAAAAGAATGGCGGTCAACAAACCAGCGTTTTCCCTCATTAGTTTTTATTACTCCTTGATTCTAATTATGGTGCATTCTGGGGCTGGTAGTTGCAATAGAATACCGCCAAACCATTTCAAGCTTTTAAAACAATTAATAATTGGGGAAACAAATGTCACATGAGAAATGCAATTGCAATACCAGGCATCTCCCGCTTCGCCTCGCCGCTCGAGCTCCAGCGGCAGCGAACCCACAGAGTTCATGTGGTGGTGCCATCTGTGACCCGGGGCGGTCACTCAAATGTACAAACAAAGTTCCCCTTGCGGTGGAGGCACACTCAGGATCGTCGCTCAGGTCTCATGTGCATAGCCCCTTAGAATTTGCTGCCAAAGCGTTTCAAGCATTACGCCCTTCCTCATGGGCAGCCTGTGAAGGAAAAGTATGGCGGTCAACAAACCAGCGTTTTCCCTCATTAGTTTTTATTACTCCTTGATTCTAATTATGGTGCATTCTGGGGCTGGTAGTTGCAATAGAATACCGCCAAACCATTTCAAGCTTTTAAAACAATCAATAATCGGGGAAACAAATGTCACTTGAGAAATGGAATTGCAATACCAGGCATCTCCCGCTTTGCCTCGCCGCTCGAGCTCCAGCGGCAGCGAACACACAGAGTTCATGTGGTGGTGCCATCCGTGACCCGGGGCGGTCACTCAAATGTACAAACAAAGTTCCACTTGCGGTGGAGGCACACTCAGGATCGTCGCTCAGGTGTCATGTGCATAGCCCCTTAGAATTTGCTGCCAACGCGTTTCAAGCATTACGCCCTTCCTCATGGGCAGCCTGTGAAGCAAAAGAATGGCGGTCAACAAACCAGCGTTTTCCCTCATTAGTTTTTATTACTCCTTGATTCTAATTATGGTGCATTCTGGGGCTGGTAGTTGCAATAGAATACCGCCAAACCATTTCAAGCTTTTAAAACAATCAATAATCGGGGAAACAAATGTCACATGAGAAATGCAATTGCAATACCAGGCATCTCCCGCTTCGCCTCGCCGCTCGAGCTCCAGCGGCAGCGAACCCACAGAGTTCATGTGGTGGTGCCATCCGTGACCCGGGGCGGTCACTCAAATGTACAAACAAAGTTCCCCTTGCGGTGGAGGCACACTCAGGATCGTCGCTCAGGTCTCATGTGCATAGCCCCTTAGAATTTGCTGCCAAAGCGTTTCAAGCATTACGCCCTTCCTCATGGGCAGCCTGTGAAGCAAAAGTATGGCGGTCAACAAACCAGCGTTTTCCCTCATTAGTTTTTATTACTCCTTGATTCTAATTATGGTGCATTCTGGGGCTGGTAGTTGCAATAGAATACCGCCAAACCATTTCAAGCTTTTAAAACAATCAATAATCGGGGAAACAAATGTCACATGAGAAATGAAATTGCAATACCAGGCATCTCCCGCTTCGCCTCGCCGCTCGAGCTCCAGCGGCAGCGAACCCACAGAGTTCATGTGGTGGTGCCATCCGTGACCCGGGGCGGTCACTCAAATGTACAAACAAAGTTCCCCTTGCGGTGGAGGCACACTCAGGATCGTCACTCAGGTCTCATGTGCATAGCCCCTTAGAATTTGCTGCCAACGCGTTTCAAGCATTACGCCCTTCCTCATGGGCAGCCTGTGAAGCAAAAGTATGGCGGTCAACAAACCAGCGTTTTCCCTCATTAGTTTTTATTACTCCTTGATTCTAATTATGGTGCATTCTGGGGCTGGTAATTGCAATAGAATACCGCCAAACCATTTCAAGCTTTTAAAACAATCAATAATCGGGGAAACAAATGTCACATGAGAAATGTAATTGTAATACCAGGCATCTCCCACTTCGCATCGCCGCTCGAGCTCCAGCGGCAGCGAACCCACAGAGTTCATGTGGTGGTGCCATCCGTGACCCGGGGCGGTCACTCAAATGTACAAACAAAGTTCCCCTTGCGGTGGAGGCACACTCAGGATCGTCGCTCAGGACTCATGTGCATAGCCCCTTAGAATTTGCTGCCAACGCGTTTCAAGCATTACGCCCTTCCTCATGGGCAGCCTGTGAAGCAAAAGAATGGCGGTCAACAAACCAGCGTTTTCCCTCATTAGTTTTTATTACTCCTTGATTCTAATTATGGTGCATTCTGGGGCTGGTAATTGCAATAGAATACCGCCGAACCATTTCAAGCTTTTAAAACAATCAATAATCGGGGAAACAAATGTCACATGAGAAATGCAATTGCAGTACCAGGCATCTCCCGCTTCGCTCGCCTCGCCGCTCGAGCTCCAGCGGCAGCGAACCCACAGAGTTCATGTGGTGGTGGCATCCGGGACCCGCAGCGGTCACTCAAATGTACAAACAAAGTTCCCCTTCCAGTGGAGGCACACTCAGGATTGTCGCTCAGGTCTCATGTGCATAGCCCCTTAGAATTTGCTGCCAACGCATTTCAAGCATTACGCCCTTCCTCATGGGCAGCCTGTGAAGCAAAAGAATGCAGGTCAACAAACCAGCGTTTTCCCTCATTAGTTTTTATTACTCCTTGATTCTAATTATGGTGCATTCTGGGGCTGGTAGTTGCAATAGAATACCGCCAAATCATTTCAAGCTTTTAAAACAATTAATAATTGGGGAAACAAATGTCACATGAGAAATGCAATTGCAATACCAGGCATCTCCCGCTTCACCTCGCCGCTCGAGCTCCAGCGGCAGTGAACCCACAGAGTTCATGTGGTGGTGCCATCTGTGACCCGGGGCGGTCACTCAAATGTACAAACAAAGTTCCCCTTGCGGTGGAGGCACACTCAGGATCGTCGCTCAGGTCTCATGTGCATAGCCCCTTAGAATTTGCTGCCAAAGCGTTTCAAGCATTACCCCCTTCCTCATGGGCAGCCTGTGAAGGAAAAGTATGGCGGTCAACAAACCAGCGTTTTCCCTCATTAGTTTTTATTACTCCTTGATTCTAATTATGGTGCATTCTGGGGCTGGTAGTTGCAATAGAATACCGCCAAACCATTTCAAGCTTTTAAAACAATCAATAATCGGGGAAACAAATGTCACATGAGAAATGGAATTGCAATACCAGGCATCTCCCGCTTTGCCTCGCCGCTCGAGCTCCAGCGGCAGCGAACCCACAGAGTTCATGTGGTGGTGCCATCCGTGACCCGGGGCGGTCACTCAAATGTACAAACAAAGTTCCCCTTGCGGTGGAGGCACACTCAGGATCGTCGCTCAGGTCTCATGTGCATAGCCCCTTAGAATTTGCTGCCAACGCGTTTCAAGCATTACGCCCTTCCTCATGGGCAGCCTGTGAAGCAAAAGTATGGCGGTCAACAAACCAGCGTTTTCCCTCATTAGTTTTTATTACTCCTTGATTCTAATTATGGTGCATTCTGGGGCTGGTAGTTGCAATAGAATACCGCCAAACCATTTCAAGCTTTTAAAACAATCAATAATCGGGGAAACAAATGTCACATGAGAAATGCAATTGCAGTACCAGGCATCTCCCGCTTCGCCTCGCCGCTCGAGCTCCAGCGGCAGCGAACCCACAGAGTTCATGTGGTGGTGGCATCCGGGACCCGCAGCGGTCACTCAAATGTACAAACAAAGTTCCCCTTGCGGTGGAGGCACACTCAGGATCGTCGCTCAGGTCTCATGTGCATAGCCCCTTAGAATTTGCTGCCAACGCGTTTCAAGCATTACGCCCTTCCTCATGGGCAGCCTGTGAAGCAAAAGAATGGCAGTCAACAAACCAGCGTTTTCCCTCATTAGTTTTTATTACTCCTTGATTCTAATTATGGTGCATTCTGGGGCTGGTAGTTGCAATAGAATACCGCCAAACCATTTCAAGCTTTTAAAACAATCAATAATCGGGGAAACAAATGTCACATGAGAAATGTAATTGTAATACCAGGCATCTCCCGCTTCGCCTCGCCGCTCGAGCTCCAGCGGCAGCGAACCCACAGAGTTCATGTGGTGGTGCCATCCGTGACCCGGGGCGGTCACTCAAATGTACAAACAAAGTTCCCCTTGCGGTGGAGGCACACTCAGGATCGTCGCTCAGGACTCATGTGCATAGCCCCTTAGAATTTGCTGCCAACGCGTTTCAAGCATTACGCCCTTCCTCATGGGCAGCCTGTGAAGCAAAAGAATGGCGGTCAACAAACCAGCGTTTTCCCTCATTAGTTTTTATTACTCCTTGATTCTAATTATGGTGCATTCTGGGGCTGGTAATTGCAATAGAATACCGCCGAACCATTTCAAGCTTTTAAAACAATCAATAATCGGGGAAACAAATGTCACATGAGAAATGCAATTGCAGTACCAGGCATCTCCCGCTTCGCCTCGCCGCTCGAGCTCCAGCGGCAGCGAACCCACAGAGTTCATGTGGTGGTGGCATCCGGGACCCGCGGCGGTCACTCAAATGTACAAACAAAGTTCCCCTTGCAGTGGAGGCACACTCAGGATTGTCGCTCAGGTCTCATGTGCATAGCCCCTTAGAATTTGCTGCCAACGCATTTCAAGCATTACGCCCTTCCTCATGGGCAGCCTGTGAAGCAAAAGAATGGCGGTCAACAAACCAGCGTTTTCCCTCATTAGTTTTTATTACTCCTTGATTCTAATTATGGTGCATTCTGGGGCTGGTAGTTGCAATAGAATACCGCCAAACCATTTCAAGCTTTTAAAACAATCAATAATCGGGGAAACAAATGTCACATGAGAAATGCAATTGCAATACCAGGCATCTCCCGCTTCGCCTCGCCGCTCGAGCTCCAGCGGCAGCGAACCCACAGAGTTCATGTGGTGGTGCCATCCGTGACCCGGGGCGGTCACTCAAATGTACAAACAAAGTTCCCCTTGCGGTGGAGGCACACTCAGGATCGTCGCTCAGGTCTCATGTGCATAGCCCCTTAGAATTTGCTGCCAACGCGTTTCAAGCATTACGCCCTTCCTCGTGGGCAGCCTGTGAAGCAAAAGTATGGCGGTCAACAAACCAGCGTTTTCCCTCATTAGTTTTTATTACTCCTTGATTCTAATTATGGTGCATTCTGGGGCTGGTAGTGGCAATAGAATACCGCCATACCATTTCAAGCTTTTAAAACAATCAATAATCGGGGAAACAAATGTCGCATGAGAAATGCAATTGCAGTACCAGGCATCTCCCGCTTCGCCTCGCCGCTCGAGCTCCAGCGGCAGCGAACCCACAGAGTTCATGTGGTGGTGGCATCCGGGACCCGCAGCGGTCACTCAAATGTACAAACAAAGTTCCCCTTGCGGTGGAGGCACACTCAGGATCGTCGCTCAGGTCTCATGTGCATAGCCCCTTAGAATTTGCTGCCAACGCGTTTCAAGCATTACACCCTTCCTCATGGGCAGCCTGTGAAGCAAAAGAATGGCAGTCAACAAACCAGCGTTTTCCCTCAATAGTTTTTATTACTCCTTGATTCTAATTATGGTGCATTCTGGGGCTGGTAGTTGCAATAGAATACCACCAAACCATTTCAAGCTTTTAAAACATTCAATAATCGGGGAAACAAATGTCACATGAGAAATGTAATTGTAATACCAGGCATCTCCCACTTCGCCTCGCCGCTCGAGCTCCAGCGGCAGCGAACCCACAGAGTTCATGTGGTGGTGCCATCCGTGACCCGGGGCGGTCACTCAAATGTACAAACAAAGTTCCCCTTGCGGTGGAGGCACACTCAGGATCGTCGCTCAGGACTCATGTGCATAGCCCCTTAGAATTTGCTGCCAACGCGTTTCAAGCATTACGCCCTTCCTCATGGGCAGCCTGTGAAGCAAAAGAATGGCGGTCAACAAACCAGCGTTTTCCCTCATTAGTTTTTATTACTCCTTGATTCTAATTATGGTGCATTCTGGGGCTGGTAATTGCAATAGAATACCGCCGAACCATTTCAAGCTTTTAAAACAATCAATAATCGGGGAAACAAATGTCACATGAGAAATGCAATTGCAGTACCAGGCATCTCCCGCTTCGCCTCGCCGCTCGAGCTCCAGCGGCAGCGAACCCACAGAGTTCATGTGGTGGTGGCATCCGGGACCCGCAGCGGTCACTCAAATGTACAAACAAAGTTCCCCTTGCAGTGGAGGCACACTCAGGATTGTCGCTCAGGTCTCATGTGCATAGCCCCTTAGAATTTGCTGCCAACGCATTTCAAGCATTACGCCCTTCCTCATGGGCAGCCTGTGAAGCAAAAGAATGGCGGTCAACAAACCAGCGTTTTCCCTCATTAGTTTTTATTACTCCTTGATTCTAATTATGGTGCATTCTGGGGCTGGTAGTTGCAATAGAATACCGCCAAACCATTTCAAGCTTTTAAAACAATTAATAATTGGGGAAACAAATGTCACATGAGAAATGCAATTGCAATACCAGGCATCTCCCGCTTCGCCTCGCCGCTCGAGCTCCAGCGGCAGCGAACCCACAGAGTTCATGTGGTGGTGCCATCTGTGACCCGGGGCGGTCACTCAAATGTACAAACAAAGTTCCCCTTGCGGTGGAGGCACACTCAGGATCGTCGCTCAGGTCTCATGTGCATAGCCCCTTAGAATTTGCTGCCAACGCGTTTCAAGCATTACGCCCTTCCTCATGGGCAGCCTGTGAAGGAAAAGTATGGCGGTCAACAAACCAGCGTTTTCCCTCATTAGTTTTTATTACTCCTTGATTCTAATTATGGTGCATTCTGGGGCTGGTAGTTGCAATAGAATACCGCCAAACCATTTCAAGCTTTTAAAACAATCAATAATCGGGGAAACAAATGTCACATGAGAAATGGAATTGCAATACCAGGCATCTCCCGCTTTGCCTCGCCGCTCGAGCTCCAGCGGCAGCGAACACACAGAGTTCATGTGGTGGTGCCATCCGTGACCCGGGGCGGTCACTCAAATGTACAAACAAAGTTCCCCTTGCGGTGGAGGCACACTCAGGATCGTCGCTCAGGTCTCATGTGCATAGCCCCTTAGAATTTGCTGCCAACGCGTTTCAAGCATTACGCCCTTCCTCATGGGCAGCCTGTGAAGCAAAAGAATGGCGGTCAACAAACCAGCGTTTTCCCTCATTAGTTTTTATTACTCCTTGATTCTAATTATGGTGCATTCTGGGGCTGGTAGTTGCAATAGAATACCGCCAAACCATTTCAAGCTTTTAAAACAATCAATAATCGGGGAAACAAATGTCACATGAGAAATGCAATTGCAATACCAGGCATCTCCCGCTTCGCCTCGCCGCTCGAGCTCCAGCGGCAGCGAACCCACAGAGTTCATGTGGTGGTGCCATCCGTGACCCGGGGCGGTCACTCAAATGTACAAACAAAGTTCCCCTTGCGGTGGAGGCACACTCAGGATCGTCGCTCAGGTCTCATGTGCATAGCCCCTTAGAATTTGCTGCCAAAGCGTTTCAAGCATTACGCCCTTCCTCATGGGCAGCCTGTGAAGCAAAAGTATGGCGGTCAACAAACCAGCGTTTTCCCTCATTAGTTTTTATTACTCCTTCATTCTAAATATGGTGCATTCTGGGGCTGGTAGTTGCAATAGAATACCGACAAACCATTTCAAGCTTTTAAAACAATCAATAATCGGGGAAACAAATGTCACATGAGAAATGAAATTGCAATACCAGGCATCTCCCGCTTCGCCTCGCCGCTCGAGCTCCAGCGGCAGCGAACCCACAGAGTTCATGTGGTGCTGCCATCCGTGACCCGGGGCGGTCACTCAAATGTACAAACAAAGTTCCCCTTGCGGTGGAGGCACACTCAGGATCGTCACTCAGGTCTCATGTGCATAGCCCCTTAGAATTTGCTGCCAACGCGTTTCAAGCATTACGCCCTTCCTCATGGGCAGCCTGTGAAGCAAAAGTATGGCGGTCAACAAACCAGCGTTTTCCCTCATTAGTTTTTATTACTCCTTGATTCTAATTATGGTGCATTCTGGGGCTGGTAATTGCAATAGAATACCGCCAAACCATTTCAAGCTTTTAAAACAATCAATAATCGGGGAAACAAATGTCACATGAGAAATGTAATTGTAATACCAGGCATCTCCCGCTTCGCCTCGCCGCTCGAGCTCCAGCGGCAGCGAACCCACAGAGTTCATGTGGTGGTGCCATCCGTGACCCGGGGCGGTCACTCAAATGTACAAACAAAGTTCCCCTTGCGGTGGAGGCACACTCAGGATCGTCGCTCAGGACTCATGTGCATAGCCCCTTAGAATTTGCTGCCAACGCGTTTCAAGCATTACGCCCTTCCTCATGGGCAGCCTGTGAAGCAAAAGAATGGCGGTCAACAAACCAGCGTTTTCCCTCATTAGTTTTTATTACTCCTTGATTCTAATTATGGTGCATTCTGGGGCTGGTAATTGCAATAGAATACCGCCGAACCATTTCAAGCTTTTAAAACAATCAATAATCGGGGAAACAAATGTCACATGAGAAATGCAATTGCAGTACCAGGCATCTCCCGCTTGCTCGCCTCGCCGCTCGAGCTCCAGCGGCAGCGAACCCACAGAGTTCATGTGGTGGTGGCATCCGGGACCCGCAGCGGTCACTCAAATGTACAAACAAAGTTCCCCTTGCAGTGGAGGCACACTCAGGATTGTCGCTCAGGTCTCATGTGCATAGCCCCTTAGAATTTGCTGCCAACGCATTTCAAGCATTACGCCCTTCCTCATGGGCAGCCTGTGAAGCAAAAGAATGGCAGGTCAACAAACCAGCGTTTTCCCTCATTAGTTTTTATTACTCCTTGATTCTAATTATGGTGCATTCTGGGGCTGGTAGTTGCAATAGAATACCGCCAAACCATTTCAAGCTTTTAAAACAATTAATAATTGGGGAAACAAATGTCACATGAGAAATGCAATTGCAATACCAGGCATCTCCCGCTTCGCCTCGCCGCTCGAGCTCCAGCGGCAGTGAACCCACAGAGTTCATGTGGTGGTGCCATCTGTGACCCGGGGCGGTCACTCAAATGTACAAACAAAGTTCCCCTTGCGGTGGAGGCACACTCAGGATCGTCGCTCAGGTCTCATGTGCATAGCCCCTTAGAATTTGCTGCCAAAGCGTTTCAAGCATTACGCCCTTCCTCATGGGCAGCCTGTGAAGGAAAAGTATGGCGGTCAACAAACCAGCGTTTTCCCTCATTAGTTTTTATTACTCCTTGATTCTAATTATGGTGCATTCTGGGGCTGGTAGTTGCAATAGAATACCGCCAAACCATTTCAAGCTTTTAAAACAATCAATAATCGGGGAAACAAATGTCACATGAGAAATGGAATTGCAATACCAGGCATCTCCCGCTTTGCCTCGCCGCTCGAGCTCCAGCGGCAGCGAACCCACAGAGTTCATGTGGTGGTGCCATCCGTGACCCGGGGCGGTCACTCAAATGTACAAACAAAGTTCCCCTTGCGGTGGAGGCACACTCAGGATCGTCGCTCAGGTCTCATGTGCATAGCCCCTTAGAATTTGCTGCCAACGCGTTTCAAGCATTACGCCCTTCCTCATGGGCAGCCTGTGAAGCAAAAGTATGGCGGTCAACAAACCAGCGTTTTCCCTCATTAGTTTTTATTACTCCTTGATTCTAATTATGGTGCATTCTGGGGCTGGTAGTTGCAATAGAATACCGCCAAACCATTTCAAGCTTTTAAAACAATCAATAATCGGGGAAACAAATGTCACATGAGAAATGCAATTGCAATACCAGGCATCTCCCGCTTCGCCTCGCCGCTCGAGCTCCAGCGGCAGCGAACCCACAGAGTTCATGTGGTGGTGCCATCCGTGACCCGGGGCGGTCACTCAAATGTACAAACAAAGTTCCCCTTGCGGTGGAGGCACACTCAGGATCGTCGCTCAGGTCTCATGTGCATAGCCCCTTAGAATTTGCTGCCAACGCGTTTCAAGCATTACGCCCTTCCTCATGGGCAGCCTGTGAAGCAAAAGTATGGCGGTCAACAAACCAGCGTTTTCCCTCATTAGTTTTTATTACTCCTTGATTCTAATTATGGTGCATTCTGGGGCTGGTAGTTGCAATAGAATACCGCCAAACCATTTCAAGCTTTTAAAACAATCAATAATCGGGGAAACAAATGTCACATGAGAAATGTAATTGTAATACCAGGCATCTCCCGCTTCGCCTCGCCGCTCGAGCTCCAGCGGCAGCGAACCCACAGAGTTCATGTGGTGGTGCCATCCGTGACCCGGGGCGGTCACTCAAATGTACAAACAAAGTTCCCCTTGCGGTGGAGGCACACTCAGGATCGTCGCTCAGGACTCATGTGCATAGCCCCTTAGAATTTGCTGCCAACGCGTTTCAAGCATTACGCCCTTCCTCATGGGCAGCCTGTGAAGCAAAAGAATGGCGGTCAACAAACCAGCGTTTTCCCTCATTAGTTTTTATTACTCCTTGATTCTAATTATGGTGCATTCTGGGGCTGGTAATTGCAATAGAATACCGCCGAACCATTTCAAGCTTTTAAAACAATCAATAATCGGGGAAACAAATGTCACATGAGAAATGCAATTGCAGTACCAGGCATCTCCCGCTTCGCCTCGCCGCTCGAGCTCCAGCGGCAGCGAACCCACAGAGTTCATGTGGTGGTGGCATCCGGGACCCGCAGCGGTCACTCAAATGTACAAACAAAGTTCCCCTTGCAGTGGAGGCACACTCAGGATTGTCGCTCAGGTCTCATGTGCATAGCCCCTTAGAATTTGCTGCCAACGCATTTCAAGCATTACGCCCTTCCTCATGGGCAGCCTGTGAAGCAAAAGAATGGCAGGTCAACAAACCAGCGTTTTCCCTCATTAGTTTTTATTACTCCTTGATTCTAATTATGGTGCATTCTGGGGCTGGTAGTTGCAATAGAATACCGCCAAACCATTTCAAGCTTTTAAAACAATCAATAATCGGGGAAACAAATGTCACATGAGAAATGGAATTGCAATACCAGGCATCTCCCGCTTTGCCTCGCCGCTCGAGCTCCAGCGGCAGCGAACACACAGAGTTCATGTGGTGGTGCCATCCGTGACCCGGGGCGGTCACTCAAATGTACAAACAAAGTTCCCCTTGCGGTGGAGGCACACTCAGGATCGTCGCTCAGGTCTCATGTGCATAGCCCCTTAGAATTTGCTGCCAACGCGTTTCAAGCATTACGCCCTTCCTCGTGGGCAGCCTGTGAAGCAAAAGTATGGCGGTCAACAAACCAGCGTTTTCCCTCATTAGTTTTTATTACTCCTTGATTCTAATTATGGTGCATTCTGGGGCTGGTAGTCGCAATAGAATACCGCCAAACCATTTCAAGCTTTTAAAACAATCAATAATCGGGGAAACAAATGTCACATGAGAAATGCAATTGCAGTACCAGGCATCTCCCGCTTCGCCTCGCCGCTCGAGCTCCAGCGGCAGCGAACCCACAGAGTTCATGTGGTGGTGGCATCCGGGACCCGCAGCGGTCACTCAAATGTACAAACAAAGTTCCCCTTGCGGTGGAGGCACACTCAGGATCGTCGCTCAGGTCTCATGTGCATAGCCCCTTAGAATTTGCTGCCAACGCGTTTCAAGCATTACACCCTTCCTCATGGGCAGCCTGTGAAGCAAAAGAATGGCAGTCAACAAACCAGTGTTTTCCCTCAATAGTTTTTATTACTCCTTGATTCTAATTATGGTGCATTCTGGTGCTGGTAGTTGCAATAGAATACCGCCAAACCATTTCAAGCTTTTAAAACATTCAATAATCGGGGAAACAAATGTCACATAAGAAATGTAATTGTAATACCAGGCATCTCCCACTTCGCCTCGCCGCTCGAGCTCCAGCGGCAGCGAACCCACAGAGTTCATGTGGTGGTGCCATCCATGACCCGGGGCGGTCACTCAAATGTACAAACAAAGTTCCCCTTGCGGTGGAGGCACACTCAGGATCGTCGCTCAGGACTCATGTGCATAGCCCCTTAGAATTTGCTGCCAACGCGTTTCAAGCATTACGCCCTTCCTCATGGGCAGCCTGTGAAGCAAAAGAATGGCGGTCAACAAACCAGCGTTTTCCCTCATTAGTTTTTATTACTCCTTGATTCTAATTATGGTGCATTCTGGGGCTTGTAATTGCAATAGAATATCGCCGAACCATTTCAAGCTTTTAAAACAATCAATAATCGGGGAAACAAATGTCACATGAGAAATGCAATTGCAGTACCAGGCATCTCCCGCTTCGCCTCGCCGCTCGAGCTCCAGCGGCAGCGAACCCACAGAGTTCATGTGGTGGTGGCATCCGGGACCCGCAGCGGTCACTCAAATGTACAAACAAAGTTCCCCTTGCAGTGGAGGCACACTCAGGATTGTCGCTCAGGTCTCATGTGCATAGCCCCTTAGAATTTGCTGCCAACGCATTTCAAGCATTACGCCCTTCCTCATGGGCAGCCTGTGAAGCAAAAGAATGGCGGTCAACAAACCAGCGTTTTCCCTCATTAGTTTTTATTACTCCTTGATTCTAATTATGGTGCATTCTGGGGCTGGTAGTTGCAATAGAATACCGCCAAACCATTTCAAGCTTTTAAAACAATTAATAATTGGGGAAACAAATGTCACATGAGAAATGCAATTGCAATACCAGGCATCTCCCGCTTCGCCTCGCCGCTCGAGCTCCAGCGGCAGCGAACCCACAGAGTTCATGTGGTGGTGCCATCTGTGACCCGGGGCGGTCACTCAAATGTACAAACAAAGTTCCCCTTGCGGTGGAGGCACACTCAGGATCGTCGCTCAGGTCTCATGTGCATAGCCCCTTAGAATTTGCTGCCAAAGCGTTTCAAGCATTACGCCCTTCCTCATGGGCAGCCTGTGAAGGAAAAGTATGGCGGTCAACAAACCAGCGTTTTCCCTCATTAGTTTTTATTACTCCTTGATTCTAATTATGGTGCATTCTGGGGCTGGTAGTTGCAATAGAATACCGCCAAACCATTTCAAGCTTTTAAAACAATCAATAATCGGGGAAACAAATGTCACTTGAGAAATGGAATTGCAATACCAGGCATCTCCCGCTTTGCCTCGCCGCTCGAGCTCCAGCGGCAGCGAACACACAGAGTTCATGTGGTGGTGCCATCCGTGACCCGGGGCGGTCACTCAAATGTACAAACAAAGTTCCCCTTGCGGTGGAGGCACACTCAGGATCGTCGCTCAGGTCTCATGTGCATAGCCCCTTAGAATTTGCTGCCAACGCGTTTCAAGCATTACGCCCTTCCTCATGGGCAGCCTGTGAAGCAAAAGAATGGCGGTCAACAAACCAGCGTTTTCCCTCATTAGTTTTTATTACTCCTTGATTCTAATTATGGTGCATTCTGGGGCTGGTAGTTGCAATAGAATACCGCCAAACCATTTCAAGCTTTTAAAACAATCAATAATCGGGGAAACAAATGTCACATGAGAAATGCAATTGCAATACCAGGCATCTCCCGCTTCGCCTCGCCGCTCGAGCTCCAGCGGCAGCGAACCCACAGAGTTCATGTGGTGGTGGCATCCGGGACCCGCGGCGGTCACTCAAATGTACAAACAAAGTTCCCCTTGCGGTGGAGGCACACTCAGGATCGTCGCTCAGGTCTCATGTGCATAGCCCCTTAGAATTTGCTGCCAAAGCGTTTCAAGCATTACGCCCTTCCTCATGGGCAGCCTGTGAAGCAAAAGTATGGCGGTCAACAAACCAGCGTTTTCCCTCATTAGTTTTTATTACTCCTTGATTCTAATTATGGTGCATTCTGGGGCTGGTAGTTGCAATAGAATACCGACAAACCATTTCAAGCTTTTAAAACAATCAATAATCGGGGAAACAAATGTCACATGAGAAATGTAATTGCAATACCAGGCATCTCCCGCTTCGCCTCGCCGCTCGAGCTCCAGCGGCAGCGAACCCACAGAGTTCATGTGGTGGTGCCATCCGTGACCCGGGGCGGTCACTCAAATGTACAAACAAAGTTCCCCTTGCGGTGGAGGCACACTCAGGATCGTCGCTCAGGTCTCATGTGCATAGCCCCTTAGAATTTGCTGCCAACGCGTTTCAAGCATTACGCCCTTCCTCATGGGCAGCCTGTGAAGCAAAAGAATGGCGGTCAACAAACCAGTGTTTTCCTTCATTAGTTTTTATTACTCCTTGATTCTAATTATGGTGCATTCTGGGGCTGGTAATTGCAATAGAATACCGCCGAACCATTTCAAGCTTTTAAAAAAATCAATAATCGGGGAAACAAATGTCACTTGAGAAATGGAATTGCAATACCAGGCATCTCCCGCTTCGCCTCGCCGCTCGAGCTCCAGCGGCAGCGAACCCACAGAGTTCATGTGGTGGTGCCATCCGTGACCCGGGGCGGTCACTCAAATGTACAAACAAAGTTCCCCTTGCGGTGGAGGCACACTCAGGATCGTCGCTCAGGTCTCATGTGCATAGCCCCTTAGAATTTGCTGCCAACGCGTTTCAAGCATTACGCCCTTCCTCATGGGCAGCCTGTGAAGCAAAAGAATGGCGGTCAACAAACCAGCGTTTTCCCTCATTAGTTTTTATTACTCCTTGATTCTAATTATGGTGCATTCTGGGGCTGGTAGTTGCAATAGAATACCGCCAAACCATTTCAAGCTTTTAAAACAATCAATAATCGGGGAAACAAATGTCACATGAGAAATGCAATTGCAATACCAGGCATCTCCCGCTTCGCCTCGCCGCTCGAGCTCCAGCGGCAGCGAACCCACAGAGTTCATGTGGTGGTGCCATCCGTGACCCGGGGCGGTCACTCAAATGTACAAACAAAGTTCCCCTTGCGGTGGAGGCACACTCAGGATCGTCGCTCAGGTCTCATGTGCATAGCCCCTTAGAATTTGCTGCCAAAGCGTTTCAAGCATTACGCCCTTCCTCATGGGCAGCCTGTGAAGCAAAAGTATGGCGGTCAACAAACCAGCGTTTTCCCTCATTAGTTTTTATTACTCCTTGATTCTAATTATGGTGCATTCTGGGGCTGGTAGTTGCAATAGAATACCGCCAAACCATTTCAAGCTTTTAAAACAATCAATAATCGGGGAAACAAATGTCACATGAGAAATGAAATTGCAATACCAGGCATCTCCCGCTTCGCCTCGCCGCTCGAGCTCCAGCGGCAGCGAACCCACAGAGTTCATGTGGTGCTGCCATCCGTGACCCGGGGCGGTCACTCAAATGTACAAACAAAGTTCCCCTTGCGGTGGAGGCACACTCAGGATCGTCACTTAGGTCTCATGTGCATAGCCCCTTAGAATTTGCTGCCAACGCGTTTCAAGCATTACGCCCTTCCTCATGGGCAGCCTGTGAAGCAAAAGTATGGCGGTCAACAAACCAGCGTTTTCCCTCATTAGTTTTTATTACTCCTTGATTCTAATTATGGTGCATTCTGGGGCTGGTAATTGCAATAGAATACCGCCAAACCATTTCAAGCTTTTAAAACAATCAATAATCGGGGAAACAAATGTCACATGAGAAATGTAATTGTAATACCAGGCATCTCCCACTTCGCCTCGCCGCTCGAGCTCCAGCGGCAGCGAACCCACAGAGTTCATGTGGTGGTGCCATCCGTGACCCGGGGCGGTCACTCAAATGTACAAACAAAGTTCCCCTTGCGGTGGAGGCACACTCAGGATCGTCGCTCAGGACTCATGTGCATAGCCCCTTAGAATTTGCTGCCAACGCGTTTCAAGCATTACGCCCTTCCTCATGGGCAGCCTGTGAAGCAAAAGAATGGCGGTCAACAAACCAGCGTTTTCCCTCATTAGTTTTTATTACTCCTTGATTCTAATTATGGTGCATTCTGGGGCTGGTAATTGCAATAGAATACCGCCGAACCATTTCAAGCTTTTAAAACAATCAATAATCGGGGAAACAAATGTCACATGAGAAATGCAATTGCAGTACCAGGCATCTCCCGCTTTCGCCTCGCCGCTCGAGCTCCAGCGGCAGCGAACCCACAGAGTTCATGTGGTGGTGGCATCCGGGACCCGCAGCGGTCACTCAAATGTACAAACAAAGTTCCCCTTGCAGTGGAGGCACACTCAGGATCGTCGCTCAGGTCTCATGTGCATAGCCCCTTAGAATTTGCTGCCAACGCATTTCAAGCATTACGCCCTTCCTCATGGGCAGCCTGTGAAGCAAAAGAATGGCAGGTCAACAAACCAGCGTTTTCCCTCATTAGTTTTTATTACTCCTTGATTCTAATTATGGTGCATTCTGGGGCTGGTAGTTGCAATAGAATACCGCCAAACCATTTCAAGCTTTTAAAACAATTAATAATTGGGGAAACAAATGTCACATGAGAAATGCAATTGCAATACCAGGCATCTCCCGCTTCGCCTCGCCGCTCGAGCTCCAGCGGCAGCGAACCCACAGAGTTCATGTGGTGGTGCCATCTGTGACCCGGGGCGGTCACCCAAATGTACAAACAAAGTTCCCCTTGCGGTGGAGGCACACTCAGGATCGTCGCTCAGGTCTCATGTGCATAGCCCCTTAGAATTTGCTGCCAACGCGCTTCAAGCATTACGCCCTTCCTTATGGGCAGCCTGTGAAGCAAAAGTATGGCGGTCAACAAACCAGCGTTTTCCCTCATTAGTTTTTATTACTCCTTGATTCTAATTATGGTGCATTCTGGGGCTGGTAGTTGCAATAGAATACCGCCAAACCATTTCAAGCTTTTAAAACAATCAATAATCGGGGAAACAAATGTCACATGAGAAATGCAATTGCAGTACCAGGCATCTCCCGCTTTGCCTCGCCGCTCGAGCTCCAGCGGCAGCGAACCCACAGAGTTCATGTGGTGGTGCCATCCGTGACCCGCGGCGGTCACTCAAATGTACAAACAAAGTTCCCCTTGCGGTGGAGGCACACTCAGGATCGTCGCTCAGGTCTCATGTGCATAGCCCCTTAGAATTTGCTGCCAACGCGTTTCAAGCATTACGCCCTTCCTCATGGGCAGCCTGTGAAGCAAAAGTATGGCGGTCAACAAACCAGCGTTTTCCCTCATTAGTTTTTATTACTCCTTGATTCTAATTATGGTGCATTCTGGGGCTGGTAGTTGCAATAGAATACCGCCAAACCATTTCAAGCTTTTAAAACAATCAATAATCGGGAAACAAATGTCACATGAGAAATGGAATTGCAATACCAGGCATCTCCCGCTTTGCCTCGCCGCTCGAGCTCCAGCGGCAGCGAACACACAGAGTTCATGTGGTGGTGGCATCCGGGACCCGCAGCGGTCACTCAAATGTACAAACAAAGTTCCCCTTGCGGTGGAGGCACACTCAGGATCGTCGCTCAGGTCTCATGTGCATAGCCCCTTAGAATTTGCTGCCAACGCGTTTCAAGCATTACACCCTTCCTCATGGGCAGCCTGTGAAGCAAAAGAATGGCAGTCAACAAACCAGCGTTTTCCCTCATTAGTTTTTATTACTCCTTGATTCTAATTATGGTGCATTCTGGGGCTGGTAGTTGCAATAGAATACCGCCAAACCATTTCAAGCTTTTAAAACATTCAATAATCGGGGAAACAAATGTCACATGAGAAATGTAATTGTAATACCAGGCATCTCCCACTTCGCCTCGCCGCTCGAGCTCCAGCGGCAGCGAACCCACAGAGTTCATGTGGTGGTGCCATCCGTGACCCGGGGCGGTCACTCAAATGTACAAACAAAGTTCCCCTTGCGGTGGAGGCACACTCAGGATCGTCGCTCAGGACTCATGTGCATAGCCCCTTAGAATTTGCTGCCAACGCGTTTCAAGCATTACGCCCTTCCTCATGGGCAGCCTGTGAAGCAAAAGAATGGCGGTCAACAAACCAGCGTTTTCCCTCATTAGTTTTTATTACTCCTTGATTCTAATTATGGTGCATTCTGGGGCTGGTAATTGCAATAGAATACCGCCGAACCATTTCAAGCTTTTAAAACAATCAATAATCGGGGAAACAAATGTCACATGAGAAATGCAATTGCAGTACCAGGCATCTCCCGCTTCGCCTCGCCGCTCGAGCTCCAGCGGCAGCGAACCCACAGAGTTCATGTGGTGGTGGCATCCGGGACCCGCAGCGGTCACTCAAATGTACAAACAAAGTTCCCCTTGCGGTGGAGGCACACTCAGGATTGTCGCTCAGGTCTCATGTGCATAGCCCCTTAGAATTTGCTGCCAACGCATTTCAAGCATTACGCCCTTCCTCATGGGCAGCCTGTGAAGCAAAAGAATGGCAGGTCAACAAACCAGCGTTTTCCCTCATTAGTTTTTATTACTCCTTGATTCTAATTATGGTGCATTCTGGGGCTGGTAGTTGCAATAGAATACCGCCAAACCATTTCAAGCTTTTAAAACAATTAATAATTGGGGAAACAAATGTCACATGAGAAATGCAATTGCAATACCAGGCATCTCCCGCTTCGCCTCGCCGCTCGAGCTCCAGCGGCAGCGAACCCACAGAGTTCATGTGGTGGTGCCATCCGTGACCCGGGGCGGTCACTCAAATGTACAAACAAAGTTCCCCTTGCGGTGGAGGCACACTCAGGATCGTCGCTCAGGTCTCATGTGCATAGCCCCTTAGAATTTGCTGCCAACGCGTTTCAAGCATTACGCCCTTCCTCATGGGCAGCCTGTGAAGCAAAAGTATGGCGGTCAACAAACCAGCGTTTTCCCTCATTAGTTTTTATTACTCCTTGATTCTAATTATGGTGCATTCTGGGGCTGGTAGTTGCAATAGAATACCGCCAAACCATTTCAAGCTTTTAAAACAATCAATAATCGGGGAAACAAATGTCACATGAGAAATGCAATTGCAATACCAGGCATCTCCCGCTTCGCCTCGCCGCTCGAGCTCCAGCGGCAGCGAACCCACAGAGTTCATGTGGTGGTGCCATCCGTGACCCGGGGCGGTCACTCAAATGTACAAACAAAGTTCCCCTTGCGGTGGAGGCACACTCAGGATCGTCGCTCAGGTCTCATGTGCATAGCCCCTTAGAATTTGCTGCCAACGCGTTTCAAGCATTACGCCCTTCCTCATGGGCAGCCTGTGAAGCAAAAGAATGGCGGTCAACAAACCAGCGTTTTCCCTCATTAGTTTTTATTACTCCTTGATTCTAATTATGGTGCATTCTGGGGCTGGTAGTTGCAATAGAATACCGCCAAACCATTTCAAGCTTTTAAAACAATCAATAATCGGGGAAACAAATGTCACATGAGAAATGCAATTGCAATACCAGGCATCTCCCGCTTCGCCTCGCCGCTCGAGCTCCAGCGGCAGCGAACCCACAGAGTTCATGTGGTGGTGCCATCCGTGACCCGGGGCGGTCACTCAAATGTACAAACAAAGTTCCCCTTGCGGTGGAGGCACACTCAGGATCGTCGCTCAGGTCTCATGTGCATAGCCCCTTAGAATTTGCTGCCAACGCGTTTCAAGCATTACGCCCTTCCTCGTGGGCAGCCTGTGAAGCAAAAGTATGGCGGTCAACAAACCAGCGTTTTCCCTCATTAGTTTTTATTACTCCTTGATTCTAATTATGGTGCATTCTGGGGCTGGTAGTGGCAATAGAATACCGCCATACCATTTCAAGCTTTTAAAACAATCAATAATCGGGGAAACAAATGTCACATGAGAAATGCAATTGCAGTACCAGGCATCTCCCGCTTCGCCTCGCCGCTCGAGCTCCAGCGGCAGCGAACCCACAGAGTTCATGTGGTGGTGGCATCCGGGACCCGCAGCGGTCACTCAAATGTACAAACAAAGTTCCCCTTGCGGTGGAGGCACACTCAGGATCGTCGCTCAGGTCTCATGTGCATAGCCCCTTAGAATTTGCTGCCAACGCGTTTCAAGCATTACACCCTTCCTCATGGGCAGCCTGTGAAGCAAAAGAATGGCAGTCAACAAACCAGCGTTTTCCCTCAATAGTTTTTATTACTCCTTGATTCTAATTATGGTGCATTCTGGGGCTGGTAGTTGCAATAGAATACCACCAAACCATTTCAAGCTTTTAAAACATTCAATAATCGGGGAAACAAATGTCACATGAGAAATGTAATTGTAATACCAGGCATCTCCCACTTCGCCTCGCCGCTCGAGCTCCAGCGGCAGCGAACCCACAGAGTTCATGTGGTGGTGCCATCCGTGACCCGGGGCGGTCACTCAAATGTACAAACAAAGTTCCCCTTGCGGTGGAGGCACACTCAGGATCGTCGCTCAGGACTCATGTGCATAGCCCCTTAGAATTTGCTGCCAACGCGTTTCAAGCATTACGCCCTTCCTCATGGGCAGCCTGTGAAGCAAAAGAATGGCGGTCAACAAACCAGCGTTTTCCCTCATTAGTTTTTATTACTCCTTGATTCTAATTATGGTGCATTCTGGGGCTGGTAATTGCAATAGAATACCGCCGAACCATTTCAAGCTTTTAAAACAATCAATAATCGGGGAAACAAATGTCACATGAGAAATGCAATTGCAGTACCAGGCATCTCCCGCTTCGCCTCGCCGCTCGAGCTCCAGCGGCAGCGAACCCACAGAGTTCATGTGGTGGTGGCATCCGGGACCCGCAGCGGTCACTCAAATGTACAAACAAAGTTCCCCTTGCAGTGGAGGCACACTCAGGATTGTCGCTCAGGTCTCATGTGCATAGCCCCTTAGAATTTGCTGCCAACGCATTTCAAGCATTACGCCCTTCCTCATGGGCAGCCTGTGAAGCAAAAGAATGGCGGTCAACAAACCAGCGTTTTCCCTCATTAGTTTTTATTACTCCTTGATTCTAATTATGGTGCATTCTGGGGCTGGTAGTTGCAATAGAATACCGCCAAACCATTTCAAGCTTTTAAAACAATTAATAATTGGGGAAACAAATGTCACATGAGAAATGCAATTGCAATACCAGGCATCTCCCGCTTCGCCTCGCCGCTCGAGCTCCAGCGGCAGCGAACCCACAGAGTTCATGTGGTGGTGCCATCTGTGACCCGGGGCGGTCACTCAAATGTACAAACAAAGTTCCCCTTGCGGTGGAGGCACACTCAGGATCGTCGCTCAGGTCTCATGTGCATAGCCCCTTAGAATTTGCTGCCAAAGCGTTTCAAGCATTACGCCCTTCCTCATGGGCAGCCTGTGAAGGAAAAGTATGGCGGTCAACAAACCAGCGTTTTCCCTCATTAGTTTTTATTACTCCTTGATTCTAATTATGGTGCATTCTGGGGCTGGTAGTTGCAATAGAATACCGCCAAACCATTTCAAGCTTTTAAAACAATCAATAATCGGGGAAACAAATGTCACATGAGAAATGGAATTGCAATACCAGGCATCTCCCGCTTTGCCTCGCCGCTCGAGCTCCAGCGGCAGCGAACACACAGAGTTCATGTGGTGGTGCCATCCGTGACCCGGGGCGGTCACTCAAATGTACAAACAAAGTTCCACTTGTGGTGGAGGCACACTCAGGATCGTCGCTCAGGTCTCATGTGCATAGCCCCTTAGAATTTGCTGCCAACGCGTTTCAAGCATTACGCCCTTCCTCATGGGCAGCCTGTGAAGCAAAAGAATGGCGGTCAACAAACCAGCGTTTTCCCTCATTAGTTTTTATTACTCCTTGATTCTAATTATGGTGCATTCTGGGGCTGGTAGTTGCAATAGAATACCGCCAAACCATTTCAAGCTTTTAAAACAATCAATAATCGGGGAAACAAATGTCACATGAGAAATGCAATTGCAATACCAGGCATCTCCCGCTTCGCCTCGCCGCTCGAGCTCCAGCGGCAGCGAACCCACAGAGTTCATGTGGTGGTGCCATCCGTGACCCGGGGCGGTCACTCAAATGTACAAACAAAGTTCCCCTTGCGGTGGAGGCACACTCAGGATCGTCGCTCAGGTCTCATGTGCATAGCCCCTTAGAATTTGCTGCCAAAGCGTTTCAAGCATTACGCCCTTCCTCATGGGCAGCCTGTGAAGCAAAAGTATGGCGGTCAACAAACCAGCGTTTTCCCTCATTAGTTTTTATTACTCCTTGATTCTAATTATGGTGCATTCTGGGGCTGGTAGTTGCAATAGAATACCGCCAAACCATTTCAAGCTTTTAAAACAATCAATAATCGGGGAAACAAATGTCACATGAGAAATGAAATTGCAATACCAGGCATCTCCCGCTTCGCCTCGCCGCTCGAGCTCCAGCGGCAGCGAACCCACAGAGTTCATGTGGTGGTGCCATCCGTGACCCGGGGCGGTCACTCAAATGTACAAACAAAGTTCCCCTTGCGGTGGAGGCACACTCAGGATCGTCGCTCAGGTCTCATGTGCATAGCCCCTTAGAATTTGCTGCCAACGCGTTTCAAGCATTACGCCCTTCCTCATGGGCAGCCTGTGAAGCAAAAGTATGGCGGTCAACAAACCAGCGTTTTCCCTCATTAGTTTTTATTACTCCTTGATTCTAATTATGGTGCATTCTGGGGCTGGTAATTGCAATAGAATACCGCCAAACCATTTCAAGCTTTTAAAACAATCAATAATCGGGGAAACAAATGTCACATGAGAAATGTAATTGCAATACCAGGCATCTCCCACTTCGCCTCGCCGCTCGAGCTCCAGCGGCAGCGAACCCACAGAGTTCATGTGGTGGTGCCATCCGTGACCCGGGGCGGTCACTCAAATGTACAAACAAAGTTCCCCTTGCGGTGGAGGCACACTCAGGATCGTCGCTCAGGACTCATGTGCATAGCCCCTTAGAATTTGCTGCCAACGCGTTTCAAGCATTACGCCCTTCCTCATGGGCAGCCTGTGAAGCAAAAGAATGGCGGTCAACAAACCAGCGTTTTCCCTCATTAGTTTTTATTACTCCTTGATTCTAATTATGGTGCATTCTGGGGCTGGTAATTGCAATAGAATACCGCCGAACCATTTCAAGCTTTTAAAACAATCAATAATCGGGGAAACAAATGTCACATGAGAAATGCAATTGCAGTACCAGGCATCTCCCGCTTCGCTTCGCTTCGCCTCGCCGCTCGAGCTCCAGCGGCAGCGAACCCACAGAGTTCATGTGGTGGTGGCATCCGGGACCCGCAGCGGTCACTCAAATGTACAAACAAAGTTCCCCTTGCAGTGGAGGCACACTCAGGATTGTCGCTCAGGTCTCATGTGCATAGCCCCTTAGAATTTGCTGCCAACGCATTTCAAGCATTACGCCCTTCCTCATGGGCAGCCTGTGAAGCAAAAGAATGCAGGTCAACAAACCAGCGTTTTCCCTCATTAGTTTTTATTACTCCTTGATTCTAATTATGGTGCATTCTGGGGCTGGTAGTTGCAATAGAATACCGCCAAACCATTTCAAGCTTTTAAAACAATTAATAATTGGGGAAACAAATGTCACATGAGAAATGCAATTGCAATACCAGGCATCTCCCGCTTCACCTCGCCGCTCGAGCTCCAGCGGCAGTGAACCCACAGAGTTCATGTGGTGGTGCCATCTGTGACCCGGGGCGGTCACTCAAATGTACAAACAAAGTTCCCCTTGCGGTGGAGGCACACTCAGGATCGTCGCTCAGGTCTCATGTGCATAGCCCCTTAGAATTTGCTGCCAAAGCGTTTCAAGCATTACGCCCTTCCTCATGGGCAGCCTGTGAAGGAAAAGTATGGCGGTCAACAAACCAGCGTTTTCCCTCATTAGTTTTTATTACTCCTTGATTCTAATTATGGTGCATTCTGGGGCTGGTAGTTGCAATAGAATACCGCCAAACCATTTCAAGCTTTTAAAACAATCAATAATCGGGGAAACAAATGTCACATGAGAAATGGAATTGCAATACCAGGCATCTCCCGCTTTGCCTCGCCGCTCGAGCTCCAGCGGCAGCGAACCCACAGAGTTCATGTGGTGGTGCCATCCGTGACCCGGGGCGGTCACTCAAATGTACAAACAAAGTTCCCCTTGCGGTGGAGGCACACTCAGGATCGTCGCTCAGGTCTCATGTGCATAGCCCCTTAGAATTTGCTGCCAACGCGTTTCAAGCATTACGCCCTTCCTCATGGGCAGCCTGTGAAGCAAAAGTATGGCGGTCAACAAACCAGCGTTTTCCCTCATTAGTTTTTATTACTCCTTGATTCTAATTATGGTGCATTCTGGGGCTGGTAGTTGCAATAGAATACCGCCAAACCATTTCAAGCTTTTAAAACAATCAATAATCGGGGAAACAAATGTCACATGAGAAATGCAATTGCAGTACCAGGCATCTCCCGCTTCGCCTCGCCGCTCGAGCTCCAGCGGCAGCGAACCCACAGAGTTCATGTGGTGGTGGCATCCGGGACCCGCAGCGGTCACTCAAATGTACAAACAAAGTTCCCCTTGCGGTGGAGGCACACTCAGGATCGTCGCTCAGGTCTCATGTGCATAGCCCCTTAGAATTTGCTGCCAACGCGTTTCAAGCATTACGCCCTTCCTCATGGGCAGCCTGTGAAGCAAAAGAATGGCAGTCAACAAACCAGCGTTTTCCCTCATTAGTTTTTATTACTCCTTGATTCTAATTATGGTGCATTCTGGGGCTGGTAGTTGCAATAGAATACCGCCAAACCATTTCAAGCTTTTAAAACAATCAATAATCGGGGAAACAAATGTCACATGAGAAATGTAATTGCAATACCAGGCATCTCCCGCTTCGCCTCGCCGCTCGAGCTCCAGCGGCAGCGAACCCACAGAGTTCATGTGGTGGTGCCATCCGTGACCCGGGGCGGTCACTCAAATGTACAAACAAAGTTCCCCTTGCGGTGGAGGCACACTCAGGATCGTCGCTCAGGTCTCATGTGCATAGCCCCTTAGAATTTGCTGCCAACGCGTTTCAAGCATTACGCCCTTCCTCATGGGCAGCCTGTGAAGCAAAAGAATGGCGGTCAACAAACCAGCGTTTTCCCTCATTAGTTTTTATTACTCCTTGATTCTAATTATGGTGCATTCTGGGGCTGGTAATTGCAATAGAATACCGCCAAACCATTTCAAGCTTTTAAAACAATCAATAATCGGGGAAACAAATGTCACATGAGAAATGCAATTGCAGTACCAGGCATCTCCCGCTTCGCCTCGCCGCTCGAGCTCCAGCGGCAGCGAACCCACAGAGTTCATGTGGTGGTGGCATCCGGGACCCGCAGCGGTCACTCAAATGTACAAACAAAGTTCCCCTTGCGGTGGAGGCACACTCAGGATTGTCGCTCAGGTCTCATGTGCATAGCCCCTTAGAATTTGCTGCCAACGCGTTTCAAGCATTACGCCCTTCCTCATGGGCAGCCTGTGAAGCAAAAGAATGGCGGTCAACAAACCAGCGTTTTCCCTCATTAGTTTTTATTACTCCTTGATTCTAATTATGGTGCATTCTGGGGCTGGTAGTTGCAATAGAATACCGCCAAACCATTTCAAGCTTTTAAAACAATCAATAATCGGGGAAACAAATGTCACATGAGAAATGCAATTGCAATACCAGGCATCTCCCGCTTCGCCTCGCCGCTCGAGCTCCAGCGGCAGCGAACCCACAGAGTTCATGTGGTGGTGCCATCCGTGACCCGGGGCGGTCACTCAAATGTACAAACAAAGTTCCCCTTGCGGTGGAGGCACACTCAGGATCGTCGCTCAGGTCTCATGTGCATAGCCCCTTAGAATTTGCTGCCAACGCGTTTCAAGCATTACGCCCTTCCTCGTGGGCAGCCTGTGAAGCAAAAGTATGGCGGTCAACAAACCAGCGTTTTCCCTCATTAGTTTTTATTACTCCTTGATTCTAATTATGGTGCATTCTGGGGCTGGTAGTGGCAATAGAATACCGCCATACCATTTCAAGCTTTTAAAACAATCAATAATCGGGGAAACAAATGTCACATGAGAAATGCAATTGCAGTACCAGGCATCTCCCGCTTCGCCTCGCCGCTCGAGCTCCAGCGGCAGCGAACCCACAGAGTTCATGTGGTGGTGGCATCCGGGACCCGCAGCGGTCACTCAAATGTACAAACAAAGTTCCCCTTGCGGTGGAGGCACACTCAGGATCGTCGCTCAGGTCTCATGTGCATAGCCCCTTAGAATTTGCTGCCAACGCGTTTCAAGCATTACACCCTTCCTCATGGGCAGCCTGTGAAGCAAAAGAATGGCAGTCAACAAACCAGCGTTTTCCCTCAATAGTTTTTATTACTCCTTGATTCTAATTATGGTGCATTCTGGGGCTGGTAGTTGCAATAGAATACCGCCAAACCATTTCAAGCTTTTAAAACATTCAATAATCGGGGAAACAAATGTCACATGAGAAATGTAATTGTAATACCAGGCATCTCCCACTTCGCCTCGCCGCTCGAGCTCCAGCGGCAGCGAACCCACAGAGTTCATGTGGTGGTGCCATCCGTGACCCGGGGCGGTCACTCAAATGTACAAACAAAGTTCCCCTTGCGGTGGAGGCACACTCAGGATCGTCGCTCAGGACTCATGTGCATAGCCCCTTAGAATTTGCTGCCAACGCGTTTCAAGCATTACGCCCTTCCTCATGGGCAGCCTGTGAAGCAAAAGAATGGCGGTCAACAAACCAGCGTTTTCCCTCATTAGTTTTTATTACTCCTTGATTCTAATTATGGTGCATTCTGGGGCTGGTAATTGCAATAGAATACCGCCGAACCATTTCAAGCTTTTAAAACAATCAATAATCGGGGAAACAAATGTCACATGAGAAATGCAATTGCAGTACCAGGCATCTCCCGCTTCGCCTCGCCGCTCGAGCTCCAGCGGCAGCGAACCCACAGAGTTCATGTGGTGGTGGCATCCGGGACCCGCAGCGGTCACTCAAATGTACAAACAAAGTTCCCCTTGCAGTGGAGGCACACTCAGGATTGTCGCTCAGGTCTCATGTGCATAGCCCCTTAGAATTTGCTGCCAACGCATTTCAAGCATTACGCCCTTCCTCATGGGCAGCCTGTGAAGCAAAAGAATGGCGGTCAACAAACCAGCGTTTTCCCTCATTAGTTTTTATTACTCCTTGATTCTAATTATGGTGCATTCTGGGGCTGGTAGTTGCAATAGAATACCGCCAAACCATTTCAAGCTTTTAAAACAATTAATAATTGGGGAAACAAATGTCACATGAGAAATGCAATTGCAATACCAGGCATCTCCCGCTTCGCCTCGCCGCTCGAGCTCCAGCGGCAGCGAACCCACAGAGTTCATGTGGTGGTGCCATCTGTGACCCGGGGCGGTCACTCAAATGTACAAACAAAGTTCCCCTTGCGGTGGAGGCACACTCAGGATCGTCGCTCAGGTCTCATGTGCATAGCCCCTTAGAATTTGCTGCCAAAGCGTTTCAAGCATTACGCCCTTCCTCATGGGCAGCCTGTGAAGGAAAAGTATGGCGGTCAACAAACCAGCGTTTTCCCTCATTAGTTTTTATTACTCCTTGATTCTAATTATGGTGCATTCTGGGGCTGGTAGTTGCAATAGAATACCGCCAAACCATTTCAAGCTTTTAAAACAATCAATAATCGGGGAAACAAATGTCACATGAGAAATGGAATTGCAATACCAGGCATCTCCCGCTTTGCCTCGCCGCTCGAGCTCCAGCGGCAGCGAACACACAGAGTTCATGTGGTGGTGCCATCCGTGACCCGGGGCGGTCACTCAAATGTACAAACAAAGTTCCCCTTGCGGTGGAGGCACACTCAGGATCGTCGCTCAGGTCTCATGTGCATAGCCCCTTAGAATTTGCTGCCAACGCGTTTCAAGCATTACGCCCTTCCTCATGGGCAGCCTGTGAAGCAAAAGAATGGCGGTCAACAAACCAGCGTTTTCCCTCATTAGTTTTTATTACTCCTTGATTCTAATTATGGTGCATTCTGGGGCTGGTAGTTGCAATAGAATACCGCCAAACCATTTCAAGCTTTTAAAACAATCAATAATCGGGGAAACAAATGTCACATGAGAAATGCAATTGCAATACCAGGCATCTCCCGCTTCGCCTCGCCGCTCGAGCTCCAGCGGCAGCGAACCCACAGAGTTCATGTGGTGGTGCCATCCGTGACCCGGGGCGGTCACTCAAATGTACAAACAAAGTTCCCCTTGCGGTGGAGGCACACTCAGGATCGTCGCTCAGGTCTCATGTGCATAGCCCCTTAGAATTTGCTGCCAACGCGTTTCAAGCATTACGCCCTTCCTCATGGGCAGCCTGTGAAGCAAAAGTATGGCGGTCAACAAACCAGCGTTTTCCCTCATTAGTTTTTATTACTCCTTGATTCTAATTATGGTGCATTCTGGGGCTGGTAGTTGCAATAGAATACCGCCAAACCATTTCAAGCTTTTAAAACAATCAATAATCGGGGAAACAAATGTCACATGAGAAATGCAATTGCAATACCAGGCATCTCCCGCTTCGCCTCGCCGCTCGAGCTCCAGCGGCAGCGAACCCACAGAGTTCATGTGGTGGTGCCATCCGTGACCCGGGGCGGTCACTCAAATGTACAAACAAAGTTCCCCTTGCGGTGGAGGCACACTCAGGATCGTCGCTCAGGTCTCATGTGCATAGCCCCTTAGAATTTGCTGCCAACGCGTTTCAAGCATTACGCCCTTCCTCATGGGCAGCCTGTGAAGCAAAAGTATGGCGGTCAACAAACCAGCGTTTTCCCTCATTAGTTTTTATTACTCCTTGATTCTAATTATGGTGCATTCTGGGGCTGGTAATTGCAATAGAATACCGCCGAACCATTTCAAGCTTTTAAAACAATCAATAATCGGGGAAACAAATGTCACATGAGAAATGCAATTGCAATACCAGGCATCTCCCGCTTCGCCTCGCCGCTCGAGCTCCAGCGGCAGCGAACCCACAGAGTTCATGTGGTGGTGCCATCCGTGACCCGGGGCGGTCACTCAAATGTACAAACAAAGTTCCCCTTGCGGTGGAGGCACACTCAGGATCGTCGCTCAGGACTCATGTGCATAGCCCCTTAGAATTTGCTGCCAACGCGTTTCAAGCATTACGCCCTTCCTCATGGGCAGCCTGTGAAGCAAAAGAATGGCGGTCAACAAACCAGCGTTTTCCCTCATTAGTTTTTATTACTCCTTGATTCTAATTATGGTGCATTCTGGGGCTGGTAATTGCAATAGAATACCGCCGAACCATTTCAAGCTTTTAAAACAATCAATAATCGGGGAAACAAATGTCACATGAGAAATGCAATTGCAGTACCAGGCATCTCCCGCTTCGCCTCGCCGCTCGAGCTCCAGCGGCAGCGAACCCACAGAGTTCATGTGGTGGTGGCATCCGGGACCCGCAGCGGTCACTCAAATGTACAAACAAAGTTCCCCTTGCAGTGGAGGCACACTCAGGATTGTCGCTCAGGTCTCATGTGCATAGCCCCTTAGAATTTGCTGCCAACGCATTTCAAGCATTACGCCCTTCCTCATGGGCAGCCTGTGAAGCAAAAGAATGGCAGGTCAACAAACCAGCGTTTTCCCTCATTAGTTTTTATTACTCCTTGATTCTAATTATGGTGCATTCTGGGGCTGGTAGTTGCAATAGAATACCGCCAAACCATTTCAAGCTTTTAAAACAATTAATAATTGGGGAAACAAATGTCACATGAGAAATGCAATTGCAATACCAGGCATCTCCCGCTTCGCCTCGCCGCTCGAGCTCCAGCGGCAGTGAACCCACAGAGTTCATGTGGTGGTGCCATCTGTGACCCGGGGCGGTCACTCAAATGTACAAACAAAGTTCCCCTTGCGGTGGAGGCACACTCAGGATCGTCGCTCAGGTCTCATGTGCATAGCCCCTTAGAATTTGCTGCCAAAGCGTTTCAAGCATTACGCCCTTCCTCATGGGCAGCCTGTGAAGCAAAAGTATGGCGGTCAACAAACCAGCGTTTTCCCTCATTAGTTTTTATTACTCCTTGATTCTAATTATGGTGCATTCTGGGGCTGGTAGTTGCAATAGAATACCGCCAAACCATTTCAAGCTTTTAAAACAATCAATAATCGGGGAAACAAATGTCACATGAGAAATGGAATTGCAATACCAGGCATCTCCCGCTTCGCCTCGCCGCTCGAGCTCCAGCGGCAGCGAACCCACAGAGTTCATGTGGTGGTGCCATCCGTGACCCGGGGCGGTCACTCAAATGTACAAACAAAGTTCCCCTTGCGGTGGAGGCACACTCAGGATCGTCGCTCAGGTCTCATGTGCATAGCCCCTTAGAATTTGCTGCCAACGCGTTTCAAGCATTACGCCCTTCCTCATGGGCAGCCTGTGAAGCAAAAGTATGGCGGTCAACAAACCAGCGTTTTCCCTCATTAGTTTTTATTACTCCTTGATTCTAATTATGGTGCATTCTGGGGCTGGTAGTTGCAATAGAATACCGCCAAACCATTTCAAGCTTTTAAAACAATCAATAATCGGGGAAACAAATGTCACATGAGAAATGCAATTGCAGTACCAGGCATCTCCCGCTTCGCCTCGCCGCTCGAGCTCCAGCGGCAGCGAACCCACAGAGTTCATGTGGTGGTGGCATCCGTGACCCGCGGCGGTCACTCAAATGTACAAACAAAGTTCCCCTTGCGGTGGAGGCACACTCAGGATCGTCGCTCAGGTCTCATGTGCATAGCCCCTTAGAATTTGCTGCCAACGCGTTTCAAGCATTACGCCCTTCCTCATGGGCAGCCTGTGAAGCAAAAGAATGGCGGTCAACAAACCAGCGTTTTCCCTCATTAGTTTTTATTACTCCTTGATTCTAATTATGGTGCATTCTGGGGCTGGTAGTTGCAATAGAATACCGCCAAACCATTTCAAGCTTTTAAAACAATCAATAATCGGGGAAACAAATGTCACATGAGAAATGTAATTGTAATACCAGGCATCTCCCGCTTCGCCTCGCCGCTCGAGCTCCAGCGGCAGCGAACCCACAGAGTTCATGTGGTGGTGCCATCCGTGACCCGGGGCGGTCACTCAAATGTACAAACAAAGTTCCCCTTGCGGTGGAGGCACACTCAGGATCGTCGCTCAGGTCTCATGTGCATAGCCCCTTAGAATTTGCTGCCAACGCGTTTCAAGCATTACGCCCTTCCTCATGGGCAGCCTGTGAAGCAAAAGAATGGCGGTCAACAAACCAGCGTTTTCCCTCATTAGTTTTTATTACTCCTTGATTCTAATTATGGTGCATTCTGGGGCTGGTAATTGCAATAGAATACCGCCAAACCATTTCAAGCTTTTAAAACAATCAATAATCGGGGAAACAAATGTCACATGAGAAATGCAATTGCAGTACCAGGCATCTCCCGCTTCGCCTCGCCGCTCGAGCTCCAGCGGCAGCGAACCCACAGAGTTCATGTGGTGGTGGCATCCGGGACCCGCAGCGGTCGCTCAAATGTACAAACAAAGTTCCCCTTGCAGTGGAGGCACACTCAGGATCGTCGCTCAGGTATCTTGTGCATAGCACCTTAGAATTTGCTGCCAACGCGTTTCAAGCATTACGCCCTTCCTCATGGGCAGCCTGTGAAGCAAAAGAATGGCGGTCAACAAACCAGCGTTTTCCCTCATTAGTTTTTATTACTCCTTGATTCTAATTATGGTGCATTCTGGGGCTGGTAGTTGCAATAGAATACCGCCAAACCATTTCAAGCTTTTAAAACAATCAATAATCGGGGAAACAAATGTCACATGAGAAATGCAATTGCAATACCAGGCATCTCCCGCTTCGCCTCGCCGCTCGAGCTCCAGCGGCAGCGAACCCACAGAGTTCATGTGGTGGTGCCATCCGTGACCCGGGGCGGTCACTCAAATGTACAAACAAAGTTCCCCTTGCGGTGGAGGCACACTCAGGATCGTCGCTCAGGTCTCATGTGCATAGCCCCTTAGAATTTGCTGCCAACGCGTTTCAAGCATTACGCCCTTCCTCATGGGCAGCCTGTGAAGCAAAAGTATGGCGGTCAACAAACCAGCGTTTTCCCTCATTAGTTTTTATTACTCCTTGATTCTAATTATGGTGCATTCTGGGGCTGGTAGTTGCAATAGAATACCGCCAAACCATTTCAAGCTTTTAAAACAATCAATAATCGGGGAAACAAATGTCACATGAGAAATGCAATTGCAATACCAGGCATCTCCCGCTTCGCCTCGCCGCTCGAGCTCCAGCGGCAGCGAACCCACAGAGTTCATGTGGTGGTGCCATCCGTGACCCGGGGCGGTCACTCAAATGTACAAACAAAGTTCCCCTTGCGGTGGAGGCACACTCAGGATCGTCGCTCAGGTCTCATGTGCATAGCCCCTTAGAATTTGCTGCCAACGCGTTTCAAGCATTACGCCCTTCCTCATGGGCAGCCTGTGAAGCAAAAGAATGGCGGTCAACAAACCAGCGTTTTCCCTCATTAGTTTTTATTACTCCTTGATTCTAATTATGGTGCATTCTGGGGCTGGTAGTTGCAATAGAATACCGCCAAACCATTTCAAGCTTTTAAAACAATCAATAATCGGGGAAACAAATGTCACATGAGAAATGCAATTGCAATACCAGGCATCTCCCGCTTCGCCTCGCCGCTCGAGCTCCAGCGGCAGCGAACCCACAGAGTTCATGTGGTGGTGCCATCCGTGACCCGGGGCGGTCACTCAAATGTACAAACAAAGTTCCCCTTGCGGTGGAGGCACACTCAGGATCGTCGCTCAGGTCTCATGTGCATAGCCCCTTAGAATTTGCTGCCAACGCGTTTCAAGCATTACGCCCTTCCTCATGGGCAGCCTGTGAAGCAAAAGTATGGCGGTCAACAAACCAGCGTTTTCCCTCATTAGTTTTTATTACTCCTTGATTCTAATTATGGTGCATTCTGGGGCTGGTAGTTGCAATAGAATACCGCCAAACCATTTCAAGCTTTTAAAACAATCAATAATCGGGGAAACAAATGTCACATGAGAAATGCAATTGCAATACCAGGCATCTCCCGCTTCGCCTCGCCGCTCGAGCTCCAGCGGCAGCGAACCCACAGAGTTCATGTGGTGGTGCCATCCGTGACCCGGGGCGGTCACTCAAATGTACAAACAAAGTTCCCCTTGCGGTGGAGGCACACTCAGGATCGTCGCTCAGGTCTCATGTGCATAGCCCCTTAGAATTTGCTGCCAACGCGTTTCAAGCATTACGCCCTTCCTCATGGGCAGCCTGTGAAGCAAAAGAATGGCGGTCAACAAACCAGCGTTTTCCCTCATTAGTTTTTATTACTCCTTGATTCTAATTATGGTGCATTCTGGGGCTGGTAGTTGCAATAGAATACCGCCAAACCATTTCAAGCTTTTAAAACAATCAATAATCGGGGAAACAAATGTCACATGAGAAATGCAATTGCAGTACCAGGCATCTCCCGCTTCGCCTCGCCGCTCGAGCTCCAGCGGCAGCGAACCCACAGAGTTCATGTGGTGGTGCCATCCGTGACCCGCAGGCGGTCACTCAAATGTACAAACAAAGTTCCCCTTGCGGTGGAGGCACACTCAGGATCGTCGCTCAGGTCTCATGTGCATAGCCCCTTAGAATTTGCTGCCAACGCGTTTCAAGCATTACGCCCTTCCTCATGGGCAGCCTGTGAAGCAAAAGAATGGCGGTCAACAAACCAGCGTTTTCCCTCATTAGTTTTTATTACTCCTTGATTCTAATTATGGTGCATTCTGGGGCTGGTAGTTGCAATAGAATACCGCCAAACCATTTCAAGCTTTTAAAACAATCAATAATCGGGGAAACAAATGTCACATGAGAAATGCAATTGCAATACCAGGCATCTCCCGCTTCGCCTCGCCGCTCGAGCTCCAGCGGCAGCGAACCCACAGAGTTCATGTGGTGGTGCCATCCGTGACCCGGGGCGGTCACTCAAATGTACAAACAAAGTTCCCCTTGCGGTGGAGGCACACTCAGGATCGTCGCTCAGGTCTCATGTGCATAGCCCCTTAGAATTTGCTGCCAACGCGTTTCAAGCATTACGCCCTTCCTCATGGGCAGCCTGTGAAGCAAAAGTATGGCGGTCAACAAACCAGCGTTTTCCCTCATTAGTTTTTATTACTCCTTGATTCTAATTATGGTGCATTCTGGGGCTGGTAGTTGCAATAGAATACCGCCAAACCATTTCAAGCTTTTAAAACAATCAATAATCGGGGAAACAAATGTCACATGAGAAATGCAATTGCAATACCAGGCATCTCCCGCTTCGCCTCGCCGCTCGAGCTCCAGCGGCAGCGAACCCACAGAGTTCATGTGGTGGTGCCATCCGTGACCCGGGGCGGTCACTCAAATGTACAAACAAAGTTCCCCTTGCGGTGGAGGCACACTCAGGATCGTCGCTCAGGTCTCATGTGCATAGCCCCTTAGAATTTGCTGCCAACGCGTTTCAAGCATTACGCCCTTCCTCATGGGCAGCCTGTGAAGCAAAAGTATGGCGGTCAACAAACCAGCGTTTTCCCTCATTAGTTTTTATTACTCCTTGATTCTAATTATGGTGCATTCTGGGGCTGGTAGTTGCAATAGAATACCGCCAAACCATTTCAAGCTTTTAAAACAATCAATAATCGGGGAAACAAATGTCACATGAGAAATGCAATTGCAATACCAGGCATCTCCCGCTTCGCCTCGCCGCTCGAGCTCCAGCGGCAGCGAACCCACAGAGTTCATGTGGTGGTGCCATCCGTGACCCGGGGCGGTCACTCAAATGTACAAACAAAGTTCCCCTTGCGGTGGAGGCACACTCAGGATCGTCGCTCAGGTCTCATGTGCATAGCCCCTTAGAATTTGCTGCCAACGCGTTTCAAGCATTACGCCCTTCCTCATGGGCAGCCTGTGAAGCAAAAGTATGGCGGTCAACAAACCAGCGTTTTCCCTCATTAGTTTTTATTACTCCTTGATTCTAATTATGGTGCATTCTGGGGCTGGTAGTTGCAATAGAATACCGCCAAACCATTTCAAGCTTTTAAAACAATCAATAATCGGGGAAACAAATGTCACATGAGAAATGCAATTGCAATACCAGGCATCTCCCGCTTCGCCTCGCCGCTCGAGCTCCAGCGGCAGCGAACCCACAGAGTTCATGTGGTGGTGCCATCCGTGACCCGGGGCGGTCACTCAAATGTACAAACAAAGTTCCCCTTGCGGTGGAGGCACACTCAGGATCGTCGCTCAGGTCTCATGTGCATAGCCCCTTAGAATTTGCTGCCAACGCGTTTCAAGCATTACGCCCTTCCTCATGGGCAGCCTGTGAAGCAAAAGAATGGCGGTCAACAAACCAGCGTTTTCCCTCATTAGTTTTTATTACTCCTTGATTCTAATTATGGTGCATTCTGGGGCTGGTAGTTGCAATAGAATACCGCCAAACCATTTCAAGCTTTTAAAACAATCAATAATCGGGGAAACAAATGTCACATGAGAAATGCAATTGCAATACCAGGCATCTCCCGCTTCGCCTCGCCGCTCGAGCTCCAGCGGCAGCGAACCCACAGAGTTCATGTGGTGGTGCCATCCGTGACCCGGGGCGGTCACTCAAATGTACAAACAAAGTTCCCCTTGCGGTGGAGGCACACTCAGGATCGTCGCTCAGGTCTCATGTGCATAGCCCCTTAGAATTTGCTGCCAACGCGTTTCAAGCATTACGCCCTTCCTCATGGGCAGCCTGTGAAGCAAAAGAATGGCGGTCAACAAACCAGCGTTTTCCCTCATTAGTTTTTATTACTCCTTGATTCTAATTATGGTGCATTCTGGGGCTGGTAGTTGCAATAGAATACCGCCAAACCATTTCAAGCTTTTAAAACAATCAATAATCGGGGAAACAAATGTCACATGAGAAATGCAATTGCAATACCAGGCATCTCCCGCTTCGCCTCGCCGCTCGAGCTCCAGCGGCAGCGAACCCACAGAGTTCATGTGGTGGTGCCATCTGTGACCCGGGGCGGTCACTCAAATGTACAAACAAAGTTCCCCTTGCGGTGGAGGCACACTCAGGATTGTCGCTCAGGTCTCATGTGCATAGCCCCTTAGAATTTGCTGCCAACGCGTTTCAAGCATTACGCCCTTCCTCATGGGCAGCCTGTGAAGCAAAAGTATGGCGGTCAACAAACCAGCGTTTTCCCTCATTAGTTTTTATTACTCCTTGATTCTAATTATGGTGCATTCTGGGGCTGGTAGTTGCAATAGAATACCGCCAAACCATTTCAAGCTTTTAAAACAATCAATAATCGGGGAAACAAATGTCACATGAGAAATGCAATTGCAATACCAGGCATCTCCCGCTTCGCCTCGCCGCTCGAGCTCCAGCGGCAGCGAACCCACAGAGTTCATGTGGTGGTGCCATCCGTGACCCGGGGCGGTCACTCAAATGTACAAACAAAGTTCCCCTTGCGGTGGAGGCACACTCAGGATCGTCGCTCAGGTCTCATGTGCATAGCCCCTTAGAATTTGCTGCCAAAGCGTTTCAAGCATTACGCCCTTCCTCATGGGCAGCCTGTGAAGCAAAAGTATGGCGGTCAACAAACCAGCGTTTTCCCTCATTAGTTTTTATTACTCCTTGATTCTAATTATGGTGCATTCTGGGGCTGGTAGTTGCAATAGAATACCGCCAAACCATTTCAAGCTTTTAAAACAATCAATAATCGGGGAAACAAATGTCACATGAGAAATGCAATTGCAATACCAGGCATCTCCCGCTTCGCCTCGCCGCTCGAGCTCCAGCGGCAGCGAACCCACAGAGTTCATGTGGTGGTGCCATCCGTGACCCGGGGCGGTCACTCAAATGTACAAACAAAGTTCCCCTTGCGGTGGAGGCACACTCAGGATCGTCGCTCAGGTCTCATGTGCATAGCCCCTTAGAATTTGCTGCCAACGCGTTTCAAGCATTACGCCCTTCCTCATGGGCAGCCTGTGAAGCAAAAGTATGGCGGTCAACAAACCAGCGTTTTCCCTCATTAGTTTTTATTACTCCTTGATTCTAATTATGGTGCATTCTGGGGCTGGTAGTTGCAATAGAATACCGCCAAACCATTTCAAGCTTTTAAAACAATCAATAATCGGGGAAACAAATGTCACATGAGAAATGCAATTGCAATACCAGGCATCTCCCGCTTCGCCTCGCCGCTCGAGCTCCAGCGGCAGCGAACCCACAGAGTTCATGTGGTGGTGCCATCCGTGACCCGGGGCGGTCACTCAAATGTACAAACAAAGTTCCCCTTGCGGTGGAGGCACACTCAGGATCGTCGCTCAGGTCTCATGTGCATAGCCCCTTAGAATTTGCTGCCAACGCGTTTCAAGCATTACGCCCTTCCTCATGGGCAGCCTGTGAAGCAAAAGTATGGCGGTCAACAAACCAGCGTTTTCCCTCATTAGTTTTTATTACTCCTTGATTCTAATTATGGTGCATTCTGGGGCTGGTAGTTGCAATAGAATACCGCCAAACCATTTCAAGCTTTTAAAACAATCAATAATCGGGGAAACAAATGTCACATGAGAAATGCAATTGCAGTACCAGGCATCTCCCGCTTCGCCTCGCCGCTCGAGCTCCAGCGGCAGCGAACCCACAGAGTTCATGTGGTGGTGGCATCCGGGACCCGCAGCGGTCACTCAAATGTACAAACAAAGTTCCCCTTGCGGTGGAGGCACACTCAGGATCGTCGCTCAGGTCTCATGTGCATAGCCCCTTAGAATTTGCTGCCAACGCGTTTCAAGCATTACACCCTTCCTCATGGGCAGCCTGTGAAGCAAAAGAATGGCAGTCAACAAACCAGCGTTTTCCCTCAATAGTTTTTATTACTCCTTGATTCTAATTATGGTGCATTCTGGGGCTGGTAGTTGCAATAGAATACCGCCAAACCATTTCAAGCTTTTAAAACAATCAATAATCGGGGAAACAAATGTCACATGAGAAATGTAATTGTAATACCAGGCATCTCCCACTTCGCCTCGCCGCTCGAGCTCCAGCGGCAGCGAACCCACAGAGTTCATGTGGTGGTGCCATCCGTGACCCGGGGCGGTCACTCAAATGTACAAACAAAGTTCCCCTTGCGGTGGAGGCACACTCAGGATCGTCGCTCAGGACTCATGTGCATAGCCCCTTAGAATTTGCTGCCAACGCGTTTCAAGCATTACGCCCTTCCTCATGGGCAGCCTGTGAAGCAAAAGAATGGCGGTCAACAAACCAGCGTTTTCCCTCATTAGTTTTTATTACTCCTTGATTCTAATTATGGTGCATTCTGGGGCTGGTAATTGCAATAGAATACCGCCGAACCATTTCAAGCTTTTAAAACAATCAATAATCGGGGAAACAAATGTCACATGAGAAATGCAATTGCAGTACCAGGCATCTCCCGCTTCGCCTCGCCGCTCGAGCTCCAGCGGCAGCGAACCCACAGAGTTCATGTGGTGGTGGCATCCGGGACCCGCAGCGGTCACTCAAATGTACAAACAAAGTTCCCCTTGCAGTGGAGGCACACTCAGGATTGTCGCTCAGGTCTCATGTGCATAGCCCCTTAGAATTTGCTGCCAACGCATTTCAAGCATTACGCCCTTCCTCATGGGCAGCCTGTGAAGCAAAAGAATGGCAGGTCAACAAACCAGCGTTTTCCCTCATTAGTTTTTATTACTCCTTGATTCTAATTATGGTGCATTCTGGGGCTGGTAGTTGCAATAGAATACCGCCAAACCATTTCAAGCTTTTAAAACAATTAATAATTGGGGAAACAAATGTCACATGAGAAATGCAATTGCAATACCAGGCATCTCCCGCTTCGCCTCGCCGCTCGAGCTCCAGCGGCAGCGAACCCACAGAGTTCATGTGGTGGTGCCATCTGTGACCCGGGGCGGTCACTCAAATGTACAAACAAAGTTCCCCTTGCGGTGGAGGCACACTCAGGATCGTCGCTCAGGTCTCATGTGCATAGCCCCTTAGAATTTGCTGCCAAAGCGTTTCAAGCATTACGCCCTTCCTCATGGGCAGCCTGTGAAGGAAAAGTATGGCGGTCAACAAACCAGCGTTTTCCCTCATTAGTTTTTATTACTCCTTGATTCTAATTATGGTGCATTCTGGGGCTGGTAGTTGCAATAGAATACCGCCAAACCATTTCAAGCTTTTAAAACAATCAATAATCGGGGAAACAAATGTCACATGAGAAATGGAATTGCAATACCAGGCATCTCCCGCTTTGCCTCGCCGCTCGAGCTCCAGCGGCAGCGAACACACAGAGTTCATGTGGTGGTGCCATCCGTGACCCGGGGCGGTCACTCAAATGTACAAACAAAGTTCCCCTTGCGGTGGAGGCACACTCAGGATCGTCGCTCAGGTCTCATGTGCATAGCCCCTTAGAATTTGCTGCCAACGCGTTTCAAGCATTACGCCCTTCCTCATGGGCAGCCTGTGAAGCAAAAGAATGGCGGTCAACAAACCAGCGTTTTCCCTCATTAGTTTTTATTACTCCTTGATTCTAATTATGGTGCATTCTGGGGCTGGTAGTTGCAATAGAATACCGCCAAACCATTTCAAGCTTTTAAAACAATCAATAATCGGGGAAACAAATGTCACATGAGAAATGCAATTGCAATACCAGGCATCTCCCGCTTCGCCTCGCCGCTCGAGCTCCAGCGGCAGCGAACCCACAGAGTTCATGTGGTGGTGCCATCCGTGACCCGGGGCGGTCACTCAAATGTACAAACAAAGTTCCCCTTGCGGTGGAGGCACACTCAGGATCGTCGCTCAGGTCTCATGTGCATAGCCCCTTAGAATTTGCTGCCAACGCGTTTCAAGCATTACGCCCTTCCTCATGGGCAGCCTGTGAAGCAAAAGTATGGCGGTCAACAAACCAGCGTTTTCCCTCATTAGTTTTTATTACTCCTTGATTCTAATTATGGTGCATTCTGGGGCTGGTAATTGCAATAGAATACCGCCAAACCATTTCAAGCTTTTAAAACAATCAATAATCGGGGAAACAAATGTCACATGAGAAATGCAATTGCAGTACCAGGCATCTCCCGCTTCGCCTCGCCGCTCGAGCTCCAGCGGCAGCGAACCCACAGAGTTCATGTGGTGGTGGCATCCGGGACCCGCAGCGGTCACTCAAATGTACAAACAAAGTTCCCTTTGCGGTGGAGGCACACTCAGGATCGTCGATCAGGTCTCATGTGCATAGCCCCTTAGAATTTGCTGCCAACGCATTTCAAGCATTACACCCTTCCTCATGGGCAGCCTGTGAAGCAAAAGAATGGCAGTCAACAAACCAGCGTTTTCCCTCAATAGTTTTTATTACTCCTTGATTCTAATTATGGTGCATTCTGGGGCTGGTAGTTGCAATAGAATACCGCCAAACCATTTCAAGCTTTTAAAACAATCAATAATCGGGGAAACAAATGTCACATGAGAAATGTAATTGTAATACCAGGCATCTCCCACTTCGCCTCGCCGCTCGAGCTCCAGCGGCAGCGAACCCACAGAGTTCATGTGGTGGTGCCATCCGTGACCCGGGGCGGTCACTCAAATGTACAAACAAAGTTCCCCTTGCGGTGGAGGCACACTCAGGATCGTCGCTCAGGACTCATGTGCATAGCCCCTTAGAATTTGCTGCCAACGCGTTTCAAGCATTACGCCCTTCCTCATGGGCAGCCTGTGAAGCAAAAGAATGGCGGTCAACAAACCAGCGTTTTCCCTCATTAGTTTTTATTACTCCTTGATTCTAATTATGGTGCATTCTGGGGCTGGTAATTGCAATAGAATACCGCCGAACCATTTCAAGCTTTTAAAACAATCAATAATCGGGGAAACAAATGTCACATGAGAAATGCAATTGCAGTACCAGGCATCTCCCGCTTCGCCTCGCCGCTCGAGCTCCAGCGGCAGCGAACCCACAGAGTTCATGTGGTGGTGGCATCCGGGACCCGCAGCGGTCACTCAAATGTACAAACAAAGTTCCCCTTGCAGTGGAGGCACACTCAGGATTGTCGCTCAGGTCTCATGTGCATAGCCCCTTAGAATTTGCTGCCAACGCATTTCAAGCATTACGCCCTTCCTCATGGGCAGCCTGTGAAGCAAAAGAATGCAGGTCAACAAACCAGCGTTTTCCCTCATTAGTTTTTATTACTCCTTGATTCTAATTATGGTGCATTCTGGGGCTGGTAGTTGCAATAGAATACCGCCAAACCATTTCAAGCTTTTAAAACAATTAATAATTGGGGAAACAAATGTCACATGAGAAATGCAATTGCAATACCAGGCATCTCCCGCTTCGCCTCGCCGCTCGAGCTCCAGCGGCAGTGAACCCACACAGTTCATGTGGTGGTGCCATCTGTGACCCGGGGCGGTCACTCAAATGTACAAACAAAGTTCCCCTTGCGGTGGAGGCACACTCAGGATCGTCGCTCAGGTCTCATGTGCATAGCCCCTTAGAATTTGCTGCCAAAGCGTTTCAAGCATTACGCCCTTCCTCATGGGCAGCCTGTGAAGGAAAAGTATGGCGGTCAACAAACCAGCGTTTTCCCTCATTAGTTTTTATTACTCCTTGATTCTAATTATGGTGCATTCTGGGGCTGGTAGTTGCAATAGAATACCGCCAAACCATTTCAAGCTTTTAAAACAATCAATAATCGGGGAAACAAATGTCACATGAGAAATGGAATTGCAATACCAGGCATCTCCCGCTTTGCCTCGCCGCTCGAGCTCCAGCGGCAGCGAACACACAGAGTTCATGTGGTGGTGCCATCCGTGACCCGGGGCGGTCACTCAAATGTACAAACAAAGTTCCCCTTGCGGTGGAGGCACACTCAGGATCGTCGCTCAGGTCTCATGTGCATAGCCCCTTAGAATTTGCTGCCAACGCGTTTCAAGCATTACGCCCTTCCTCATGGGCAGCCTGTGAAGCAAAAGAATGGCGGTCAACAAACCAGCGTTTTCCCTCATTAGTTTTTATTACTCCTTGATTCTAATTATGGTGCATTCTGGGGCTGGTAGTTGCAATAGAATACCGCCAAACCATTTCAAGCTTTTAAAACAATCAATAATCGGGGAAACAAATGTCACATGAGAAATGCAATTGCAATACCAGGCATCTCCCGCTTCGCCTCGCCGCTCGAGCTCCAGCGGCAGCGAACCCACAGAGTTCATGTGGTGGTGCCATCTGTGACCCGGGGCGGTCACTCAAATGTACAAACAAAGTTCCCCTTGCGGTGGAGGCACACTCAGGATCGTCGCTCAGGTCTCATGTGCATAGCCCCTTAGAATTTGCTGCCAAAGCGTTTCAAGCATTACGCCCTTCCTCATGGGCAGCCTGTGAAGCAAAAGTATGGCGGTCAACAAACCAGCGTTTTCCCTCATTAGTTTTTATTACTCCTTGATTCTAATTATGGTGCATTCTGGGGCTGGTAGTTGCAATAGAATACCGCCAAACCATTTCAAGCTTTTAAAACAATCAATAATCGTGGAAACAAATGTCACATGAGAAATGGAATTGCAATACCAGGCATCTCCCGCTTCGCCTCGCCGCTCGAGCTCCAGCGGCAGCGAACCCACAGAGTTCATGTGGTGGTGCCATCCGTGACCCGGGGCGGTCACTCAAATGTACAAACAAAGTTCCCCTTGCGGTGGAGGCACACTCAGGATCGTCGCTCAGGTCTCATGTGCATAGCCCCTTAGAATTTGCTGCCAACGCGTTTCAAGCATTACGCCCTTCCTCATGGGCAGCCTGTGAAGCAAAAGAATGGCGGTCAACAAACCAGCGTTTTCCCTCATTAGTTTTTATTACTCCTTGATTCTAATTATGGTGCATTCTGGGGCTGGTAGTTGCAATAGAATACCGCCAAACCATTTCAAGCTTTTAAAACAATCAATAATCGGGGAAACAAATGTCACATGAGAAATGCAATTGCAATACCAGGCATCTCCCGCTTCGCCTCGCCGCTCGAGCTCCAGCGGCAGCGAACCCACAGAGTTCATGTGGTGGTGCCATCTGTGACCCGGGGCGGTCACTCAAATGTACAAACAAAGTTCCCCTTGCGGTGGAGGCACACTCAGGATTGTCGCTCAGGTCTCATGTGCATAGCCCCTTAGAATTTGCTGCCAACGCGTTTCAAGCATTACGCCCTTCCTCGTGGGCAGCCTGTGAAGCAAAAGAATGGCGGTCAACAAACCAGCGTTTTCCCTCATTAGTTTTTATTACTCCTTGATTCTAATTATGGTGCATTCTGGGGCTGGTAATTGCAATAGAATACCGCCGAACCATTTCAAGCTTTTAAAACAATCAATAATCGGGGAAACAAATGTCACATGAGAAATGCAATTGCAGTACCAGGCATCTCCCGCTTCGCCTCGCCGCTCGAGCTCCAGCGGCAGCGAACCCACAGAGTTCATGTGGTGGTGGCATCCGGGACCCGCAGCGGTCACTCAAATGTACAAACAAAGTTCCCCTTGCAGTGGAGGCACACTCAGGATTGTCGCTCAGGTCTCATGTGCATAGCCCCTTAGAATTTGCTGCCAACGCATTTCAAGCATTACGCCCTTCCTCATGGGCAGCCTGTGAAGCAAAAGAATGCAGGTCAACAAACCAGCGTTTTCCCTCATTAGTTTTTATTACTCCTTGATTCTAATTATGGTGCATTCTGGGGCTGGTAGTTGCAATAGAATACCGCCAAACCATTTCAAGCTTTTAAAACAATTAATAATTGGGGAAACAAATGTCACATGAGAAATGCAATTGCAATACCAGGCATCTCCCGCTTCGCCTCGCCGCTCGAGCTCCAGCGGCAGTGAACCAACACAGTTCATGTGGTGGTGCCATCTGTGACCCGGGGCGGTCACTCAAATGTACAAACAAAGTTCCCCTTGCGGTGGAGGCACACTCAGGATCGTCGCTCAGGTCTCATGTGCATAGCCCCTTAGAATTTGCTGCCAACGCGTTTCAAGCATTACGCCCTTCCTCATGGGCAGCCTGTGAAGCAAAAGAATGGCGGTCAACAAACCAGCGTTTTCCCTCATTAGTTTTTATTACTCCTTGATTCTAATTATGGTGCATTCTGGGGCTGGTAGTTGCAATAGAATACCGCCAAACCATTTCAAGCTTTTAAAACAATCAATAATCGGGGAAACAAATGTCACATGAGAAATGCAATTGCAATACCAGGCATCTCCCGCTTTGCCTCGCCGCTCGAGCTCCAGCGGCAGCGAACCCACAGAGTTCATGTGGTGGTGCCATCTGTGACCCGGGGCGGTCACTCAAATGTACAAACAAAGTTCCCCTTGCGGTGGAGGCACACTCAGGATCGTCGCTCAGGTCTCATGTGCATAGCCCCTTAGAATTTGCTGCCAACGCGTTTCAAGCATTACGCCCTTCCTCATGGGCAGCCTGTGAAGCAAAAGAATGGCGGTCAACAAACCAGCGTTTTCCCTCATTAGTTTTTATTACTCCTTGATTCTAATTATGGTGCATTCTGGGGCTGGTAGTTGCAATAGAATACCGCCAAACCATTTCAAGCTTTTAAAACAATCAATAATCGGGGAAACAAATGTCACATGAGAAATGCAATTGCAATACCAGGCATCTCCCGCTTCGCCTCGCCGCTCGAGCTCCAGCGGCAGCGAACCCACAGAGTTCATGTTGTGGTGCCATCTGTGACCCGGGGCGGTCACTCAAATGTACAAACAAAGTTCCCCTTGCGGTGGAGGCACACTCAGGATTGTCGCTCAGGTCTCATGTGCATAGCCCCTTAGAATTTGCTGACAACGCGTTTCAAGCATTACGCCCTTCCTCGTGGGCAGCCTGTGAAGCACAAGAATGGTGGTCAACAAACCAGCGTTTTCCCTCATTAGTTTTTATTACTCCTTGATTCTAATTATGGTGCATTCTGGGGCTGGTAATTGCAATAGAATACCGCCAAACCATTTCAAGCTTTTAAAACAATCAATAATCGGGGAAACAAATGTCACATGAGAAATGCAATTGCAGTACCAGGCATCTCCCGCTTCGCCTCGCCGCTCGAGCTCCAGCGGCAGCGAACCCACAGAGTTCATGTGGTGGTGCCATCCGTGACCCGCGGCGGTCACTCAAATGTACAAACAAAGTTCCCCTTGCAGTGGAGGCACACTCAGGATCGTCGCTCAGGTCTCATGTGCATAGCCCCTTAGAATTTGCTGCCAACGCGTTTCAAGCATTACGCCCTTCCTCATGGGCAGCCTGTGAAGCAAAAGAATGGCAGGTCAACAAACCAGCGTTTTCCCTCATTAGTTTTTATTACTCCTTGATTCTAATTATGGTGCATTCTGGGGCTGGTAGTTGCAATAGAATACCGCCAAACCATTTCAAGCTTTTAAAACAATCAATAATCGGGGAAACAAATGTCACATGAGAAATGCAATTGCAATACCAGGCATCTCCCGCTTCGCCTCGCCGCTCGAGCTCCAGCGGCAGCGAACCCACAGAGTTCATGTGGTGGTGCCATCTGTGACCCGGGGCGGTCACTCAAATGTACAAACAAAGTTCCCCTTGCGGTGGAGGCACACTCAGGATCGTCGCTCAGGTCTCATGTGCATAGCCCCTTAGAATTTGCTGCCAACGCGTTTCAAGCATTACGCCCTTCCTCATGGGCAGCCTGTGAAGCAAAAGAATGGCGGTCAACAAACCAGCGTTTTCCCTCATTAGTTTTTATTACTCCTTGATTCTAATTATGGTGCATTCTGGGGCTGGTAGTTGCAATAGAATACCGCCAAACCATTTCAAGCTTTTAAAACAATCAATAATCGGGGAAACAAATGTCACATGAGAAATGCAATTGCAATACCAGGCATCTCCCGCTTCGCCTCGCCGCTCGAGCTCCAGCGGCAGCGAACCCACAGAGTTCATGTGGTGGTGCCATCTGTGACCCGGGGCGGTCACTCAAATGTACAAACAAAGTTCCCCTTGCGGTGGAGGCACACTCAGGATCGTCGCTCAGGTCTCATGTGCATAGCCCCTTAGAATTTGCTGCCAACGCGTTTCAAGCATTACGCCCTTCCTCATGGGCAGCCTGTGAAGGAAAAGTATGGCGGTCAACAAACCAGCGTTTTCCCTCATTAGTTTTTATTACTCCTTGATTCTAATTATGGTGCATTCTGGGGCTGGTAGTTGCAATAGAATACCGCCAAACCATTTCAAGCTTTTAAAACAATCAATAATCGGGGAAACAAATGTCACATGAGAAATGGAATTGCAATACCAGGCATCTCCCGCTTTGCCTCGCCGCTCGAGCTCCAGCGGCAGCGAACCCACAGAGTTCATGTGGTGGTGCCATCCGTGACCCGGGGCGGTCACTCAAATGTACAAACAAAGTTCCCCTTGCGGTGGAGGCACACTCAGGATCGTCGCTCAGGTCTCATGTGCATAGCCCCTTAGAATTTGCTGCCAACGCGTTTCAAGCATTACGCCCTTCCTCATGGGCAGCCTGTGAAGCAAAAGAATGGCGGTCAACAAACCAGCGTTTTCCCTCATTAGTTTTTATTACTCCTTGATTCTAATTATGGTGCATTCTGGGGCTGGTAGTTGCAATAGAATACCGCCAAACCATTTCAAGCTTTTAAAACAATCAATAATCGGGGAAACAAATGTCACATGAGAAATGCAATTGCAATACCAGGCATCTCCCGCTTCGCCTCGCCGCTCGAGCTCCATCGGCAGCGAACCCACAGAGTTCATGTGGTGGTGCCATCTGTGACCCGGGGCGGTCACTCAAATGTACAAACAAAGTTCCCCTTGCGGTGGAGGCACACTCAGGATTGTCGCTCAGGTCTCATGTGCATAGCCCCTTAGAATTTGCTGCCAAAGCGTTTCAAGCATTACGCCCTTCCTCATGGGCAGCCTGTGAGGCAAAAGTATGGCGGTCAACAAACCAGCGTTTTCCCTCATAAGTTTTTATTACTCCTTGATTCTAATTATGGTGCATTCTGGGGCTGGTAGTTGCAATAGAATACCGCCAAACCATTTCAAGCTTTTAAAACAATCAATAATCGGGGAAACAAATGTCACATGAGAAATGCAATTGCAATACCAGGCATCTCCCGCTTCGCCTCGCCGCTCGAGCTCCAGCGGCAGCGAACCCACAGAGTTCATGTGGTGGTGCCATCCGTGACCCGGGGCGGTCACTCAAATGTACAAACAAAGTTCCCCTTGCGGTGGAGGCACACTCAGGATCGTCGCTCAGGTCTCATGTGCATAGCCCCTTAGAATTTGCTGCCAAAGCGTTTCAAGCATTACGCCCTTCCTCATGGGCAGCCTGTGAAGCAAAAGTATGGCGGTCAACAAACCAGCGTTTTCCCTCATTAGTTTTTATTACTCCTTGATTCTAATTATGGTGCATTCTGGGGCTGGTAGTTGCAATAGAATACCGACAAACCATTTCAAGCTTTTAAAACAATCAATAATCGGGGAAACAAATGTCACATGAGAAATGCAATTGCAATACCAGGCATCTCCCGCTTCGCCGCTCGAGCTCCAGCGGCAGCGAACCCACAGAGTTCATGTGGTGGTGCCATCCGTGACCCGGGGCGGTCACTCAAATGTACAAACAAAGTTCCCCTTGCGGTGGAGGCACACTCAGGATCGTCACTCAGGTCTCATGTGCATAGCCCCTTAGAATTTGCTGCCAACGCGTTTCAAGCATTACGCCCTTCCTCATGGGCAGCCTGTGAAGCAAAAGTATGGCGGTCAACAAACCAGCGTTTTCCCTCATTAGTTTTTATTACTCCTTGATTCTAATTATGGTGCATTCTGGGGCTGGTAATTGCAATAGAATACCGCCGAACCATTTCAAGCTTTTAAAACAATCAATAATCGGGGAAACAAATGTCACATGAGAAATGCAATTGCAGTACCAGGCATCTCCCGCTTCGCCTCGCCGCTCGAGCTCCAGCGGCAGCGAACCCACAGAGTTCATGTGGTGGTGGCATCCGGGACCCGCAGCGGTCACTCAAATGTACAAACAAAGTTCCCCTTGCGGTGGAGGCACACTCAGGATCGTCGCTCAGGTCTCATGTGCATAGCCCCTTAGAATTTGCTGCCAACGCGTTTCAAGCATTACACCCTTCCTCATGGGCAGCCTGTGAAGCAAAAGAATGGCAGTCAACAAACCAGCGTTTTCCCTCATTAGTTTTTATTACTCCTTGATTCTAATTATGGTGCATTCTGGGGCTGGTAGTGGCAATAGAATACCGCCATACCATTTCAAGCTTTTAAAACAATCAATAATCGGGGAAACAAATGTCACATGAGAAATGTAATTGTAATACCAGGCATCTCCCACTTCGCCTCGCCGCTCGAGCTCCAGCGGCAGCGAACCCACAGAGTTCATGTGGTGGTGCCATCTGTGACCCGGGGCGGTCACTCAAATGTACAAACAAAGTTCCCCTTGCGGTGGAGGCACACTCAGGATCGTCGCTCAGGTCTCATGTGCATAGCCCCTTAGAATTTGCTGCCAACGCGTTTCAAGCATTACGCCCTTCCTCATGGGCAGCCTGTGAAGCAAAAGAATGGCGGTCAACAAACCAGCGTTTTCCCTCATTAGTTTTTATTACTCCTTGATTCTAATTATGGTGCATTCTGGGGCTGGTAGTTGCAATAGAATACCGCCAAACCATTTCAAGCTTTTAAAACAATCAATAATCGGGGAAACAAATGTCACATGAGAAATGCAATTGCAATACCAGGCATCTCCCGCTTCGCCTCGCCGCTCGAGCTCCAGCGGCAGCGAACCCACAGAGTTCATGTGGTGGTGCCATCTGTGACCCGGGGCGGTCACTCAAATGTACAAACAAAGTTCCCCTTGCGGTGGAGGCACACTCAGGATCGTCGCTCAGGTCTCATGTGCATAGCCCCTTAGAATTTGCTGCCAAAGCGTTTCAAGCATTACGCCCTTCCTCATGGGCAGCCTGTGAAGCAAAAGAATGGCGGTCAACAAACCAGCGTTTTCCCTCATTAGTTTTTATTACTCCTTGATTCTAATTATGGTGCATTCTGGGGCTGGTAGTTGCAATAGAATACCGCCAAACCATTTCAAGCTTTTAAAACAATCAATAATCGGGGAAACAAATGTCACATGAGAAATGCAATTGCAATACCAGGCATCTCCCGCTTCGCCTCGCCGCTCGAGCTCCATCGGCAGCGAACCCACAGAGTTCATGTGGTGGTGCCATCTGTGACCCGGGGCGGTCACTCAAATGTACAAACAAAGTTCCCCTTGCGGTGGAGGCACACTCAGGATTGTCGCTCAGGTCTCATGTGCATAGCCCCTTAGAATTTGCTGCCAACGCGTTTCAAGCATTACGCCCTTCCTCGTGGGCAGCCTGTGAAGCAAAAGTATGGCGGTCAACAAACCAGCGTTTTCCCTCATTAGTTTTTATTACTACTTGATTCTAATTATGGTGCATTCTGGGGCTGGTAGTGGCAATAGAATACCGCCAAACCATTTCAAGCTTTTAAAACAATCAATAATCGGGGAAACAAATGTCACATGAGAAATGCAATTGCAATACCAGGCATCTCCCGCTTCGCCTCGCCGCTCGAGCTCCAGCGGCAGCGAACCCACAGAGTTCATGTGGTGGTGCCATCCGTGACCCGGGGCGGTCACTCAAATGTACAAACAAAGTTCCCCTTGCGGTGGAGGCACACTCAGGATCGTCGCTCAGGTCTCATGTGCATAGCCCCTTAGAATTTGCTGCCAAAGCGTTTCAAGCATTACGCCCTTCCTCATGGGCAGCCTGTGAGGCAAAAGTATGGCGGTCAACAAACCAGCGTTTTCCCTCATAAGTTTTTATTACTCCTTGATTCTAATTATGGTGCATTCTGGGGCTGGTAGTTGCAATAGAATACCGTCAAACCATTTCAAGCTTTTAAAACAATCAATAATCGGGGAAACAAATGTCACATGAGAAATGCAATTGCAATACCAGGCATCTCCCGCTTCGCCTCGCCGCTCGAGCTCCAGCGGCAGCGAACCCACAGAGTTCATGTGGTGGTGCCATCCGTGACCCTGGGCGGTCACTCAAATGTACAAACAAAGTTCCCCTTGCGGTGGAGGCACACTCAGGATCGTCGCTCAGGTCTCATGTGCATAGCCCCTTAGAATTTGCTGCCAAAGCGTTTCAAGCATTACGCCCTTCCTCATGGGCAGCCTGTGAAGCAAAAGTATGGCGGTCAACAAACCAGCGTTTTCCCTCATTAGTTTTTATTACTCCTTGATTCTAATTATGGTGCATTCTGGGCTGGTAGTTGCAATAGAATACCGACAAACCATTTCAAGCTTTTAAAACAATCAATAATCGGGGAAACAAATGTCACATGAGAAATGAAATTGCAATACCAGGCATCTCCTGCTTCGCCTCGCCGCTCGAGCTCCAGCGGCAGCGAACCCACAGAGTTCATGTGGTGCTGCCATCCGTGACCCGGGGCGGTCACTCAAATGTACAAACAAAGTTCCCCTTGCGGTGGAGGCACACTCAGGATCGTCACTCAGGTCTCATGTGCATAGCCCCTTAGAATTTGCTGCCAACGCGTTTCAAGTATTACGCCCTTCCTCATGGGCAATCTGTGAAGCAAAAGTATGGCGGTCAACAAACCAGCGTTTTCCCTCATTAGTTTTTATTACTCCTTGATTCTAATTATGGTGCATTCTGGGGCTGGTAATTGCAATAGAATACCGCCGAACCATTTCAAGCTTTTAAAACAATCAATAATCGGGGAAACAAATGTCACATGAGAAATGCAATTGCAGTACCAGGCATCTCCCGCTTCGCCTCGCCGCTCGAGCTCCAGCGGCAGCGAACCCACAGAGTTCATGTGGTGGTGGCATCCGGGACCCGCAGCGGTCACTCAAATGTACAAACAAAGTTCCCTTTGCGGTGGAGGCACACTCAGGATCGTCGCTCAGGTCTCATGTGCATAGCCCCTTAGAATTTGCTGCCAACACGTTTCAAGCATTACACCCTTCCTCATGGGCAGCCTGTGAAGCAAAAGAATGGCAGTCAACAAACCAGCGTTTTCCCTCAATAGTTTTTATTACTCCTTGATTCTAATTATGGTGCATTCTGGGGCTGGTAGTTGCAATAGAATACCGCCAAACCATTTCAAGCTTTTAAAACAATCAATAATCGGGGAAACAAATGTCACATGAGAAATGTAATTGTAATACCAGGCATCTCCCACTTCGCCTCGCCGCTCGAGCTGCAGCGGCAGCGAACCCACAGAGTTCATGTGGTGGTGCCATCTGTGACCCGGGGCGGTCACTCAAATGTACAAACAAAGTTCCCCTTGCGGTGGAGGCACACTCAGGATCGTCGCTCAGGTCTCATGTGCATAGCCCCTTAGAATTTGCTGCCAAAGCGTTTCAAGCATTACGCCCTTCCTCATGGGCAGCCTGTGAAGCAAAAGAATGGCGGTCAACAAACCAGCGTTTTCCCTCATTAGTTTTTATTACTCCTTGATTCTAATTATGGTGCATTCTTGGGCTGGTAGTTGCAATAGAATACCGCCAAACCATTTCAAGCTTTTAAAACAATCAATAATCGGGGAAACAAATGTCACATGAGAAATGCAATTGCAATACCAGGCATCTCCCGCTTCGCCTCGCCGCTCGAGCTCCATCGGCAGCGAACCCACAGAGTTCATGTGGTGGTGCCATCTGTGACCCGGGGCGGTCACTCAAATGTACAAACAAAGTTCCCCTTGCGGTGGAGGCACACTCAGGATTGTCGCTCAGGTCTCATGTGCATAGCCCCTTAGAATTTGCTGCCAACGCGTTTCAAGCATTACGCCCTTCCTAGTGGGCAGCCTGTGAAGCAAAAGTATGGCGGTCAACAAACCAGCGTTTTCCCTCATTAGTTTTTATTACTCCTTGATTCTAATTATGGTGCATTCTGGGGCTGGTAGTGGCAATAGAATACCGCCAAACCATTTCAAGCTTTTAAAACAATCAATAATCGGGGAAACAAATGTCACATGAGAAATGCAATTGCAATACCAGGCATCTCCCGCTTCGCCTCGCCGCTCGAGCTCCAGCGGCAGCGAACCCACAGAGTTCATGTGGTGGTGCCATCCGTGACCCAGGGCGGTCACTCAAATGTACAAACAAAGTTCCCCTTGCGGTGGAGGCACACTCAGGATCGTCGCTCAGGTCTCATGTGCATAGCCCCTTAGAATTTGCTGCCAAAGCGTTTCAAGCATTACGCCCTTCCTCATGGGCAGCCTGTGAGGCAAAAGTATGGCGGTCAACAAACCAGCGTTTTCCCTCATAAGTTTTTATTACTCCTTGATTCTAATTATGGTGCATTCTGGGGCTGGTAGTTGCAATAGAATACCGTCAAACCATTTCAAGCTTTTAAAACAATCAATAATCGGGGAAACAAATGTCACATGAGAAATGCAATTGCAATACCAGGCATCTCCCGCTTCGCCTCGCCGCTCGAGCTCCAGCGGCAGCGAACCCACAGAGTTCATGTGGTGGTGCCATCCGTGACCCTGGGCGGTCACTCAAATGTACAAACAAAGTTCCCCTTGCGGTGGAGGCACACTCAGGATCGTCGCTCAGGTCTCATGTGCATAGCCCCTTAGAATTTGCTGCCAAAGCGTTTCAAGCATTACGCCCTTCCTCATGGGCAGCCTGTGAAGCAAAAGTATGGCGGTCAACAAACCAGCGTTTTCCCTCATTAGTTTTTATTACTCCTTGATTCTAATTATGGTGCATTCTGGGCTGGTAGTTGCAATAGAATACCGACAAACCATTTCAAGCTTTTAAAACAATCAATAATCGGGGAAACAAATGTCACATGAGAAATGAAATTGCAATACCAGGCATCTCCTGCTTCGCCTCGCCGCTCGAGCTCCAGCGGCAGCGAACCCACAGAGTTCATGTGGTGCTGCCATCCGTGACCCGGGGCGGTCACTCAAATGTACAAACAAAGTTCCCCTTGCGGTGGAGGCACACTCAGGATCGTCACTCAGGTCTCATGTGCATAGCCCCTTAGAATTTGCTGCCAACGCGTTTCAAGTATTACGCCCTTCCTCATGGGCAATCTGTGAAGCAAAAGTATGGCGGTCAACAAACCAGCGTTTTCCCTCATTAGTTTTTATTACTCCTTGATTCTAATTATGGTGCATTCTGGGGCTGGTAATTGCAATAGAATACCGCCGAACCATTTCAAGCTTTTAAAACAATCAATAATCGGGGAAACAAATGTCACATGAGAAATGCAATTGCAGTACCAGGCATCTCCCGCTTCGCCTCGCCGCTCGAGCTCCAGCGGCAGCGAACCCACAGAGTTCATGTGGTGGTGGCATCCGGGACCCGCAGCGGTCACTCAAATGTACAAACAAAGTTCCCTTTGCGGTGGAGGCACACTCAGGATCGTCGCTCAGGTCTCATGTGCATAGCCCCTTAGAATTTGCTGCCAACACGTTTCAAGCATTACACCCTTCCTCATGGGCAGCCTGTGAAGCAAAAGAATGGCAGTCAACAAACCAGCGTTTTCCCTCAATAGTTTTTATTACTCCTTGATTCTAATTATGGTGCATTCTGGGGCTGGTAGTTGCAATAGAATACCGCCAAACCATTTCAAGCTTTTAAAACAATCAATAATCGGGGAAACAAATGTCACATGAGAAATGTAATTGTAATACCAGGCATCTCCCACTTCGCCTCGCCGCTCGAGCTCCAGCGGCAGCGAACCCACAGAGTTCATGTGGTGGTGCCATCTGTGACCCGGGGCGGTCACTCAAATGTACAAACAAAGTTCCCCTTGCGGTGGAGGCACACTCAGGATCGTCGCTCAGGACTCATGTGCATAGCCCCTTAGAATTTGCTGCCAACGCGTTTCAAGCATTACGCCCTTCCTCATGGGCAGCCTGTGAAGCAAAAGAATGGCGGTCAACAAACCAGCGTTTTCCCTCATTAGTTTTTATTACTCCTTGATTCTAATTATGGTGCATTCTGGGGCTGGTAATTGCAATAGAATACCGCCGAACCATTTCAAGCTTTTAAAACAATCAATAATCGGGGAAACAAATGTCACATGAGAAATGCAATTGCAGTACCAGGCATCTCCCGCTTTGCCTCGCCGCTCGAGCTCCAGCGGCAGCGAACCCACAGAGTTCATGTGGTGGTGGCATCCGGGACCCGCAGCGGTCACTCAAATGTACAAACAAAGTTCCCCTTGCAGTGGAGGCACACTCAGGATTGTCGCTCAGGTCTCATGTGCATAGCCCCTTAGAATTTGCTGCCAACGCATTTCAAGCATTACGCCCTTCCTCATGGACAGCCTGTGAAGCAAAAGAATGCAGGTCAACAAACCAGCGTTTTCCCTCATTAGTTTTTATTACTCCTTGATTCTAATTATGGTGCATTCTGGGGCTGGTAGTTGCAATAGAATACCGCCACACCATTTCAAGCTTTTAAAACAATTAATAATTGGGGAAACAAATGTCACATGAGAAATGCAATTGCAATACCAGGCATCTCCCGCTTCGCCTCGCCGCTCGAGCTCCAGCGGCAGCGAACCCACAGAGTTCATGTGGTGGTGCCATCTGTGACCCGGGGCGGTCACTCAAATGTACAAACAAAGTTCCCCTTGCGGTGGAGGCACACTCAGGATCGTCGCTCAGGTCTCATGTGCATAGCCCCTTAGAATTTGTTGCCAAAGCGTTTCAAGCATTACGCCCTTCCTCATGGGCAGCCTGTGAAGGAGAAAGTATGGCGGTCAACAAACCAGCGTTTTCCTCATTAGTTTTTATTACTCCTGATTCTAATTATGGTGCATTCTGGGGCTGGTAGTGGCATAGAATACCGTCAAACCATTTCAAGCTTTTAAAACAATCAATAATCGGGAAACAAATGTCACATGAGAAATGCAATTGCAATACCAGGCATCTCCCGCTTGCCGCGCACGCCGAGCTCCAGCGTGCAGCGAACCCACAGAGTTCATGGGTGGTGCCATCCGTGACCCTGGGCGCTCACTCAAATGTACAAACAAAGTCTCTGCGGTGGAGGCACTCAGGATCGTCGCTCAGGTCTCATGTGCATAGCCCCTTAGAATTTGCTGCCAAAGCGCTTCAAGCATTACGCTCTTCCTCATGGGCAGCCTGTGAGGCAAAAGTATGGCGGTCAACAAACCAGCGTTTTCCCTCATAGTTTTTATTACTCCTTGATTCTAATTATGGTGCATTCTGGGCTGGTAGTTGCAATAGAATACCGTCAAACCATTTCAAGCTTTAAAACAATCACAATCGGGGAAAAAATGTCACATGAGAGATGCAATTGCAATACCAGGCATCTCCTGCTCGCCTCGCCGCTCGAGCTCCAGCGGCAGCGAACCCACAGAGTTCATGTGGTGCTGCCATCCGTGACCCGGGCGGTCACTCAAATGTACAAACAAAGTTCCTCTTGTGGTGGAGGCACACTCAGGATCGTCACTCAGGTCTCATGTGCATAGCCCCTTAGAATTTGCTGCCAACGCGCTTCAAGCATTCTCCTTCCTCATGGGCAGTCTGTGAAGCAAAAGAATGGCGGTCAACAAACCAGCGTTTTCCCTCATTAGTTTCTATTACTCCTTGATTCTAATTATGGTGCATTCTGGGCTGGTAGCTGCAATAGAATATGGCCAAACCATTTCAAGCTTTTAAAACAATCACTAATCGGGAAACAAATGTCACATGAGAAATGCAATTGCAATACCAGGCATCTCCGCTGCCTCGCCAGCTCGAGCTCCAGCGGCAGCGAACCCACAGAGTTCATGTGGTGGTGACATCCGTGACCCGGAGCGGTCACTCAAATGTACAAACAAAGTTCCCCTTGCGGTGGAGGCACACTCAGGATCGCCGCTCAGGTCTCATGTGCATATCCCTTAGAATTTGCTGCCCACGCTTTTCAAGCATTACACCCTTCCTCATGGGCAGTCTGTGAAGCAAAAGAATGGCAGTCAACAAACCAGCGTTTTCCTCATTAGTTTTTATTACTCCTTGATTCTAATTATGGTGCATTCTGGGGCTGGTAGTTGCAATAGAATACCGCCAAACCATTTCAAGCTTTTAAAACAATCAATAATCGGGGAAACAAATGTCACATGAGAAATGCAATTGTAACACCAGGCATCTCCCTCGCCTCGCCGCTCGAGCTCCAGCGGCAGCGAACCCACAGAGTTCATGTGGTGGTGCCATCTCGTGACCTCGGGCGGTCACTCAAATGTACAAACACAGTTCCCCTTGCGGTGGATGCACACTCAGGATCGTCGCTCAGTCTCATGTGCATAGCCCCTTAGAATTTGCTGCCCACGCTTTCAAGCATTACGCTCTTCCTCATGGGCAAGCCTGTGAAGCAAAAGAATGGCGGTCAACAAACCAGCGTTTTCCTCAATAGTTTTTATTACTCCTTGATTCTAATTATGGTGCATTCTGGGGCTGGTAATTGCAACAGAATACCGCTCGAACCATTTCAAGCTATTAAAACAATCAATAATCGGAAACAAACGTCACATGAGAAATGCAATTGCAATACCAGGCATCTCCTGCTTCGCCTCGCCGATCGAGCTCCAGCGGCAGCGAACCCACAGAGTTCATGTGGTGGTGCCAGCCGTGACCCGGGCGGTCACTCAAAATGTACAAACAAAGTTCCCCTTGCGGTGGAGGCACACTCAGGATCGTCGCTCAGGTCTCATGTGCATAGCCCCTTAGAATTTGCTGCCAACGCGTTTCAAGCATTACGCCCTTCCTCATGGGCAGCCTGTGAAGCTTCACCAACTACCAGCCCCAGAATGCACCATAATTAGAATCAAGGAGTAATAAAAACTAATGAGGGAAAACGCTGGTTTGTTGACCGCCATTCTTTAGCTTCACAGGCTGCCTATGAGGAAGGGCGTAATGCTTGAAACGCGTTGGCAGCAAATTCTAAGCGGCTATGCACATGAGACCTGAGTGACGATCCTGAGTGTGCCTCCACCGCAAGGGGAACTTTGTTTGTACATTTGAGTGACCGCCCCGGGTCACGGATGGCACCACCACATGAACTCTGTGGGTTCGCTGCCGCTGGAGCTCGAGCGGCGAGGCGAAGCGGGAGATGCCTGTTATTGCAATTGCATTTCTCATGTGACATTTGTTTCCCCGATTATTGATTGTTTTAAAAGCTTGAAATGGTTTGGCGGTATTCTATTGCAACTACGAGCCCCAGAATGCACCATAATTAGAATCAACGAGTAATAAAAACTAATGAGGGAAAACGCTGGTTTGTTGACCGCCATTCTTTTGCTTCACAGGCTGCCCATGAGGAAGGGCGTAATGCTTGAAACGCGTTGGCAGCAAATTCTAAGGGGCTATGCACATGAGACCTGAGCAACGATCCTGAGTGTGCCTCCACCGCAAGGGGAACTTTGTTTGTACATTTGAGTGACCGCCCCGGCTCACGGATGGCACCACCACATGAACTCTGTGGATTCGCTGCCGCTGGAGCTCGAGCGGCAAGGCGAAGCGGGAGAGGCCTGGTATTGCAATTGCATTTCTCATGTGACATTTGTTTCCCTGATTATTGATTGTTTTAAAAGCTTGAAATGGTTTGGCGGTATTTATTGCAACTACCAGCCCCAGAATGCACCATAATTAGAATCAAAGAGTAATAAAAACTAATGAGGGAAAACGCTGGTTTGTTGACCGCCATTCTTTTGCTTTAAAGGGTGCCCATGAGGAAGGGCGTAATGCTTGAAACGCGTTGGTAGCAAATTCTAAGGGGCTATGCACATGAGACCTGAGCGACGATCCTGAGTGTGCCTCCACCACAAGGGGAACTTTGTTTGTACATTTGAGTGACCGCCCGGGTCACGGATGGCACCACCACATGAACTCTGTGGGTTCGCTGCCGCTGGAGCTCGAGCGGCGAGGCGAAGCGAAGCGGGAGATGCCTGGTATTGCAATTGCATTTCTCATGTGACATTTGTTTCCCCGATTATTGATTGTTTTAAAAGCTTGAAATGGTTTGGCGGTATTCTATTTTAACTACCAGCCCCAGAATGCACCATAATTAGAATCAAGGAGTAATAAAAACTAATGAGGGAAAACGCTGGTTTGTTGACCGCCATTCATTTGCTTCCCAGGCTGCCCATGAGGAAGGGCGTAATGCTTGAAACGCGTTGGCAGCAAATTCTAAGGGGCTATGCACATGAGACCTGAGCGACGATCCTGAGTGTGCCTCCACCGCAAGGGGAACTTTGTTTGTACATTTGAGTGACCGCCCCGGGTCACGGATGGCACCACCATATCAACTCTGTGGGTTCGTTGCCGCTGGAGCTCGAGCGGCGAGGCGAAGCGGGAGATGCCTGGTATTGCAATTGCATTTCTCATGTGACATTTGTTTCCCCGATTATTGATTGTTTTAAAAGCTTGAAATGGTTTGGCGGTATTCTATTGCAACTTCCAGCCCCAGAATGCACCATAATTTGAATCAAGGATTAATAAAAACTAATGAGGGAAAACGCTGGTTTGTTGACCGCCATTCTTTTGCTTCACAGGCTGCCCATGAGGAAGGGCATAATGCTTGAAACGCGTTGGCATCAAATTCTAAGGGGCTATGCACATGAGACCTGAGCGACGATCCTGAGTGTGCCTCCACTGCAAGGGGAACTTTGTTTGTACATTTGAGTGACCGCCCCGGGTCACGGATGGCACCACCACATGAACTCTGTGGGTTCGCTGCCGCTGGAGCTCGAGCGGCGAGGCGAAGCGGGAGATGCCTGGTATTGCAATTGCATTTCTCATCTGACATTTGTTTCCCCGACTATTGATTGTTTTAAAAGCTTGAAATTGTTTGGCGGTATTCTATTGCAACTACCAGCCCCAGAATGCACCATAATTAGAATCAAGGAGTAATAAAAACTAATGAGGGAAAACGCTGGTTTGTTGACCGCCATTCTTTTGCTTCCCAGGCTGCCCATGAGGAAGGGCGTAATGCTTGAAACGCGTTGGCAGCAAATTCTAAGGGGCTATGCACATGAGACCTGAGCGACGATCCTGAGTGTGCCTCCACCGCAAGGGGAACTTTGTTTGTACATATATATATTTATATATATATATATATATTTATATATATATATATATATATAGAAATTCACTGAAAAAACCATAGGTTTTAGGGACAGTTATAGTTACAAATTAACATTTAAAAAACCTTTGAAATTCACTGAAAAAACCATAGGTTTCAGATATGTTATAGTTACAAATTAGCATTTAAAAACCTTTGAAATTCACTGAGAAAAACCATAGGTTTTAGGGACAGTTATAGTTAGTTGGACATTTCACTCGTACAAAACCCGTGAAATTCCCCCGTTATAGTTAGTTCAGCTAACTATAACTCGCGCCCCGCAATGCACTGCTGATGACGTCACATATTACATCACTCATGACATGGTCAGTGACATCACTGATGACATCACTGATGACATCTCAAATGACATCACTGATGACATCATCCAGTGACTGTGTGTTTCTGTAAAGTTTAAATATTTTTAATATATATAGGAAAAGACGTATTGAAGAATGAGTGGGTGTGTAAGTGTCTGTATGGATGATTTAGTAGGTGCGTGACTGACTCTATAAGTGAGTGATTTAACGTATCTTACTGAATGCATGGGTTAGTGACTAAACTGGGTGAATGTCTGTATCCGTCTGTCTGTTGCTGTGTAAGTGGCTGCATGGGTTTGTGAATAGCTACATGAGTGTCTATATGAGTTATTGATTAGTTGTCTGAGTATCTGTATGGGTGCCTGAGTGTTTGTGTGGGTGGGGTGTGTGCGACTCTGTGCATAGATGTGTGAGTGGGTGATTCACTGGGTGGATGGTTTCAAGAGTGCATCTGTGATAGACTGTATGGGTGGGTAAGTGTGTGTAAGAGTGTGTTAGTGAGTGAATGTATGTCCCAGTGGTACATGTGTGAGTAACTACATATGTGAAAGCCAGTATATATGTGTGTTGGAGTATATAAATAGCTATAAGCGAGAGTGAGTGATTGTGATAGTGGCTGTATGGATGAGTGTGTGCTTGTATCAGTGATTGTATAAGAGCGTAACAATGTGCTAGTATTTGTATGATTAAGTGAGCTGGTGTGTGTATAACTGTATAGGTGAGTAAATGGCAGTGTGTTTAATTATTTGCATGACTGACTAGGTGTGTGAGTACCTCTATGGATGAGTGGCGGTGTTTGAGTGTCTATATAGGAGTAAGAGTGCATATGATAGTCCTGTACTGAGTGACCATAAGTATGAGTGACTGTACGGGTGAGTGAGTGGATGTGTGTGTGTAGACCTAAGAATCAGTGAGTGGGTATGTAGTTATTGGTGTTGGAGTGTCTATAGTTTTGCGAATGGCAGTCTGTAATTTAGATTGGGTGTATCAAAGGTTATATTAGGGTGTGAGGAGCTGCATCAGATTATCACGTGGATGATGTCATCAGTGATGTCATTTGAGATGTCATCAGTGATGTCACTGACCATGTCATGAGTGATGTAATATGTGACGTCATCAGCAGTGCATTGCGGGGCGCGAGTTATAGTTAGCTGAACTAACTATAACGGGGGAATTTCACGGGTTTTGTACGAGTGAAATGTCCAACTAACTATAACTGTCCCTAAAACCTATGGTTTTTTTCAGTGAATTTCAAAGGTTTTTTAAATGCTAATTTGTAACTATAACATATCTGAAACCTATGGTTTTTTCAGTGAATTTCAAAGGTTTTTTAAATGCTAATTTGTAACTATAACTGTCCCTAAAACCTATGGTTTTTTCAGTGAATTTCAAAGGTTTTTTAAATGCTAATTTCTAACTATAACGTGTCTGAAACCTATGGTTTTTTCAGTGAATTTCAAAGGTTTTTTAAATGCTAATTTGTAACTATAACGTGCCTGAAACCTACGGTTTTTTCAGTGAATTTCAAAGTTTTTAAATGACATTTTTTAAATGTATTAATTTTTATATTAATTTTTTTCATACTGATTTACTACATTTTTAGAAACAATTTCTTTTACATATTTTATTTTTAAATTACATTGTAATTACATTATACATTACATTTAAAAAATACTTTCTCAGAATGAATTACTTTAGTTTAAATACTTTGCACATAGGCAATAGACTTTTAAGTACAGTAGTTACAGTTGTTGCAATGGGCAACACATTTTCAAACACAATGCAACATTCAGCTCAATGTGAATTTCTAGTTAAATGCAATTAGTTACTTTATGGATTACTTTTTCTAACCACAGGACTGGATCCTAGATTCAGTCCTGGTACATCTCCTGTAAACAGTTGAGTAAAAGCGTTTTGGTTACAGTCGTGATTTTTAAGGAATATTATTGTATTTTAAAAGTTGACACTTAGAAACTTTTTCTCATAGAATCACCAATGTTATCCTATGGAAGGAAATTCACTTAGCAGGTAAAAACTGTTATCATTACTTTTTCTTACTCAGTGTTGGATCCTGGTTCCAGCACTGGTGCATCTCCTGTAAACAGTTGAAAGAATGCGTTTAAGTCATACAGGCGATTTTTAAGGAATATTTGTAGTTTGTGAAAATCGACACTTTGAAACTTTTCTGCTGAAAACCAGACAATGGATTCCTATGGAAGAAAATATAAGTTACTGGTAAGTACGGTTAAAATTACTTTTCAGGACCAGTACTGGGCTGAAAGATACAGCACTGAGGTCTCTCCTTATAACAGGTGAGTAAATCGGAATTCGTATTTCGGCTGATTTTAGAGGAATATTTGTATGTTTCAAAAATCGACACTTAGAAACTTTTTCAGCAAAAAGCAGGCAATGATATCCTATGGAAGGAAATTCAAGTTACTGGTAAGTACGGTTAAAATTACTTTTGAGGATCAGTACTGGGCTGAAAGATGCAGCACTGAGGTCTCTCCTGATAACAGGTGAGTAAATCGGAATTCGTATTTCGGCTGATTTTAGAGGAATATTTTAAAGTTCCAAAACTCCACACTTAGAAGAATTTCCAAGTGAAACCAGTCAATGTTAGCCTATGGAAGGAAATTCAAGTTACTGGTAAGTACGGTTAAAATTACTTTTCAGGACCAGTACTGGGCTGAAAGATACAGCACTGAGGTCTCTCCTGATAACAGGTGAGTAAATCAGAATTCGTAGTTCGGCAGATTTTAGAGGAATATTTGCACAATGGTGAAGGGAGGGGCGGGGCCTGAGGTGACATCTGTGCAAACGTGCCCCGTGGCGCGTTTTAAGTTGGGGGATTAAGTCCCCTTGAATCATGAGGGTCCCTACGGGCCAAGCTAGCCCACCAGGAACCTCCCAGTATGCGCCAGGGGCTGCGTTGCAGAGATGTGTAGAGAGGCCACACCACTTTTACACCTCTCTGCAACGCAGCTCTGTGGCGCTTTCTGGATGTACCTGTTGGGCTAGTTGGCCCCCAGGGACCCTCAGGATTGAAGGGATTTAATTCCCCATCTTAAAACGCGCCACGGGGCCTGTTTGCACACATGTCACCTGAAGCCCCGCCCTCCCTTCACCACTGTGCAAACGCGCCCCGTGGCGCGTTTTAAGTCGGAGGATTAACTCCCCTTGAATCCTGAGGGTCCCTGGGGTGCAACTAGCCCACCAGCTACCTCCATTAAGCGCCACAGAGCTGCGTTGCAGAGAGGTGTAAAAGGGGCGTGGCCTCTGTACACCTCTCTGCAAGGCAGCCCCTCAGCGCATACTGGAGGTTCCTGGTGGGCTAGTTGGCCCCAGGGACCCCCAGTAATTGAAGGGGATTACTTCCCCATCTGCAAACGCGCCAGGGGGCGCGTTTGCAGAGTGGTGAAGGAAGGGGGCGGGGCCTGCGGGCCCGATCGTTTTTTGTTTTTTTTTGTTTTTTTTGGGCTGCGTGGCCCCCCTCCCGGCCACTTATGGCCCCGGGGACCCCATCCCCCGGGGCCTGGCCTCACGTTGGAAACTGGTGGGGGAGTCCCCAATCCCCCCACAGTCCCAGGCTTTTCCACATGGGGAGCAGCTAACATGCTGCTCCCCGTGTGGAAAGCAACTGGTTTGCATTTTGAAAGAGAGAGCAGGTTTCCTGCTCTCTCTTCCAAAATGCAAACTAAGTTTACTATGACAGGACGGGAGCAGCGAGGCTCCCGTCCTGTCATAGCAAACAGCAGTGTCCCGGGGTAGGCACCCGGGACACTGCAGGAGCCGGCCCTGGGGGTGGCGGTCCCCAGGGCCATCAAGGGCTTCCAGGAGGGGGGCCGCGCGGCCCTCCCTACATTCTGAAAGCCCCGGGGAGGTGGTGGTCCCCGAGGCTTGGGGTCCAAAACGGACCCCCATTTTAATTTTTCTTAGTGCCCCGGGAGGTGGTGGTCCCCGGGCGTGTGGGGGCTGGAGCCCCCACACAGTTTTTTAATTTAAATAAAAGAAGCCCCGGGGAGGTGGTGGTCCTCGGGGCTGCGGGAGGGCTCAGAGCCCTCCCGCACCATTTGAAAAATAAAGCCCCGGGGGTGGCGGTCCCCGGGCTTAGGGGGCCCTTGAGGCCCCCATACATAAATTGAACACCCCCACCATGCCCCGGGACTTGGGCCACCCGGGGGCAAATGCAATCGAGCGCGGGAGACCGCGCTTCGATTTTTTTCGGCAGGATTCGCGCACCCTGAGCGCATCCTGCCGATTTTTAAAAAAAAAATATTTTTTTGCCCAGGGGGTCCTTGTGGGACCCCTGAGCAGACCTAGGGGGTCAGGGTGTTTCTACCCTGCTCCCTTTGTGCGCTTTGCGCACTTGTTTCTGTCCCTCGGTTCTACCGAGGGACAAATGGCTGCCAACATTTCCTGAATCGGAATGTTGACAGCCAGCTGACAGCCAATTAACATGCAGCTCGTGATCGGGACGGTGCGCGCAGGGTGCGCTCAGGGTGCGCGAATCCTCCGTGCCCATAGATATATATGTACTTTTACTTTTGATTTTCTCAGCAATTACTGAACGGATTTACACCATTTAACAAAAAGGGTTCTTTCTGAACCAAGAACTACCTCTTTGCCAAATTTGGTGTAATTCCGTTCCGCAGTTCGGGCTGTAGCCGTGTCTAAAGTTTCCTATGGAAAAATGAATGGGGAAAACGCGTTTTGGGACCCCCCTTTTCTCGGCCCCCGCTTGACGAATCCCCCGAGACTTTCAGGGTAGGAGCGGACCGGAGCGCCCCACAAAGTTTGAAAATTTTGCGAAGATACGTCAACCGGCAAGAGAGTTATTTCAAATAGAATGTCGCGGATTTCCTATGGATAATAGGTTGTAACTATAACTATCTACTGGCGACCGCCAGTAGATAATATATATATATATTCACACACACACAACCCTATACTCACTATTAATGTTAGAAAATCCCTTTCCACCCAAAAACCTACACCCACCCCACACCTTAAAAATTCTCTTTCCACCCAAAATCCTATACCCACCCTAAACCCTATGAATTCCCTTTCCACCCAAAAACCCACACCCACCCTAAACCCTAAAAATACCCTTGCAATCCCAAAAACCTATACCTACCCTAAACCCTAAACTCTAAAATTACCCTTGCCACCCAAAAACCCACAGCCACCCTAAAATTATCCTTGCCACCCAAAAACCCATACCCACCCTTAACCCTAAAAATATACTTGCCACCCAAAACCCCATACCCACCCTAATATTATCCTTGCCACCCAAAAACCCATGCCCACCCAAAACTTAAAAAATACCCTTGCCACCCAAAAACCTATACCCACCCTAAATCATAAAATTTCACTTGCCACCCAAAAACCATACCCACCCTAAACCCTAACAATACCCTTGCCACCCAAAAACCCATACCCGTCCTAAACCCTAAAAATACACTTGCCACCAAAAACCCATACCCACCCTAAAATTACCCTTGCCACCCAAAAACCCATACCCACCCAAAACTTAAAAAATACCCTTGCCACCTAAAAACCCATACCCACCCTAAATCCTAAAATTACCCTTGCCACCCAAAAACCATATCCACCCCAAACCCTAAAAATACCCTTGCCACCCAAAAACCCATACCCACCCTAAACCCTAAAATTACCCTTTGCCACTCAAAAACCCATACCCACCCAAAACCCTAAAAATACCCCTGCCACCCAAAAACCCATACCCACCCTAAACCCTAAAATTACCCTTTCCACCCAAAAACCCATAACCCTAAAATTACCCTTGCCATCCAAAAACTCACACCCAACCTAATCCCTAAAAATACCCTTGAGACCCAAAAACACATACTCGCCCTAAACCCTTAAAAATACACTTGCAACCCTATATATATATATATATATATATATATATATATATATATATATATATATCCAAGAAAGAAGTGACTCAAACAGATAGATTCACCAAAGAACAAAATATATTTCAACTACAACGTTTCAGCTTCCGCCTTCCTCAGGTAGTACAAGATGGTTTGCTCAGTGGCTGCACAGATGACACAGCTGAATTTTCAAAAAGCATCATGAGTGAAGATTCTATTTGGAATGTGGAATCAATGCAGTCCTGAGAGCTCTTGAGATATGCAGTAATCAGTCATCTGTGCAGCCACTGAGCAAACCATCTTGTACTACCTGAGGAAGGCGGAAGCTGAAACGTTGTAGTTGAAATATATTTTTGTTCTTTGGTGAATCTATCTGTTTGAGTCACTTCTTTCTTGGATATTTTATTTCTTTGTGACTCATTGTATCCTTTGGGATCCAGATTTTTGCCCTGGCTGGCTGTTGTTTTCTTGTGATCCTCCATCTTCAAGTATATATATATATATATATATATATATATATATATATATATATATATATATATATATATGTATATATATATATATATATATATATATATTCACTGAAAAAACCATAGGTTTCAGATAAGTTATAGTTAGAAATTAGCATTTAAAAACCTTTTGAGATTCACTGAAAAAACGATAGGTTTTAGGGACAGTTATAGTTAGTTGGACATTGCACTCGTACAAAACCCGTGAAATTTCCCGTTATAGTTAGTTCAGCTAACTATAACTCGCGCCCCGCAATGCACTGCTGATGACGTCACATATTACATCACTCATGACATGGTCAGTGACATCACTGATGACATCACTGATGACATCTCAAATGACATCACTGATGACATCATCCAGTGACTGTGTGTTTCTGTAAAGTTTAAATATTTTTAATATATGTAGGGAAAGGCGTATTGAAGAATGAGTGGGTGTATAAGTGTGTGTATGGATGATTTAGTAGGTGCGTGACTAATTCTATAAGTGAGTGATTAAACGTATCTTACTGAATGCATGGGTTAGTGACTAAACTGGGTTAATGTCTGTATCTGTCTGTTGCTGTGTAAGTAGCTGCATGGGTTTGTGAATAGCTACATGAGTGTCTATAAGAGTTATTGATTTGTTGTCTGAGTATCTGTATGGGTGCCTGAGTGTTTGTGTGGATGGGGTGTGTGCGACTCTGTGCATAGATGTGTGAGTGGGTGATTCACTGGGTGGATGGTTTCAAGAGTGCATCTGTGATAGACTGTATGGGTGGGTAAGTGTGTGTAAGAGTGTGTTAGTGAGTGAATGTATGTCCCAGTGGTACATGTGTGAGTAACTACATATGTGAAAGGCAGTATATATGTGTGTTGGAGTATATAAATAGCTATAAGCGAGAGTGTGTGATTGTGAGAGTGACTGTATGGATGAGTGTGTGCTTGTATCAGTGATTGTATAAGAGCGTAAGAATGTGCTAGTATTTGTATGAGTAAGTGAGCTGGTGTGTGTATAACTGTATAGGTGAGAAAATGGCAGTGTGTTTAATTATTTGCATGACTGACTAGGTGTGTGAGTACCTCTATGGATGAGTGGCGGTGTTTGAGTGTCTATATAGGATGATGAGTGCATATGATAGTCCTGTACTGAGTGACCATAAGTATGAGTGACTGTACGGGTGAGTGAGTGGATGTGTGTGTGGTAGACCTAAGAATCAGTGAGTGGGTATGTAGTTATTGGTGTTGGAGTGTCTATGGTTTTGCGAATGGCAGTCTGTAATTTAGATTGGGTGTATCAAAGGTTATATTAGGGTGTGAGGAGGTGCATCAGATTATCACGTGGATGATGTCATCAGTGATGTCATTTGAGATGTCATCAGTGATGTCATCAGTGATGTCACTGACCATGTCATGAGTGATGTAATATGTGACGTCATCAGCAGTGCATTGCGGAGCGCGAGTTATAGTTAGCTGAACTAACTATAACGGGGGAATTTCACGGGTTTTGTACCAGTGCAATGTCCAACTAACTATAACTGTCCCTAAAACCTATGGTTTTTTCAGTGAATTTCAAAGGTTTTTTAAATGCTAATTTCTAACTATAACTTATCTGAAACCTATGGTTTTTTCAGTGAATTTCAAAGGTTTTTTAAATGCTAATTCCTAACTATAACATGTCTGAAACCTACGGTTTTTTCAGTGAATTTCAAAGGTTTTGTAAATGACAATTTTTAAATGTATTAATTGTTATATTAATTTTTTTCATACTGATTTATTACATTTTTAGAATTTTTTTTTTACATATTTTATTTTTAAATTACATTGTAATTACATTATACATTACATTACAAAAAATACTTTCTCAGAATGAATTACTTTAGTTTAAATACTTTGCACATAGGCAATAGACTTTTAAGTACAGTAGTTACAGTTGTTGCAATGGGCACCACATTTTCAAACACAATGCAACATTCAGCTCAATGTGAATTTCTAGTTAAATGCAATTAGTTACTTTATGGATTACTTTTCTAACCACAGGACTGGATCCTAGATTCAGTCCTGGTACATCTCCTGTAAACAGTTGAGTAAAAGCGTTTTGGTTACAGTCGTGATTTTTAAGGAATATTATTGTATTTTAAAAGTTGACACTTAGAAACTTTTTCTCATAGAATCACCAATGTTATCCTATGGAAGGAAATTCACTTAGCAGGTAAAAACTGTTATCGTTACTTTTTCTTACTCAGTGTTGGATCCTGGATCCACCACTGGTGCATCTCCTGTAAACAGTTGAAAGAATGCGTTTAAGTCATACAGGCGATTTTTAAGGAATATTTGTAGTTTGTGAAAATCGACACTTTGAAACTTTTCTGCTGAAAACCAGACAATGGATTCCTATGGAAGAAAATATAAGTTACTGGTAAGTACGGTTAAAATTACTTTTCAGGACCAGTACTGGGCTGAAAGATGCAGCACTGAGGTCTCTCCTGATAACAGGTGAATAAATCGAAATTCGTATTTCGGCTGATTTTAGAGGAATATTTGTATGTTTCAAAAATCAACACTTCGAAACTTTTTCAGCAAAAAGCAGGCTATGATATCCTATGGAAGGAAATTCAAGTTACTGGTAAGTACGGTTAAAATTACTTTTGAGGATCAGTACTGGGCTGAAAGATGCAGCACTGAGGTCTCTCCTGATAACAGGTGAGTAAATCGGAATTCGTATTTCGGCTGATTTTAGAGGAATATTTTAAAGTTCCAAAACTCCACACTTAGAAGAATTTCCAAGTGAAACCAGTCAATGTTAGCCTATGGAAGGAAATTCAAGTTACTGGTAAGTACGGTTAAAATTACTTTTCAGGACCAGTACTGGGCTGAAAGATACAGCACTGAGGTCTCTCCTGATAACAGGTGAGTAAATCGGAATTCGTATTTCGGCTGATTTTAGAGGAATATTTTAAAGTTCCAAAACTCCACACTTAGAAGAATTTCCAAGTGAAACCAGTCAATGTTAGCCTATGGAAGGAAATTCAAGTTACTGGTAAGTACGGTTAAAATTACTTTTCAGGATTAGTACTGGGCTGAAAGATGCAGCACTGAGGTCTCTCCTGATAACAGGTGAGTAAATCAGAATTCGTATTTCGGCTGATTTTAGAGGAATATTTGCACAATGGTGAAGGGAGGGCGGGGCCTGAGGTGACATCTGTGCAAACGCGCCCCGTGGCGCGTTTTAAGTTGAGGGATTAAGTCCCCTTGAATCATGAGGGTCCCTACGGGCCAACTAGCCCACCAGGAACCTCCAGTATGCGCTTCAGGGGCTGCGTTGCAGAGACATGTACAGAGGCCACACCCTTTTACACCTCTCTGCAACGCAGCTCTGTGGCGCTTTCTGGACGTACCTGTTGGGCTAGTTGGCCCCAGGGACCCTCAGGATTGAAGGGGATTTAATTCCCCATCTTAAAACGCGCCACAGGGCCTGTTTGCACACATGTCACCTGAAGCCCCGCCCTCCCTTCACCACTGTGCAAACGCGCCCCGTGGCGCGTGTTAAGTCGGGGGATTAACTCCCCTTGAATCCTGAGGGTCCCTGGGGTGCAACTAGCCCACCATATACCTCCAAAAAGCGCCACAGAGCTGCGTTGCAGAGAGGTGTAAACCGGGGCGTGGCCTCTGTACACCTCTCTGCAAGGCAGCCCCCTGGCGCATACTGGAGGTTCCTGGTGGGCTAGTTGGCCCCCAGGGACCCCCAGTATTCAAGGGGAATTCGTTCCCCCTCTGCAAACGCGCCAGGGGGCGCGTTTGCAGAGTGGTGAAGGAAGGGGCGGGGCCTGCGGGCCCGATCGTTTTTTCCCCTGAAGGGGGCTGTGTGCCCCCTTCCTTTTTCCTATTTTTAGGCCCTGGGGACCCCATCCCCCAGGGCCTTACCCCCTTTTTTTAACTCAAATTAAAAAAAAAAAAACGGGAAGGGGGCCGCGTGGCCCCCCTTCCCTGGGCCTGTATTGGCCCCGGGGACCCCATCCCCCGGGGCATGGCCTCTTTTTTTTATTTGGAGGGGGCTGCGTGGCCCCTCCTCAGGCCATTTAAGGCCCCGGGGACCCCATCCCCGGGGCCGGCCTTGCACTTTTTTTTTTTTTAAACTTTTTTTTACCTTTGGGGAGGGGCTGCGTGGCCCCCCTCCGTGGCCACTTATGGCCCCGGGGACCCCATCCCCGGGGCCTGGCTCTCGTTGGGGACTGTGGGGGTCCCAAGCCCCCACAGTCCCGCCGGCTCCCCGTGTCCTACGGGAGCCGGCATAGCTACACATGGGGAGCAGCTAACATGCTGCTCCCATGTGGAAAGCAATCAGCTTGGATATTGGAAGAGAGAGCAGGTTTCCTGCTCTCTCTTCCAATATCCAAAGCAGTTTGCAATGACAGGACGGGAGCCGCGAGGCTCCCGTCCTGTCATTGCAAACAGCTAGTGTCCCGGGGTAGGCACCCGGGACACTGCAGGAGCCGGCCCTGGGGGGTGGCGGTCCCCAGGGCCACCACAGGCTCCAGGAGGGGGCCGCGCGGCCCCCCTCCTTACATTTTGAAAGCCCCGGGGAGGTGGTGGTCCTCGGGGCTTGAGGGTCCAAAACGGACCCCCATTGTAATTTTTCTTAGTGCCCCGGGGAGGTGGTGGTCCTCGGGGCATGGTGGAGGCTGGAGCCCCCACACAGGTTAATCAAAAATAAAAAGTAGCCCGGGGAGGTGGCGGTCCCGGGGCTGCGGGAGGGCTCAGAGCCCTCCCGCACCATTACACATAAAGCCCCGGGGGTGGTGGTCCCCAGGGCTTGGGGCCCTTAGAGGCCCCCACACATAAAATTAACCCCCCAGCATGCCCCCGGGACTTGGCCCACCCGGGGGCCAATCAACATCGGCGCGGAGACCGCGCTCGATTTTCTCGGCAGGATTCGCGCACCTTGAGCGCATCCTGCCGATTTTTAAAAAAATATATATTTTTTTGCCCAGGGGTCCTTGTGGGACCCCCTGAGCAAACCTAGGGGTCAGGGTGTTTCTACCCTGCCCCCTTTGTACGCTTTGCGCACTTGTTTCTGTCCCTCGGTTCTACCGAGGAACAAAATGGCTGCCAACATTTCCTGAATCGGAATGTTGACAGCCAGCTGACAACCAATTAACATGCAGCTCGTGATCGGGACGGTGCGCGCAGGGTGCGCTGAGGGTACGCGGACCCTACTCGGCCATAGATATCACTATCTTTTTACTTTTGATTTTCTCAGCAACTACTGAACGGATTTACACCATTTAACAAAAGGGTTCTTTCTGAACCAAGAACTACCTCTTTGCCAAATTTGGTGTAATTCCGTTCAGCAGTTCGGGCTGTAGCCGTGTCTAAAGTTTCCTATGGAAAATTGCATGGGGAAAACGCGTTTTGGGACCCCCTTTTCTCGGCCCCCGCTAGACGAATCCCCCGAGACTTTCAGGGTAGGAGCGGACCGGAGCGCCCCACAAAGTTTGAAAATTTTGCGAAGATACGTCAACCGGCAAAAGAGTTATTTCAAATAGAATGTCGCGGATTTCCTATGGATAATAGGTTGTAACTATAACTATCTACTGGCGACCGCCAGTAGATATATATATATATATATATATATATATATATATATATATATATATATATCTTCAGCACGCCTGTCCACACACAGAACAAGCACCAGGACGCTCGGGTTCACTTCAGAAACGGTTTATTTGTTCAACAGGTACATATATGTATATATATAATACACGTAATACTTACCTTTAATACTTACCAAAATACTTACATTTTAATGTAATTTTTTTTTACTATGTATTTTTTACACATCTGTCATATACAATCCAAGCGTGCCATCTACTGGCCTTATGAGGTAATTTTAAACTTAAAAATATTATAGGTCGTTGTTAAGACTTGGCAGTTGTAAATGTATTAGTGTAGTGGTTAAAAAACTGGTGATTCAGGTTCAGGTCGTTGTTAATGAGTTGTGGTTCAGGTCCTTCTCTGTCAAGGAGTCGTTGTAAAGGCCGTTTCCCATTCAGGAGAGAAGAGTCTATGAAGTGTTCATTTGTGAGATCATAGTAGTAAAATGAGGTTTGAGGTGAGTTGAGGGATAGAGGAGGGAAGACTCTAGAAAGGTTTATATGGGAAATAAAAATTCTTTGCTTGAATCTACAAGTGTAGAGTTTGATTGTACAGGCTGATGACAATTCATATAAACAACAATACAGATAGCAGTTATGCTGACAGTAATGTGCCCAAAAAGCAGCATGCCGTGTCGTATCACAGATGGTGTTACATACAATAAGGCAGGATAGAGATGTGTGAGAATACGAAAACATACAGTAGTTAATCAGATTGTACCCAGTCACGTAGGATAGAAGATACAATGCAAACATGGTAGTCCGTCAGGGGGGCCAATAACTTGTGTGTCAGTAATAGGGAAACAATTCCAATTTTGGGTAAGACAACAATTAACATGAAGAAACCCGAACCCTCACTCCCACCGTCTTGCACTAGCATCTTGGCTGGTCGGGGGCACACATGGTTATAATAGTCAACATATAGGGTTTGAGCCTGGAATAGGGTGGCCAAGTACCCCGTGGATATCTTGTGATTAATCAGGGTCCTGAGCATCTGCTGCTCCCTCCCCACTCTCTGATGGGCCTCCGGAACCTCAGTGGGGTGCTGTGTTGTGGTCTGAATATCCGCCAGGATAGTGTTACAATTGGTGGCAATTGGGCATTTGCGCAGCCATAAGCTATCCTCCCTGTGTAGTTCAACACTTTTGGCCTAGGCTCTGGGGTTATATGGGGGATCGTAGTAGTAGAATGAGGTTTGGGGTGAGTCAAGGAGGGATAGAGGAGGGAAGAGTCAAGAAAGGGTCTTAGGGAGATCACAGTAGTAGAATGAGGTTTGGGATGAGTTAGATAGCATAGGTAGGCAATATAATGAGAGAGGTATAGGATGAGACATAGAGTAGTGCATTGGAGGGAGTTGAAGGCTTTCTTTCTCTACAGTAGAAGTGTAGTAATAAATATATAGATACATGACTACATAGAAAAGGTATACATGTATAAGGAAAATAATAAAGAGGTATAAAATAGTTTTGTATAAAGTTCCATATGTGCAAGTATGGATAGATAGTTAGAAATTGAAACTGTCAGATGTTGCTGTACGTAAAAGCTAATGTATTTGTGAATTTTTTATATTTTTTTATAGTTAACTTATTTTTATGTTTTCCTCAATATTTTAATAATAATGCACTTATAGATACAATTGTTATCATATTTACATATTGTGATAAATAAAATAAACAGAGATCCATAAGCAGCTAATCAAATAACTTATATGAAAACTATGCAGTGACCTATATACATGTTAAGCATAAAATAATGTTTAAATATATATTTACATATATATTTTTTTCAACCATAAGTAATATATACATTTGTTATACAGACCTAAAAATATCTATATATTTTTAAACCATAAGTAGTATATATATTTGTACAACAAAATGCACATATCTAAATACATATATATATTCAAAGTATACATGTTTATATGCATAGGCATATTCTGTACATTTGTGTTTGAGTGTGGTGGTCATGTAGGAAAGAGTCAACTCCTGAGTAGTCTTCTGAAGACAAGATGGTTATCCGTAGCTCTTATGTTTGGGGGTAATGAATTCCATAGTTTGACTGCTCAAACAGAGAAAGATGTACCACCCATGTTTTTTTCTTGTATACTGGAGTTTTGAGGCAAGCAGGGCCGGGTCTAGGGCGGTGCGATTGATGCCACCGCACCAGGTGTTGACTTTGGTGGGGTGTGGGGGTGAGGGCACCGTGTTTTCAAGTACAATATGGTTTTAAAAGCACCTGCCAACAGCAATTTTCAGGCAACCATAAAAATGTCAGGATAACTGGTGAATAATGGCCCTGCTGCAGAGAGGCCGGAGAATTGTCTAGTAGTAGCGCAGGAGGTTAAAACGCCTCCTGCAAAGCAGGTGTACCATGCAGATCACAAAGTGCATACAATGTAAATAGGTCAGTGCGTTACTGCTTGTGTCAGAGAAACCCTTCTGTGACTTGTAGTTTATAAGTTTAAATCCTAATATAGAACAGTGAGCTATTAACTATCATCAAAGATCTGCATGCAAAATGCAAGGTATTGATTAGAGCATATGATTCTTTCTCCCAATCTTTCATTATCCTAATGTTGCTAAAAGGGTTCACTAGGGTAGAAATCAATTCCTATTAGTAAAGCCACCCCCAGCCATGGTGTTAGGTTTTAAATTCTGAGTTTGTGCTTCTACAGACTAAGCACTCTTAAACTATAAGGCCTACCAGTATGGATGACTTGTGACTCCTACACCTTGTAGTCCTCTGTCTGATGCAACATTTCCTATACACTGATTTACACACTTATGATTGATTGTTTCTGTGTAATGCGCATGTGATGTAAAGTGCTCTAACACTTACACTGGTATGTGTGGCACTATAAAGCAAAAGAAATGCATGAGAGAGTGGTTATGGAGACTTGAGGGCAATTGTTGGAGGGTGGTAGTGAGGGAATCCATGGAGAAGGAGGTCATTGGAGGCGCCAACAAACATTGTCGCACCGATCGCCGCCAGCGCTAAAGCCAGCCTTGGAGGCAAGGTGCCAATCTTGAGCGGAGGTTCCTTTGTCGAATGTATTTGGTGATTTTATTCCTGATGACAAGTGGTCCTGTTCCATGTATTGTTTTGTGGGTGATACAAAGCAGTTTGAATGTGAATCTTCTGGCAACCGGTAACCAGTATAGAGCCCAAAAGACAGATGAGATTCAGGCTTGTGGCTTTACATGTAGGAGTAGTTTGGCAGCAGAGTGCTGAATTTGTTGTTGTTTTTTTCATAGCTGATAAAGATGATCTGTGGTAGAGGCCATTGACGTAATCAAGTTTAGACAGTAAAAGAGAGATAGTAGCTTAGAACTTGCGTGGAAATGCTATTTGGGTAAAGATGTGTTGCAGCGTTTTCAAAGTAATGAAGTTTAATCTTGCTAACTGTCCACTTGGGCAGTGATTGATAACTTGGAGTCCATGGTAATTCCAAGGTTTCTTACTTCCTTAGATACTTGAGGAGGTGGTCCTAGATCGTCAGGCCAGGCGCAGAGTGGGTCATTACTTTTCCAATTGCCACATGTGAGTATTTCAGTTTTGGAAGCAATCAATTTGAGGGGTCTCCATGTCATCCACTGATCAACGGCTCTGAGGCAACTGAAGATCTTTGAGTTTCCAATGTCTTTGGGGCTTTCCAGTTTAAGAAGCATTTGTGTGTCATCTGCATAGTTATAGCATGTGCGCTAATACTCATTGATCATTTCCGGTAATGATGACATGTAGATGTTGAAAAGCATGGGTAAGATGATAGAGCCTTGAGGGACCCCTACTCTTGTGAAGTACGTTTGGATGGGAAAGGGTGACTATGGATGACATTTGTTCTGTTTTGAATGTAGGATGTGATTCAGTCGAGAGCAGTACCCTGTATGCGGATTCGTAGAGTCTTTGGACTCGAGTGTCATGTTCAACTGTGTTGAAGGCAGCTGAGATATAAAAATGAAGAAGTGCAGCGACCCCGTTCTGGTATACCGTTTTTTTGAGGTCATTGCAGATGGCAAAGAGAGCAGATTCTGCACCTCTTCCTGGACGGAATTCTGTTTAAAAGTCAGAAAGTACAAGTTATCTTCAATGAATTTTGACATCTGGGTGAATCCTGCTCTTTCTATTAGTTTGCCCAGGAAAGATCCATTTGTAATCAGTCTGTAGTTGTTTGGGTCATGCAGATCTAGGTTTGTTTCCTTTAATGGGCGTATGTATTCCTGGTTGAAGTCTTCCTGTAGTTAAATTATTATTGATGATTTTTCTTACTGGCGTGGCAGCAGAGGTAGTTAAAAGATTGTTCTTCAAGATTTGTGGTGGACAATGGTCAGAAGGGCAGCCAGGTGGCCTGCTTGCCTTGACCAGATCCATAAATTTACTTTTTGATAGTTGTTTGAAGGAATGCAGAGGCTGGGGTAGCCTAACCGTGGAGGAGATTGTTGGAAATTGGTGTATGGTTTTCCTTTGTTTTAAATAGGAGTCCAACATGTCCGCTTTGGTTGTGCAATGATTTGTCAGTTTGTTAGTAATTCCTTGAGTCATGGGATGAGTTCCTTCTGTGAATTAAGTTTACGAAATTATGTGAGAATTGCATAAAAGCCTTTATCTGGGTCAGGGGGAATAATGAATGCAGCCTCTAACTGTTGAGAAGGTTAAGGAGGCGATCCGAACCTTACCTAATGGCAAGCCCCCTGGTATAGACGGACTCACCAGTGAATTTTATAAGGAATTTGTGGATAGCTTTAAGGTGTATGAAGAGGCATACACTACACAGAGAATGCCCCCTTCCCTTCAGGAGGCCCTTATTATCACACTACTTAAGCCAGATAAACCACCTGAGTACTGTGATTCATACAGGCCCCTATTGCTAATTAATATAGACACTAAAATCCTAGCGAAAATACTGGCCCCTAGGCTTCACCCTTGCTGCCCACAATGGTGCTGCTAGACCAGGCGTGTTTTGTTCCCACTAGATCCACAGCACCCAATTTATGCACTATATTCGTGTTAATGCACCAACTAGAACCCTCAATAAAGGCAGAGGCGGTGTTGTTGGATGTCGCCAAATCATTTGATTCATTAGAATGGACATACCTGTTTACCACCCTGCAACGCATGGGGATCCCAGGGGCGTTCCTCTGTTCGGTGTGACTCTTGTATAGCGAACCACAGGCCCGACTACGAATTAATGGAGTCACGTCTGAACCCCTCACTATTACAATAGGAAGGAAACAGGGCTACCCCCACTCCCCTATATTATTCGTGTCAGCTTTGGAGCCGCTAGCGTGCGTAATTAGGCAACGACATGCTGCGGCGGAGCTCCGATTCTGTCACCCCCCACTAGCTAAATCGTAATATGCGGACGATATGGTGTTATATATACGGGACCCACATATCCACATGGAGTCAATTATAAGGAAATACATCAGATACAATCGATATTCAGGCTTAAGCATTAATTGGGCGAACTCGACAATCTTTCCGCTTACCCCAAGCACACAGCCATACCAGCTAGAGTTCCATTGGAATGGAGCACGGAACCAGTGAAATACCTAGGGGTGTGGCTGCATAAGGATCCAACTGTAGTGATCAGTCATAATTACGGGTTGGATATTTCGAATCTTGAGGACCAGGTGACTAGGTGGATACGCCTACCTTTATCATTAGCAGACAGGGTGGCTTTATTGAAAATGGTTGTCCTCTCTAAGTTCTTGTGCCGATTCCTCAATGTACCAATAATTTTAACTCAGCAGTTTTTCAAAACACTTCGGACACATGCGATTACCTTAGTATGGGACGGGAAGCAACCTCGAATAAGATGGAGAACGATCACCCTCCCATATGAGCAGCGAGGGTTTGGAACCCCCGACTTCTATCTTTACTATCTCTGTGCACAAGCACAATTTGCTTACTACTGGCTACACCCCCTGAGTATATGGCACACCTGACAATTGAAAGTGACGATGCCCATCCCATCCCTCTCAGTAACATTATCCCCCACCAGAGGCAGGTGTAACACCGGGAGGGGTTTAATACAATAGCATGCACCACGGAGGCATGGAGGGCGCTGCAGGCCCGAGCAGAGAAGCTCCCGTTGTATGTCCCTCTACTCCCAATGGCATACCAACCACAGCTATCAGTCACACATGAACAGGGGGCACTGTCTTTATTGAAGCACTTTGGTTTGCAATCATTTGGGGACCTATACCCAGAAGGGACATTTATGGAATTGGAGTATTTGCTATGGTCCCGGGAGCGGGCCTCACTGTGTGCTTTCACGTATTATACACTACGATCATCCATCAAAAAACTGCACAAGCAGTTTCCGGCAGAACGTCCTACTCTAAGTGCACTACAGACCATCCTCACTAGGGACACACATAAGAAGATTGTCACGTTTATACAAGACATCACAGTGTGAAAATAAAAAAACACTGCACCCTGCTCTAAAGAGATGGAATGAGGTGCTGGATTCGCCTTTAAGCCTAGATGACTGGACGTTTTGTTGCAAGCTAACAGGCATGCTCACCCCCAATAGCAACTTGAGAATAATTCACTTTAAATATTTACAATAGATGTATTATACCCCTATACGGCTCTTCCGTTATGGGTTGCGGGACTATGTGTGCACGATGCGGGGTGGGCGAAGCAGATTTTATTTATATGGCACGGTATTGTGATAGAATAAACGCCTATTGGAGACATGTCACAGTGGTCCTTACTGATATGTTGATGGAACTAGCCGACTGCACAGCTGCACTGTGTATACTGGGGCTGGTGAAGCCACTGATGCTGGCAACCCGTAAGTTGGGGGCGGTCACTCTCCTTCTAGCGAAAAGGAGGGTGGCAATGCACTGGGGGAAGAGATCGGTCCCCACCAATGACAAATGGTTACATGATATGTCCTATTGTCGAGAACAGCTTGATTTGTACTCAATGGAGCTGCCCCTGCCGTCCAGACTTAGGATATGTGGGGCCCCGTGATGGTGTACTTATTAACAAACGTGGCTGACAGTTAATGCTATAAAGTGTGCATAAACTGCTGAACTTTGATACAGTAAGCTTGTAAAATGGAACTGTGTTAATGTGATTTAGCATCCTGTAATGTCTTGATATGTTATATGATGTAAGAGACACTCCCTCTGCACTGTGATAATGCTTTTAACCTTAATGAAAATGATAATAAAAAGGTTTACACAAACCTGTGATCCGTCGACCCCTGTGGGTCCGTTACACATACAATTAACTTGGCATCCTCAGACTGATTTGTGGGAGCACTGGAAGTGCATCAACAGAATTTTGTATGGATAATTGAATTTAGAAAAGCTCCAACCTTCCCATGGAATATTTTTTTTAAAGATTTGTTTGTGAATTAAATAAAATATTTCATCATGTGTGTTTGTTTAATGGATGCTTGTTTCTGTATTTTTACGTACTGTTTGCAGTTCAAGTCATCGAAATAGCCTAGGCCGAGGATCCCTGGATTCCAATAATGACTCAGTAGGGGTCCCCGGATTCCAATAATGACTCAGTGGGGGTGACCAGACTCCAGTAATGGTTAAGTGTGGTCCTCAGAAGGTAAAAGGTTAAGAAACGCTGCCCCACACCTTTGAGTTGAAATACTAGGTGCATCTAGCTTCTGACATGTCAATTGATAGTCCAGTAGGCACTACATGAGCCGTGTTTGTGAGGACAAACCTAAGTGGGTATTAGGTCTTTAGCATGTCATGTGCACACACACACAGACACACACACACACATACACAGTTGATTCTGAATGGATGCAATGCATGAAGGAAACAGTTTACATGCATTTCTTATTGGAATTTTGGGAGTTAGTGTTGTGTTGCAATGTAATAGAATTGGGATGTTATAGAATGTTATTTGGTTGCTGTCCCTTCTCTGCCTCCTTAGTTGTAGAACCTGGTAGAATGTTTATGATGTAATTTAGAATGTGCAGGCAGAGATGGGAGAGGACTGCTGGAGCTGGTGTTACGCTTCGGCTGGGGTCGTTACTCTACAATAAACGTAAAATTACAAGACATTGTGGATTGTCTTCACTACAAATTTGATGATGAGCGACCTCAGCCACGAACCTGCGTGTATCCAGTTTGCTGCCTGTTTTACTTTTCGGATTTGTGCTCAGTGAGCACCAATGGCACCGTGTGTGTGCGTGACATTTCTACATGGAAGTGTGCAGCTCCTGTCTATGACTACAGCCGGTTTGCCTAGCTGATTTCTGGCATCCTACATTTGTTTTTCAGTTTTCAGGCAAGTTTTTTATGGCTTTTGCCTTGAGCGCTCACCATTGACTGTTGGATTTGAACGTTGCCCGCGTTCCATCCTCGCGCTCCTCTACCTGCATCTCCACACGCACTACTCCTGCGCGTGCACCCTTCTGCTTCATTATCTATTCCTTTACTGACATCACGACGTGACACGTTACAAGGCCAATTTCCTGCCGATAGCACGTTGTTCACGCACGGCGGGCATTTTAAGTAATTGGGCTCTTATGAATTAATTTACCTTGCAAACATGTATCTATTCCCGATCGTGTGCCTTTTTTGGGGGGGATTTCCTTCTCTACTTGTCTCGGTCGGGACTTCAAAGCAACGTGTACAGTAACTTGGCAGTAAGTTATATTTTTATTGCTTATTATTTCTTCAGTGAACTGGTTAAACTAATATGGCTTCTTCTTTAAATGTAACCCCCTCAACCATCCATTTGTGCCTGCATATGGAGAGGAATCTCACAAGTGGAAAGAGTATTTCTTAAATTATTTGGCTGCTCTTGATGAGAACGATGACTTTTCTCCTGAGAAAAAGAAAAAGATATTGCTGCACTCGCTTGGTCTTATAGGGTTAAAAGTTTACAATCGTATTGAGAAGAAGCCAGATACCCAGAATGATGTTTTCACTAATGCGCTGAAAGATTTGGATAAATATTATACACCTACTGTGTGTGTAGGTATTGACCGTTTCAAGTTTTTCCACAGAAAGCAATCTAAGGAGGAAACAGTGGAAGAATATGTTTCTGCTCTAAAACAAATCTTGCATTAAACTGTCGTTTTGCTACTCTCCATGATGAATTGATTAGAGACCAAATCTTTATGCACACAGCTAATCCTTCCATACAAGATAGTTTGTGGGCTAAAGGAGAGGCTTCTTTACAAGAGGTTATAGAACTTGTCAAACGTGCAGAACTTACTGGAAGGTGGGCCAACGCCGTCTTGGTGGATGATAACAAACCACAAGATAAAGCATCCACCAGTGATACTGTGAATAAAATTAAAAACAATAAGAAATTCGTTTTACCAAGTGCCAAGAAAACATATTCAGGAAATAAAAAGAAAAATGCTAATGATTTAAAGTGTTTCAGATGTGGTTCGGCAACACATTTAGTGAATGACAAAAAGTGTCCTGCAAGAAATCAACGTTGTTCTGCATGTGGTACCATTTGCCATTTCCAAATTGTCTGCAAGAAGAAGTCTAAGAAAAACACGTCTATTAAGATGTTAGAAGAATTTTCCGAATCTGACTCATCAGGTACTGACACTGAAGACACTAACGTGTGTTCTTAGCGTGGAGTGTAATTCTGATTCTACAGTTTCAGGATTAGAAACCCAAATGCGAGATTTACATAGGTGGTATTCTACTATCTACTGCGACAGATTCTGGTTCACCATACACAATCATCAACAAAACTGTTTGGGATGAGAAATTTAAAGCTGGTTTAGGTGAAAATCTGGAGTCTCCTGACATATTACCCAGGAGTTTCACTGGTGAACTTATTCCATTACTTGGTTATAAGAAGTTGATGTTTCAGTTCAAAGATCGCAATGCTGAATGTAAATTGTACGTTTCCAAATTTGGTCCTTCGGTATTGGGATGGTGGGACCAAGGAGAGTTAGGTATTGTCCTGGATCATAATAGTCCAGAGCCTGTGCTTTTATTACATAATGACAACGAAGGGGTAGATGAAATTCTCAAGAATTTTCCTTCTGTTTTCACTGATGTGATGGGGGAACTTAAGGGTTTCCAACATTGCATCATTCTTCAAGAAAATGCAGTTCCATGTATTCATAAAGCTAGGAATATTCCTATTTCCATCAGGGAGGATGTTTCAAAGGAAATTATTCAGCTGTTAAATGCAGGAATCATAGAGCCTATAGATTCCTCTGACTGAATTTCTCTCTTAGTTCACACGAGACGAGCCAATGGGGAACTTAGGCTCTGTATAGATTTAAGAGATCTAAATGAAAATATCCTTGTAGACCAATTTCCTCTGCCGAGGATTAACAAATTACTTTCTGCTACCAAGGGTGCTCAGTGGTTCTCCACCATTGATCCTACATCGGCCTACCACCAGGAATCCTTGCATCCTGAAAGTAGAAGATTAACTGCTTTTACCACTCCTTTTGGTTGCTTTCAGTTTATAAGGGTACCGTTTGGTTTAGCTTCCGCCGCTGCGATGTTTTAGAGGTTAATGTTTCAGATTTTTAAGGGTCAAAAGAAGGTTGTGTTTTTCCAAGATGACATCTTGGTTATGGGGAAATCCAAGGAAGAACACAATCTTATTCTTAAGGATGTTTTGGGTCTTCTACAAGAAAAAGGATTGACAGCCCAACTTCCTAAGTGCAAGTTTGCTTGTAAATCAGTCACTTCTTTGGGTCATGAAGTAAGTGGAAGAGGTATAGAACCCAAAACGTCTTTAGTTGATGCGATCAAGAAAGTCCCTGAACCATCAAATAAAGACGATGTGAGAGTCTTTTTGGGAATGGCAGAGTATTATGCCAAGTATGTTATGCATTTTTCAAGTAAAACGTTTCCATTAAGCCAGTTACTTAATATCAAATCTGATATTTCTATGGTCAGAGGAATGTAAAACTGCTTTTCAAGTAATCAAGGATTGTATTTGCACTGCACCCACATTACAGGGTTTTTATTCAACACTAAGGAGCATTGTAACCACTGATGCCAGCTGTAAGGGATTAGGAGCAGTCCTCACTCAAGTTGATGCAAAAGGTAATGAATTTGTTATTGCATTTGCTTCCCGTGCCATCACCCCAACGGAGGAAAGATACTCAGTTACAGAAAAGGAAGCACTTGCCTGCGTTTGGGGATTGGAGCATTTTAGAGCTTTTGTGTGGGGCTCTAGGTTCACATTATGCAGTGATCATAAGCCTCTTACAAAGGTTTTGACCACAGAAGGATTCTTGAGAGCTTCTCCCAAATTGGCACGCTTATCTTTAAGATTATTGGATTTCAATTATGAGGTGTGTTACATGCCAGGAGTTAAAAACAGAATCACCGCAGTCAGTTGCAGGCTGAGTTATGAAAAAGTAGCAAATGTTTTGCCTGGATTGCTGCTAATCCATATATGTTCTAACCTATTTTTTATTTATATATTTCAAACACTTAATTGGCACTTTTAAGTACAACATGTGCAATCCCACACCACAAGTATCAGAGTAGATGGAAGTCAGAAAGTGTGGGCGTCGCGTATTGCTAGAGTTGGTTACAGTGCTCTCAATGAATAGTCCATCAGCCTTGAGCGGGCCCAGTGATTATTGCTGTGGGAAGTCTAATTATTCTTGCCTCCCCTGCCCTTCCCTCCCCCAATCCCTCTTTCTGCCGACCCCAACTGCAGAAGGGTATTGAGTCTACACACCTCCACCTAGAAGGCCCAGTAATCTCGAAGTATCGTTCAGCGTGTCACTTCATTGCAGGGTTAGTCCCCAACAACTACAAAGTCAAAGTGTATGGTTGTGCAGCCCCCACCCCCTCAATGCAAAATATCTAGTGACCTCCAGTGCGGGGGAAGCACCTAACCTATTTTTTTAATTTGCAGCTTTTTATATAGAGTAAACTTGGTCTAAGGGGAGCGCCATGATGATACTACAGAAGGCCAGATTCATCTTTTTAAAACAGTTATGTATTAATTTATTAACGCATGGGGACCATAAGTGATTTGCCCAGAATCACAGGATGTTTAACCGATGACGTAACACAAGCCTAGCTCACCACTTCAATTCTGGCAGCTTTGGCAGTTAGGCCACCCCCCTTCCTTCTTCTAACCACATCTTTCTTCCACATCCTGCAGATGTCAGCATACCTTACAACACTACTCAAGCCCTGCTCTATGAAGGCACAACTTTTGCGTGTTAGTACAGCCAAGGACAGGTTCATTTCTTGATTGCTGTGAGTCACGGATGCCTTAAACCTCCTCCTAAACTCGATACAGATCATACAATCTCATTAATAATGCTAATCTGACTAATGCTTTCCAGCTACCAATATAAATGTGGATTAGCAGCTAATATCAACATGGCGGATACCGGATATAATGGTACCATTATTGAGGTCCTAGACACCAAAGCTTGTATATCTACCACCTCTAATTGGTATCCCCCAGAATTAAGGGAAAACACGAGATTCTGAGAGCGACTTGAACTTACTTGGAGTTTCTCCAACCTCGAGTCAGACAAAACAGCTTTCAAAATAGCCCTCTGTGCCTTGTCGTGTAGCTCCTATAGTACCCCTGCAGGACCTGCGCGTTTGGATAACATATACTGCGGGCTTGGTGGCAGACTGACTCCGTGCACCCCCACCGTATATGTTAGCCTAGTTTGCATTAGCTAGCTCGCAGTGCCACTAGTGTCTCCTCTTATCGGGGAGAGATTAGTTTTCTGGCAACCTTAGATCATGACAACCCTGATTCCCTCAGAATCGTGGAAACAATGTCCTACTTTTCGCTCAGTCACTCGTGCTCACTTATTCGGTTTGTCTCAGAGAGTTACACAGAATAAACAGTCGGGCGTTTCAAGAAGTATTTATTGAACAGTTGTTATTCTAGTGTAAAATATATGTGCTGCGGTAACCAGCAGACAATAGCAGAGATATATTATCAGCAGTACGATAAAAGCAAAGGGATAGAACAGTTCTACCATATTGCGATAATCATGAATACATACATGAATATAAAAGCATTATGCAAGTGCGCGTACTCCTACGATGCCTAACTAGATGTACCTGTGTGTACCTAGCATATGTGTAGGTCTAAAAGCTAAGAGCCAAGAATCCTTCTAGGATTTAGTCGAACCCCCATACCTGAATAGGGAGAGTGTGGGACCCCGTCCTGGTCTCGAGTTGGACACCCCGTCAGGGCTGTGTCAGACCAGTCAGCTGGAGCGACTGCATGCAGGAGCCTCAGCGTCTCTGGCCAGTGTGTCAGCATGGAAGTCTCGGTTCCCTCTGTCTTACCGGGGCAAGATGTGGTGTATTTATACCCTAAAGAGTCTCGGTCCTCAGTATGGTTTGTATTGGACATGAGGAAGACGTCAGGGGTGAACTTTGTACATACATATTATGCACGTGGTGTATTCCTAGAAAGCCATGCATAATTAATGAGTACAGTGAGGGCATGTGTTTGGGAAAAACCCTGCTGTATTCAAAACCACAGGATAGATAACGTTCAGCCCTCAGAGCACGTTGTGTACTAGTGAGGACCAATGTAGGTGAAAGATCATGCCTATATAAGGAATCATGACTATAATAGGACATGTACAGTTATGACCATAATTGGGCATATGCGGCTATGACCATAATAGGGCAAGTACGAACATGACCATATTAGGGTAAATATGAATACGTCCGTTTTAGGGCATGTACGAACGGGTCTACATTAGGGCCTCTATGCGGGATTTAACACCCACTCCTCTTCCGAATTGGATAAAAATGACCATACTTAAAATCTGGATAAAATTAAAAATATTTTTTGTTTTCTAAAAGCAAGTAAAAACATGGTTCTAAAAAATCGTTAAAATTAGGTGTCGTTTAAAAAAAAAAAAAAAAGTTGAAATTCAGCTATTTCTAGTTGCCACTTGAAAAAGTCAATATCGTTTCTCTATAAAGACCGCATTACCATAAGCAGGAGAAGGCCATGCTTTTCTCAAGCGAAAGTGTCAATGTAAGAAAATGTTCCAAATTTAGATCGTTTGTTTTGAAACGAGCAAAGAAGCTGAATTCTTTCCCAGGACGCGATGAGCCAATTCGAGATTAAACGTCCTGGCTGGGAAGTTCAGTATTATCGGTGTCAGCTGCTGCAGACGACAAATCCAATGCCTCACAGAGAAAGTAAATAGCACATAGATGGAATGTAGCACTGCCAATACTAGGTGCTGCGGCAGCTTGTGCGGCAGTTGTTACCTGGGTGCCTGTGGAGGAGTCACCTAACCCAGCAGGAGCAAACGGCACCTCTGGATTCTCCAGGAATGCTCATCAGAATTGGAAGCCGCTGAGGACAACGCAGAGCGTGGGCCTTTATGGGGTCCAGCATTGCATCCGTGTCCGGAGGCGCATCCGATGGAAACGTTAGCCAGAGATCCAACGTGCATTCTTCTCCGCAGAACAGGCATCGAAGAACAGGTAAGATGCAGTCTACCCAGACTGGTCTAAATGATAGAAACCAGGAGGCATTGAGTTCTCGCAGGCAAGAAATGCCCAGAAGTTGTACCATGCGTTCACGGTATTTCCGCTCCAGGAGCGTGTTCACCATTCCCTGGGGAAGTGGGCCGTCCATTGCGTAGCAGCAATATTACAATCAGGATTCCTGCGATTAGGAACAGGATGAGCGGGAATCCTCCAAATACGCTTCCCAATATGGAGTGTATAAAATTTGGGATTACTCCGAGGACTCTCTGAAAGGTGCTTAACAGTCCGGACCCTATGGTCTTAAATAGGTGTACAATACCGCTCGTATCAGACATGTTGAAGATACGACCCACCATTTCTACGAAATGAATGGGGCAGTTTGTACGTATGAGTGCCTGTATCTCGGTCGAGGTCCTTGCAACTTGAAGTTCATAGGTTTCTCGAGCGGAGGTTAAGGGCACAGGTTGCTGTAAAAGCATGGCTTTCAATCTGCTCAGAGTATCAAACTGTATGAAAGAAACATTCAGCGAAGGCCATAGCGGCGCCTCCCCGACTGTGTTCAGTGGCGGAAACAATACTTGCATACAGCAAGTAACCCTGGAGTTAACAGTGACTAGATATGTGACGCCCGGAAGCATCCCACAGCAACCTTGATCATTTAGCATTAAGTAACTCCCATTTGAAAGCAGCTGGAAAACCGGCGTGATCATGGCCGCTGGGGTCCCTGACATGTGACAAGATAAGTTCGCCACTGAACCACTGCAGGCTCCGTGTAGAGAAATATCCTGACACATGAGAGAACCGCTTAAAGCGTTCTTGCAGTTTGTACCACTCAGATAAACTTCTCGATCCCCATTCCGGCATCGGTATGTATATGTTAACTCCCAAGTTTCCTTGATGTATCCCTTACCCATTTTCACATATTTGCCTGCCTGCCTTTGCTCAAGGCAATATTGGAACTGAAACGTAGTGACCGGCAGAGTGATTTGGCCATGAATTAGCCATTCTGTTGATGGTGATTCGGCTACAGTGAATGGTAACCTTTCCAGTTTCTCAATACGCAGCATTGTATATTTGGCTCCCCTTTGTGCCATTTCTGTCTGTTTATCAATCAGATTATATTCTGAAAACAGAGACATAGTGTTTATAAAACGCCATGTCACATAGCCTGCACGCAGAGATTTGCAGCGTCCAGCTTAACATCATAATAGAACATAGCTGAGATTGCCCGTGTTGTAACAAGGCCAGATCTTGTTCTAATATGTCGATTGCCGAGGACACAATGTTGCCTAAGGAGTAAATCCTGGAGGTCAAAGTAGTTAACCCATTATCCACTACAGCTAATGCCTTTTCTAAGTTAATACGGTCTATCTCCCGTATCCTTTCTGCGGCCTCTTGTTGGCGTATTTTCCAGTTTTCATTGTAGTAGGCATAAAGGCCTGCATATATGAAACGTTTCTGACGTTGTTTCCTGGGACCTAGTAGAAAATCTCTAAGATCCATGTCAGGTGTGAGTAAGGTCAAGTGGTGCTTCACTTCTGTCAGTGTGAGGTCTCTAGCCAATAAAGGCACAACTTCCCAACACTATACGATGTCACTACCCCTGGGTGTTGTCTTTGTACATAGCGTGGATCTGGCCTATGGATACTAAACCCTTCGGTTGTATTCATAAATCTCTGTTGACATTTGTTTGTGTCAATGGGCCAAACCAGCCATTCTGTCCAATCAGGATCTGATCTGTTGCACTGGAAAATGTCATCTAATTTCACCCCATGTGTAGTAGAATTCTGCCCCCCCACCCATCTGCGATGGTGTTGGAAACCCTGGTGTGTTCATTTCCTTGCCTTTGGCTAATCCAAGACAGGATGTTTGTTGCACAGTTTCATTCAGAAATAAAATCTGCTGCGGAATGATGCATGCTCTAAAAAGTGCTTCTATTCCCTGGACTTGCCAGTCCCTAGAACCCCAGATCGATTTGGAATCTATTCAGATGAACTCTGCCTCTCACTCATCTAAGAACCTCAAAGAAGCCGCTCACCTCCATAACAGCGCCAGGATTCTCCTTTCGGAGTGGCAGTTAGCGCTTTATAAATACCACTTTTCATTTCATTGTGTCTTTCCATAGATCGAAACCCTGTTTAGACAACTGGTTCAGAAAGGGTGCAGAGTAAATATGTTTGGTTTTGGTTAACATAATTTTCTGAGCTGAAATTTTCGCCACTTTATAATAAAATGACTTCGGGTCGGATGTGTTAAACCCTGAGAAGTATGTGAATTTCTGTGCAAATGCTTGTGAACTACCTTTTGGAGGTGTTGGGCAGTGTTCCCACTGGTGGTATTCAAATACTTTTCTAGGTGTTATAGATTTGTGTAAGAAATGATGACCATATTGCACTTAACAGTACAATGTATCATAGTCTGAAGTACCTTCTAACATTTCATTGTTCGGAAAAGCTGCAGTTTTTTCTAAATCAGACATCATAGCATTTACAGTTTCAGTGTCCCAATCATCAGAAAATGTACTGGAGGTAATGATATCACTTAAAGAAATTTTAAATACATGTTTAAGCTTTAAAAGTTCAGTCGGACCGAATACATCATAATCAATCTTGTCCCATACTATACCGTCCGGTATAGGAAATGCTGTGAGGTTCACTGAAGACAAGTCTCTTGGTTCACGATGTGAAGACTGGTGTGGTTTTAAAATCAAATTGACTCTTTGGGCTGTAGAGCTTTGCTGGAGGTATCGTCCATTAATAAGCATACTAAAAGTTATTATTAAACCTAGCCAGAAAATGAAAAATAAAATCCCAGTGATATACCATAGTTCTATCCAAGGTGACACCAGGTAAGTCTTTCTAAAAAAGTTCAAAAAGTCATTGAGTTTCTGTTGGAGTGATTTTTTGGCTGGCGTCGTTTTTGGCTCGCTTGGATCCAGTGAAAACGTATCAAAGTTCATGAAATAGCCAGAAGCAGTTCGATCAATTGTTAGAATTGCATCGGGATTTGTTGAAATCGGAGTTTGCTCTTGACGAGGCATGTTGACGTAGATGTCTGTATTAGGTCTGATTGCAACTTGGTTGTTAAGTTGATTTTCATTTTGAAGATGAATGTCTTGTTGAAGTGGAACGAGTTCCATAGCATTGTTGCTTAGTCCTTCATTCCGTACAGGTGGCTCTTCAAACGTGATGAGTCTTTCTGTTTGGACTTCTTGGATTGCAGCGAGAGGAGGGCGTCTGCTACTGTGGAGTCCACGCGGCCTACTGTTTAGTATCGGCCACATAGTGTGGTTTGCTTAAGCCGATTGAGACAAATCTTTTCTCCTTTTTTCCGGCAAGAGGCGGCAACAGTACTGTTCTTGTGCCTTGGATTGCTAGGACCGGTACAGGCTTTCTGTAGGATGGCCCAAATTCTTTCTTGTCAGCAATCTTCTCTCTGACCAGATCCCCGATTTTTGGGATCCAGATAGGTCTTGCCGTTACTGCCTTGACTTCCTCAGTGGCGGCCTGTTTCTGGAGCACGTTACTTTGTTGTGTCCTGGATTCATTTAGATCCTGTAAAACAGCCAAACGATCATGGATATCAAATGTTTTTTCATCCGCCACTGTGCATCACAATCAAGATCGGGTACCCACATTCTCGTCCCAAATAGGACCTCGTAAGGAGTGACACCACCTAGAGAGCTTCTTGGCTGATTATTGATCGCGCGCTGTACCCCATAAAGGTGATCGACCCATCTACCGCCCTTGCCTAATACCCTAGCTGTTAAAGATTGCTTTAAGTCCCGGTTTTTCCTCTCCACAACAGAATTTCCCTCGGGATGGTACGGAGAGGAGTACCGCAATGCTACGCCCATTCCTTCCATGGCCTCTTTGTAAGCCCGAGAGCTAAACGCCGGACCACGGTCAGAATGTAACGTGTCAACTGCGTATGTGCCGATAAAGACTCGCAAATCTTTTATAACAGTTCGAGCGTCAGCCGAGCGCTGAGGCCAAACCCTGAGAAAACTTGAGCTGGACGCGCACGAACGGGCAACCTAATGCTGTCTAACAATGGTATCTGTACTGGACGTGTTGTGGTGGACCCATTCATCTGCTTGCAGATCTCGCAGTTCCAGACATAGTCTCTAAACAGCCTTCTCATCACGGGCCACCAGTAGCGTTCTTTTAACAAAGCAACAGTCTCCCTAAGTCCGTTATGTACAGAACCTATTCCTTCGTGTGCTGCCACAATTAAGCCTAGCCTATGATCCATATTTGGTATTACTCTATCCCCCACTCCAGGAATCTGAGCATATGGAATGTTTTGTGCATCTAACTTGTAGGAGTACTTGAGTGGGAATTTTTTAGGTACTGCTGTGCTGCCTTTGCGTGAAGCATTGACAGCTACCATAATCTCGCCGTCTACCCTCGTCTTTGAGCGAGTAACTGCAGCTACGGCGGCTGTGCGAACAGCCCCCTTTGCGGCTTCATCAGCCAATGAATTCCCTTCAACGTGAACGCCATCACGCTGATGACTCAGTGTATGTATCACGTGAGCCCTTGGTAGTTTGTTTCTCAACTCCACTACCTGTTCCCATAGCATTTTATGCTTAATTGTGCCACCTTTTGCATCTATGAACCCGTTCTGTTCCCAATGATGTAGATATTCATTGTACGACTGTACACAGTAAAAGGAATCACACACAATAAGTGTGGGGAATTCATGATCCGTATTTATAAGTGCCAGTATAAGTGCTTTGAGTTCTGCCAACTGAGCCGTGCAGTCTCCTAGAGATTGCGTTTTAGAGCAACTCGGATGGAACTTTCCATCGTGCATGCGACCTTTAACAATCGCACATGCCGCGCTGTAAGCTTGCTTACTCCCTATGGCTGGTTGAGCAGAACCGTCAGTGTAAATAATGTATTCATACTGATCTAGAGGCAAAATTTCATTTGGTAGAGGATATTCTTGATCGTATTGCAGGAATTCTTGTGTTTTTAAACTTGAATCAAATCTGTATTCAACATCCGTTGCAGTAAGAGAATTAGCCCACTGTATCCATCTCGGATGTAAGGCTTTCGCATTTGGAATGCTAGCTTTTGTAACAGCTTCTAAAGCTGGTACTGGGGTCACGACAATTATGCGCTTTCCCTGAGCCAGAGCTCTTTCTCTTGCTACAGCGGTCTGCACTGCTATCAGAATTTTTTCTGTTGAAGTGAAACGCATTTCTGCGTTTGTGTACAGGTGTGATTTGTATGCGATTGGTACAGTTTCACCTTCATTAAAAGTTAAATAAGTGTACCCGCATTGACCCGCTATTATTCGGATCACTAAGTTCTGTGCGTTTACGCGTGTCTGTAAATGTTTAGAAGCTATCATGTCTTCCTGTAAGGAACGCAGGATATTTGTGTGTTCCTGTGTCCATTGTCTGACTGAAAAATCAGGTTTTATTAAATCGTAGAAAGGTTTACCCTTTCTGCGTAATCCAAAATGTATGTTCGACCTAAATTTAGGAATCCCAGAATTGATTGTAAATTCTTTAATGATTTTGGAGGTTGGAGCAGCGCACACTTTTCTAAAAAGTTAGCTACTAGGCTTTTTCCTTCACTTGACAGCTCATACCCTAAAAATAGGACACTGAGGAGGGCAATTTTTGATTTTTTTAAATTAAATTTGGAGCCCTCTGAGGCGAATCCCATAATAATGGTGCTCACCCTGGTCAAGTGCCTCTTTAAGTCATCGTCCGTCAGATAAATATCATCCACATAGGACAATGCTTCTTCATCCAAATTTTGGAGTAACTCTGTTACCCTTGCTGAAAACAACCCCGGGCTATTCTTATACCCTTGGGGGAGTCGGCAAAATTGCCGTTGGAACCCTCACGCACTGAATGCGGTTAGATACCTGCTTTCAGGCGCTATATTTTGGCAGAAAAATCCATTTGAGATATCAAGTGTTGTTTTGTATTTTTTCCACACAATGTTATTCATTAATGCGGGACTGTGTGCATTTTGAACTGCAAATGTCTTTGTGCAAGTGTTTAAATGTCTGTAATCTAAAACTAGATGATTAGTGTTGTCAGGTTTCATTACGGGAAACAAAGGATTGTTCATAGGTGAAGTGCAATTTTCTATCACCCCCTGGTATTCTAGTTGGTCTAGAATCTCCCTGACCTGTTTCTTAGCTTCCTGCTTTATAGGGTATTGCCTTTGGGCATTTGGGGAAACTTTTAACAGGATCACGTGGTGGGTTGGCTCCTCATCCCAACCAGCATGATTTTTGTACAATGCTGGAGCTAGGGCAACCGCCCACTCCTGCGCATATGCATGTTTTAAATGTATGGGAACGAGGTCGGAAAAGGCTGGAAAAATTGCAGTTTCTCCCCTAGGGCACTCCATGACGAATGCTGGCGGCCAGTCTTGTTCTGCTAATAGAATGTCATAACCAGATGACAGATTTTTCCAAAAGAGACCTTTAACTTTTCTGGGCTTGTCCCCCTCCAGCCGGAGTGTTATCTCATGTAACTTATGTGGGACACTTGCCTGAGTATCAGGTGTTTCCACTGTGATATACTCACTCAACTCCGCTGTCACCAGAAATTCCTTCAGGTTCTGGCGAGCTATTGTTACTTCTGCCACGCTGTCTAGCATCTTCAGAGCCCACTCCCCGTTCAGAAGCTGTGTCCTCAGAATTCTGGGCATGTCTGATCTTGAGACCTGCTACCTTCTTCTTTTTGAACTGAGGTTTTGATTTTTGTTTATCTTCTTTTTTAGGTGCGTAGTCCCCAGCACGTTGCGTGTCTCTGGACTTTGTACGCTCCTCTTGTCTGTGTTCTGACCGTCCTTCCCTCTCGGAGTTTCTTGATGAACCCTGAAAGGAACGAGAGGAACGAGTATCAGTATCCTGATACCTGTCAGGTTTTTTAATATTATCCCTATTCCTGAGGTTATACCTCCTTTCAGAGGGCTCCTGTTGAGGAGACCTCCCTCTGGATTGAGATCTGCTGTCTTTAGACTTTTGTTGTTTTTTATTTTCCCACTTCTTTTTAGAAGAAGTAGGAGTCTGCTTTCTAGTGTCCTTTTCAGGACTGCCCATCAGTTGTGGTTTTAATGCTTTCCCACCTAGACTGTCTCTACCTAATTCTGCATATGCAGTTTCAATTATTTTGGGTAGTTCGTGTTGTTGATCTACTGGACTGAACTCCATTAGGCGTTGGCGGATCGCCACTGAAGCTGCTTCCCCCTTAATGTTACCTAGTATTATGGCTGAGACCTGTTCAAAGTTGTTTAGCAACTTTATCCCTAAGTTAAGGGCAGGCTCTGCTCTGTACTCATTTTGTATCTGTTTTAATACTTCAGGCACTACTGCTATTGACGGGAAATCATGTGTTCTGGTATATATGGCAGCAAAGACTGAACCCCAAGAGGTGCAGTCCTCTACTTGTGGTGTCAGACCCATGGGCAAGCAGATTGTTAGAATTCTGTGTTTATCACTGGTGGTAGTATTCGGGAATACTGCTTCAAGCTGAGTTATTTTCTGAGCTATCCAGAATGGGATTTGTTCGCGTTTTGCTGGCATTTTGCCCATTAACCCGTGTAATGTTTGTGGAGTTATTTTATTAACTGTACCTTGGACTGGAGTATCTTGTGCTGCAGCCGGTGCAGGTTGAACTGTTAAAGTCCTCATCACAAATTGTGTGAGGTTTCTGTAGATTTTAATTAAATCTCTGTGTTGTACGAGTAAGTCTGGCTGTGGCATTGTGCCAATATCAGGATGCGGTGTGTATGCCGCTAATATGGGCCATGTGGCTCCTGCTCCTCCAAGCGCGCCTAATCTTGCTCTTCCATGTACGTGGGGTAAGGTGCCTTTAAACCAGTAATTATGCTCCTGGTAAGTAAGCGGAACCTCTAACTCCTCAAAAGGAGTATAGTCTGCTGGTGTTTCACCTTCTAGGTAGTAGTGAAATACATCTGTAGCTGGATTCGCTGCTGGGAATGTAACCCATGAATAGAACACCTCTGTTTTATTGGATTCGTGTGCCTCAATCACGAAAATTTCATTACCACCCCTGGCTCTTAAGCCATGTTCTAGAAGTTTTATGGTGACTGCCCTTCTGAAATTTGGTGCAATTTGTATTGCATCTTCAGGGTCTTCTTCTCCTAAACCGAAGAGGTCTGTTGTAACTCTCCTTGTTTCGTTTGCTTCTTCCACCATTTTTAATTGGAAGAAGGGAGGTTAAAGAATTTTTAAGATAAGGTGTAAATGCACAATTGTAGGAACTATGGGCCATATGTATCAAGCCCATTTCCCGTTCGCAAACGGGCCGATTCTCAGAATCGGCCCGTTTGCGAACGGGAACAAGCCTTTTGGTATGTATCATCCCAAAAGGCATTCGCATAATAGAGAATCGCAAAATTGCAATTCTCTATTTTGCGAATGCATTTAAGGAATTGCAAATTGCGATTCCTTAAATGAAATGTATGAAGCACCTAAGTTGTGCGATTATGGCTTAAGGAATCGCAAATTACCACCAACTACAGGTTGGTGGTAACTTGCGATTTCTTTGAGAAATGCATTTTTTTGCATTTTTAAAGTGGCATGTGGCGCACATACATGCCCTTAGGGCATGTATGTGCGCCACATGTGCACCCATGCTCATTTCAGGGGTGCAACAGGGTGTCCTTTGGACACCCTTGCAACCTTGAAATTGCATTCTCAATTTGCGATTCTCTAATTGCTAATCGCAAATTGAGAATGTCCTCCCATTCATTCCTATGGGCCTCTAGGCCCATAGGAATGAATGGGGAGGGTTTCTTAACTGCGATTCGCAATTTGCGAATCGCAATTAAGAATATGTAGGATTCGAAATTTTTCTTGCGAATCCTACATACATCTCGTTTGCGATTCTCAAATAGTGATTCTTAAAAATTCGCTATTTGAGAATCGCAAACACAAACTTTGATACATATGGCCCTATATGTCCTTCAAGCTTGAATAACCAACAGCCAATAAATAGTATTCTCGTACTACTCAGCTGCGGCGGATTTTGTGACCACCCACTCCAGACGTCTCTGGGGTTTTTGTGAGTAGGTTCTCTGAGAATAGCACGACTGAACTACTCAGATTCTACTGTTAAATAAGTACCAAACCAACGTTGGCGGCGCCATGTCGTCTAGCTCCTATAGTACTCCTGCAGGACCTGCGCGTTTGGATAACATATACTGCAGGCTTGGTGGCAGACTGACTCCGTGCACCCCCACCGTATATGTTAGCCTAGTTTGCATTAGCTAGCTCGCAGTGCCACTAGTGTCTCCTCTTATCGGGGAGAGATTAGTTTTCTGGCAACCTTAGATCATGACAACCCTGATTCCCTCAGAATCATGGAAACAATGTCCTACTTTTCGCTCAGTCACTCGTGCTCACTTATTCGGTTTATCTCAGAGAGTTACACAGAATAAACAGTCAGGCGTTTCAATAAGTATTTATTGAACAGTTGTTATTCTAGTGTAAAATATATGTGCTGCGGTTACAAGCAGACAATAGCAGAGATATATTATCAGCAGTATGATAAAAGCAAAGTGATAGAACAGTTCTACCATATTGCGATAATCATGAATACATACATGAATATAAAAGCATTATGCAAGTGCGCGTACTCCTACGATGCCTAACTAGATGTACCTGTGTGTACCTAGCATATGAGTAGGTCTAAAAGCTAAGAGCCAAGAATCCTTCTAGGATTTAGTCGAACCCCCATACCTGAATAGAGAGAGTGTGGGACCCTGTCCTGGTCTCGAGTTGGACACCCCGTCAGGTCTGTGTCAGACCACTGTCAGCTGGAGCGACTGCATGCAGGAGCCTCAGTGTCTCTGGTCAGTGTGTCAGCATGGAAGTCTCAGTTCCCTCTGTCTTACCGGGGCAAGATGTGGTGTATTTATACCCTATCAATCAATCAATCAATCATGTCATTTATAAAGCGCACTACATACCCGCGAGGGTCTCAAGGCGCTGGGGGAAGAGGGGGTGGTGCTGCTACTGATCGAAGAGCCAGGTCTTAAGGAGTCTTCTGAAGGCCAGTAGGTCTTGGGTCTGTCGGAGGTTGGTGGGGAGGGTGTTCCAGGTCTTGGCGGCGAGGTGGGAGAAGGATCTGCCGCCGGCGGTCGTTTTCCGGATGCGGGGGACTGTGGCGAGGGCGAGGCTGGTCGAGCGGAGCTGGCGGGTGGGGGTGTAGAAGCTGAGTCGTCTGTTGAGGTAGGCTGGTCCGGAGTTGTGGAGTGCTTTGTGTGCGTGGGTGAGGAGCTTGAAGGTTATCCTCTTGTTGACAGGGAGCCAGTGCAGGTCTCTCAGGTGGGGTGTGATGTGGCTGCGTCGGGGGATGTCGAGGATAAGACGTGCAGAGGCGTTCTGGATGCGTTGCAGCCGTCTCAGGAGCTTAGCCGTCGTTCCTGCGTAGAGGGCGTTTCCGTAGTCCAGCCTGCTGGTGACGAGGGCCTGGGTGACTGTTTTTCTTGTTTCGGTGGGGATCCACTTGAAGATCCTGCGGAGCATTCGGAGGATGTTGAAGCAGGATGAGGAAACGGCGTTGACCTGCTTAGTCATGGAGAGGGTGGGGTCGAGGATGACCCCTAGGTTGCGTACGTGGTCGGTGGGTGGCGGGGCTGTTCCCAGTGATGTTGGCCACCAGGAGTCGTCCCAGGCTGAAGGGTTGGAACCAAGGATGAGGACCTCCGTCTTGTCCGAGTTCAGCTTCAGGCGGCTGGTCCTCATCCATTCGGCGACGGCCTTCATTCCTTCGTGGAGGTGGGCTTTGGCGGTGTGAGGGTCTTTGGTGAGGGAGAGGATCAGCTGGGTGTCGTCGGCGTAGGAGATGATGTTGAGGTTGTGCTGTCGGGCGACGTGGGCGAGGGGTGCCATGTAGATGTTGAACAGCGTTGGGCTGAGGGAGGAGACTTGGGGTACGCCGCAGATGATCTTGGTGGCCTTGGATCGGAAGGGGGCGAGGCGGACGCTTTGTGTTCTGCCGGAAAGGAAGGATGTGGTCCAGTCCAGGGCCTTCTCTTGGATCCCGGCGTCGTGAAGGCGTGTTCGTAGTGTGTGGTGGCAGACCGTGTCGAAGGCGGCTGATAGGTCCAGGAGGATGAGGGCTGCTGTTTCTCCGTTGTCTAGCAGGGTCCTGATGTCATCGGTGGCGGCGATGAGGGCGGTTTCGGTGCTGTGGTTGCTGCGGAAGAGTCTCGGTCCTCAGTATGGTTTGTATTGGACATGAGGAAGACGTCAGGGGTGAACTTTGTACATACATATTATGCACGTGGTGTATTCCTAGAAAGCCATGCATAATTAATGAGTACAGTGAGGGCCTGTGTTTGGGAAAAGCCCTGCTGTATTCAAAACCACAGGATAGATAACGTTCAGCCCTCAGAGCACTTTGTGTACTAGTGAGGACCAATGTAGGTGAAAGATTATGCCTATATAAGGAATCATGACTATAATGGGACATGTACAGTTATGACCATAATTGGGCATATGCGGCTATGACCATAATAGGGCAAGTACGAACATGACCATATTAGGGTAAATATGAATACGTCCATTTTAGGGCATGTACGAACGGGTCTACATTAGGGCCTCTATGCGGGATATAACAGCCTATCACATGAATATTCGTATGTCATGTCGGAGCTATCTCATGGCATACACCAAGCAAAACAAACATTCCTCTATTGACATTTTTAAAATAGTAAAATAATTTACCCATCACACTATCTGCTCCCGAGCCATCCCTACAACGCAAGCACTGTGTGGCACTTTCTTCCATAATAAAATCAGAAAAATCTGCTCTGATTACACTACCCAGCCCCCTCTCAACACTCACTCCCACCTCCAGAAGTCTCTCAATTCCAATGCAATTTGCTCTCTGGCTGGGTTTCAGTAGTTTAGTATGGCAGAGGTGGAAACTGCGATGCATGCAATAAGCTCAGGATCTCCCAATGACCCCTGTCCACATATATATTTTCTTCTAACACTAGCATGTTCAGTGCCACTCTAACTGTTCTGTTAAATGTGTCCCTTTCTGATGCAGGTGGCCTACAGCTTGGAAACACGCCACGGTCCTCCTCGCACTGAAAAAACCTTCTGCTGACCCCTAAATTCTTTCTTACTGCCGGCCCATATCACTCCTTCTCTATCCAGTTAAAGTCCTAAAAAAAGTTCTTAATGTCCAGTTGATGTCCTATCTAGAGTGTAACAATCGTTTAGATCTCTCTCAGTCCAGCTTCAGGGCTTGCCACAGCACCAAAACTGCCTTGTGGCAGCCACTGAAGATAACAGGCATAGCTTGGATGAAGCACACCAGCGGCCATCATTCTACTAGACCTCTCTGCAGCATTCAACACTGTGTTGCACGCCATGCTTATCCAACGCATGTATGAGATAATTATCCACTATAAGGCCCTTCAGCAGTTCCAGTCCTATCTTACTGATAATACTCAATTCACCCATCTTCCCCCTTCAAATCAGACTTGTCCTCTATAAATCAGTGAGTACCCCAGTGTTTCTCTCCTAGCCCGACCTTCTTCATTGTTTATATGACACCACTGCTGCTATTATACGAAAATGTGTCTTTAAAATTGCATCTTCTACTAATGACACTCAGCTTATCATCTCCAACTCGGAGAACATTGAAGAGAGAAGACTCAGATTTCTGGACTGCATGCATAAGATTGCTGTCTGGATGAAGGACAACTGAAGCTTAATGGAGAAAAGATAGAGGTCATTCTTTTTGGAAAGGCCGACAACATTTGGGACCCAGATTATTGGCTTAGCGAGCTCGGCTCCTCTCCTTCGCCCACTAACACAGCTAGGAACCTGAGGATTATCATTGACAATTTCCTATTCATGAAAGAACAGGTTACCACAAACTGTGGTACCTGTGGGGTTACGCAAAATCTTTCAATGGTTTCCTTTGACCTGTCTCCAAACTGACATCCAAGCACTAATAATTGGTCAGTTGGATCATGGCAATGCTCTTTAAGTGAACATTGCTGATTCCCTATTGAAAAGACTTCAAACCATCAAAACACCACGGCCTGTCTAATGCTTAACTTGCCCTCACACTCTTCCTCAGACACAACCCTCAAGTCACTACACTTTTTACCTGTGCATAAGCAATCCATATTTAAACTCCTTTACCACTCCCACAGAACTATCCATGCTGCAGGTCCTTATTACCTATGTAACAGAATATCTTTTCAAGGATCAGATAGAATCCTCAGATCCTCCACTTTGGCTCTCACCCACACTTCCCAGGTCCGTCTTTCTAGGTCATGTAGTTGTTCCTTTTCATATCTTGCAGCCCACCACTGAAACACCCTTCCTCTGGATATACGTTCCACAACTTACTTCCTCGAGTTCAGGAAACTGCAATGGCTGTGGAAAAAAAATTATATTAGTAGGGGTGGGCAGAGAACTCCGCTCCGCCAGCAGAGTGTGCGGAGATTTGGCTACTCCGTGCTCCCGAACCCTAGGCCAGGCCGGGGAGAGCCTCCCCGGGCCCCGATGGACCCCCTGTCCCCAGCGCCCGGACCCTCGGCTGGCTTGCAGGAAGGGGGGCTCCCGCACCCTAGGGCCCGCCAGACGGAGCTCAAGCCCTGGGCCCGGTCCGAGTCCCAGCTTCCGAACCCTAGGCCAGGCCGGGGAGAGCCTCCCCGGGCCCCGATGGGACCCCCGTCCTCAGCGCCCGGACCCTCGGCTGGCTTGCAGGACGGGGGGCTCCAACACCCCGGGGCCCGCCGGACGGAGCTCAAGCCCCGGCCCAGCTTCTGAACCCTAGCCAGGCCGGGGAGAGCCTCCCCAGGCCCCGATAGACCCCCGTCTCCAGCGCCCGGACCCTCGGCTGGCTTGCAGGACGTGGGGCTCCCGCACACCGGGGCTCGCCGGACGGAGCTCAAGCCCCGAGCCCGGTCCCAGCTTCCAAACCCTAGCCAGGCCGGGAAGAGCCTCCCCAGGCCCCGATGGGACCCACCGTCCCCAGCGCCCGGACCCTCAGCTGGCTTGCAGGATGGGTGGCTCCCGCACCCCGGGGCCCACCGGACGGAGCTCAAGCCCCGGGCCCGGTCCCAGCTTCCGAACCCTAGCCAGGCCGGGGATAGCCTCCCCGGGCCCCCTGTCCCCAGCGCCTGGACCCTCGGCTGGCTTGCAGGACGGGGGAGCTGCCGCACCCCAGGGCCTGCCGGACGGAGCTCAAGCCCCAGGCCCGGTCCCAGCTTCCAAACCCTAGCCAGGCTGGGGAGAGCCACCCCGGGCCACGATGGAACCCACCGTCCCCAGCGCCCGGACCCTCGGCTGGCCTGCAGGATGGGGAGGCTCCCGCACCCCTGGGCCCGCCGGACGGAGCTCTAGCCCCGGGCCCGGTCCCAGCTTCCGAACCCTAGCTAGGCCAGGGAGAGCCTCCCCGGGCCCCGATGGAACCCCCGTCCCCAGCACCAGGACCCTTGGCTGGCTTGCAGGACGGGGGGCTCCCGCACCCCAGGGCCTGCCGGACGGAGCTCAAGCCCCAGGCCCGGTCCCTGCTTCTGAACTCAGCCAGGCCGGAGAGAGCCTCCCCGGGCCCCGATGGACCCCCGTCCCCAGAGCCCGGACCCTCAGCTGGCTTGCAGGACAGGGGGCTCCCGCACCCAGGGGCCCGCCAGACGGAGCTCAAGCCCAGGGCCCGGTCCCAGCTTCCAAACCCTAGTCAGGCCGGGGAGGGCCTCCCCAGGCCCCGATGGGACCCCCGTCCCCAGCGCCCGGACCCTCGGCTGGCTTGCAGGACGGGGGCTACCACACCCCGGGGCCCGCCGGACGGAGCTCAAGCCCCGGGCCCGGTCCCTGCTTCCAAACCCAGCCAGGCTGGGGAGAGCCTCCCCGGGCCCCGATGGAACCCACCTTCCCCAGCACCCGGACCCTCGCTGGCTTGCAGGATGGGGGGCTCCCGCACCCCGGGGCCCGCCGGACGGAGCTCAAGCCCTGGGCCCGGTCCCAGCTTCCAAACCCTAGTCAGGCCGGGGAGAG